>CM077159.1:144265834-144787675 GCA_039583875.1 Platanthera guangdongensis
GGTCGCACGGCTGCGACACGCCTATCGCGCAGCCGTTCGTGTGGTATCTCGACACAATGTCAAGACCATAAGTGTCGAATTTCACGCCTCAAACAACACAAGGCTTGACACCGCCCTAGGGAAGCCCGTTGGGCCAGGAGCCGTAGTGGCCTCTCAGCCAACTCAACAGTTGGGCTAAATCAGACCAATTTGTGGGTTTGAGCATCTGCGTTCTACATAACACGGCAAACCTCCAGACCGCAACTGCGGGTTGCCACCAGGCCGCAGTTGCGGCTTATCATCAGATCGCTATTGCCAAGGCAGCCTCCAAACCACAAGAGCGGATTGCCACCAGACCGCAGTTGCTGTTAACCACAAGACCACCAGTTGAGGATCACTACCAGACCGATGCACCAACCCACCAGACAACCATACCACCTGACGAACCGCCAGGTCTAACTGCCAGACCGCCCGAGCTACTAACCGCCTGACTTGAGGTCAAACCGCCAATTTCTAACAGTGAGGATATTCGGCTCTACATGATGTGTTTGGGGTGGATATTTAAAAAGGGGAGACAAACGATCGAGTGAGTTAGTCCTAAGATATGCAGAAAAATGAGAAAAGTATAAAATATAGTGGAAAATGGGTTCCTTAACTTGTGGAGTAACAACAAAGGGTTTAAGGCAGTGAGACTTCCTGATAAATTTGTGGTCAGCTTTGATAATTATCATTGTTCTTGAAAATATTAGGTTAGTGGTCTTCCATGTTGACACTCAATAAGTTGCATGCATTATTTGAGCATAAATACCTACCTTTTTGTGCCCACTGTTTCAAAAAATTTTTTTTACTCATAATGTTACACAAACATAGTATTGACCAACAATAAACCAAAATTTTAGGAGGAAATATGAGATACTTAGATTATTCCCCAATTCAATTCATCATTGAGCTCTGTATGGACCAAAAAAGAAACGACACATGAAAGCTGATGAGAAGAAGAGTTAAACTAAGATGTTGTGAAAATTTGGTATGGTTAGATGCTCAAAATGTGATATCTGTGGACAATACGAAAAGTTGCAAGTGAGTGTATTTTTCTCAATGTGAAATCATTTATGTATAAAGTTTGTTATTACATACTGTCTAATTAATGTTTGTATTCAAAGTAGGAATTCGGTGCATGAAGGAGAGCTTCAACAAGGATGAACAACAAAGGCGTGACACTATCTACTTATGCAACAAATTTTGTCGCTTTGCTAAGTCTGAATTATGCTATGAACTGAGCTTGTGGAAAGACCCTAAATTCAATCTTCTATTGTCCAACGACACAAACATGCTTTTTTGTTGACTTCTAAAATAGTTTATTTGTATTAATTAGAAAAAATGTGAATTATAGCTTTGTTGTGGTATTGTTTTTTTTTACCTTTTAAAATTGATGTATAGATCACAACCTCTATAATTATTAAGTTGAAATCATCGGTCTTAAAATTATGTAAACCTCAATAAAAGGATTCAGATGATAGTTTAAATGTGAAACAATTCTTTTAAAACACTAAATTTGTTGTAGAACTAGAGATGCAATGCAATCAACAATTGTTCAAACATCCAATATCATCTAGCTTTCCTCATTTTTTTGTGTTGGAGCAATTACTAATAATGAGAACGATGCCAAGCAAACATAATAAGTCTTAGGAGCCAATCGTCTGGTATTACATTTCTTTATGACACTGAATATAATTATAGTTCAAGGATACATTAATTAGATAGATTTCTACAATGATTCTATAACGAAAGTAGTGTCACTGAAGCATCGAAACAAAATATTTTGTTAACTGTGTTAATCGTGATGATTTATGAACCAAAAATATAAAGTTATTAAACTCTGTGTATTGAAATATTAAAAAAACTCGGAACTAAAATCTTAAAGCAAGCAAAACTTAGAGATTGCAGTGAGTATTTTACAAAAAAAAGTGGACTTTTGGCAATTAGCACCCCCCCCCCCCAAATTAGGGGGATTTTGCACATTACACTATACTTATTTTGTTTAAAACTTTGTACCTCCCAAAGTTTAAATATGGCATTTTGGTCAGGAAACAATTGAAATCAGGACTGAAGCAGTAGAGCTGATCTCCTCCAAGCTCTTCGGTCAGGCAGATTATAAGCTTCCAGTTTTACCTTTTGCATTTTTATTCTCACTGTTTTCCTCATATATTTTTCTTCACGTAAGTGAATGAGGCCCTCTCACGCCAGTTTCCTTTGTCACTTACCATGGCAGATTCTGTAATGGTTTAGTGTTTTTAGTCTGCTTGTTTGTTTATGTTTGTAATTGACTGGTTCTATGTTTTTAGATTAGTTAATTCATGTAGGAACTGGTAGTGTTAAGGGATAATGTAGTTAATAGATTTTGTAACTCATTTATCATTTATGTTTGTGACACAATACTTCTTGCATCAACTTGTCATTGGATGGTTTTATTGGATGACGACACTCTTCATGTCATTTAAAAATTAGGTGATTGTGAACCGCAACCAGTAATTGGCTAGTCGTATCCCAAAATTTCCTAATTTTTTGCGCCTTTTTCGAAATACGCATTGTACATGCAATTTCAGGAAAGGTGTTCACCACAAAAGTTGTAGATATCGACAAGATCTACAACTTCCGTGTTGAACACTTTTCCTGAAATTGCATGTACAAGACGTATTTCGAAAAGGCGCAAAATCTGAGCATATTTCCAAAGTACGCCTTGTACATGCATTTTTTTTTAAAAAAAATGATTTCTTTCTCGTCTCACTCTCATTTGGTGCTCTTTATGTTGTTTACTGTCGTCAACGCTTCTTTTTGTATATTTTATAAACATACTTTATGTGTATATATGTTTATTATATAATTTATAAACATACATTATGTGTATATATATATATATATTTATTGTGTTATTTATAAAAATATATTATGCATGTAACTACATGTATTTACAAATATATATATATATGAATAAATTTACTTAAATATTAAAATCCGACATTGTAAAATATTCTCGATATATCCCCCGCAGTCTGACACATGACATTTCAAACTCAAACCGATATTAACCCGACATCCGACATCTGCAACTTTGATCACATCCATGGGATCAAAACACGATCAAGGAGGGCATGCAAGAAATTATTGACAACATTGATTCTCGTCAATGGAAACGGCGAGTTGCAGAAAACCTTAAAAGATTGGATGATTTGAAGAAGGCTTGCATCGAAGAGGAGCAAGTAATCATCAAAGCAAATACTCTACTTGAGGGACCAATTGCGGCAAACACACTTTCGCCACCATTGGAGTTGTCATTTGTATCGGCTGATCTTGATATTTTTGACAAATCTAATAGTCATGACACAATCAGATCGAATGAATATGGATCTTTCTAAGAAGACCTCATTATGACCTCTTCAAAGAATAATTTCGGCAATGGTGAGATCAAGGAAAGATGCATAGAACATTCCAAGAATTAATGGTTGGAGAGTTGAAAGTTTGGGACACCCTGGATAGAGAGTTGAAAGTTAGGGACATTGGTTGTTATAACCTGCGTATGAAATTTGGTGATATTATGTTGTTGGGTAAAACAAAATATTAAGGAAATTTTTGAATGGTTAAGAATAAAGATTTGCCAATTTAACAACCAGGGGAAAGAGTCCACCTATTTTTAGTTGGGCACAGTGAAGAAAAATATGGATGATTCAGTCTTTCCTTTTACATTACTAGCTAGAAAATACCTTTATTTAAAGATCAGGCCTTTGATACTCTGCATATGTCGACCCACACGCCTCGGGTAGCTCCCTCTACATCAGTGGTGGAACTAGGATTTTGAAGTCGCACGGGCACAATCTAAGTACTGTCAATTCGGGGGTTTCGGGGGGCAGTGCACCCTGAGCGGGGGTTCGGGGGCAGTGTTCCCAAAATTTTTTTTTGCAAAGATATTTTTGTAAGGAAAATATTGAACACAATATTAAAAACAAAAATTGAACACAAAATTACAAAAGAATTGGTTTTCATGTTAGACTTAGATGGATTGAAAGCACATAACTCACACTCACACTTCGACCATCCAGAATCATTGAGGAGCATCCGTTTGGTTACTTATAGGGATACCACTACCAGATATCGTGTCTTGGGACTCTTGGCACGTTCATATGTTGCCTTAGATGGATAATTTTTAGGTATAAGTATTTTATGGGAATAATATGCGGACATGTGTTTCCTCTCAAATGGGGACAGTAGATTTCTTCACTAAAATTCCAAACTCATGACTATTCCTTTCATGAGTTTGAGGTGGTATCAAATTGGCTTATTGTACAAGTGTAAATACCCCCATTTGGAATGAATAAACTATTTGGTCCATAATTTCTCTCTTCTTCTAGAGCCTTGTACCTTCCTATGATGGCCTTAAATCTTGACCCTTCAAATTGAACATGATATTTTTCCTTTTACATGCTTCTTTCTTTAGAGTGATAATTACTTTACAATGTTACACGTTGAGACTTTATGGGTAGAAAAAACTTTCTAAAATTTGAAAATTATGTTAAAACTCATAAGGGACTTGACTTCAAGCGGCACAATGTTTCATTGAATGTGAAATTAATTTTTTTGCATATCTAAAGCGTAATAAAAAAACATTGTAAATAGCACTTAGTGTACAATTACTGCAGTAGATCATAAAAACAACTCATAACACAATGTAGTGGACAAAATAAAGAAGGTGATCAATTAAACTTTAAATAAGACATCAAAAGCAATTAAACGTGGAAAATTTAAAGCTATTTCACATACCTTTTGGCGGATCCAAGTAGGTTGTTGACTTCAGAGGTGAATTCTCAATAACTAATGTAAGAATTAATGCATTAGTTTACCCATCAGAATTAATGCATTGAAGAAGAAGAAGAAACATAGATCGGGACGGGATCGGAAGCGAACGGGAGCGAAGAAGAAGAAGAAGAAACCTAGATCGGGACGGAATCGGGAGCCGGAGCAGGTAGTGGCGACGGGATCGGGAGCCGGGAGCGGCGACGGGATCGGGAGCAGGAGGATATGAAACCTATTTTAGCGAAAAATCGATCGGGCACGTGCCCTACGTACCCCCAGAGCTAGTTCCACCCAAGCTCTACATAGACATCTTCCATTACTCTGACCACTCACCCACATGCACGCTACCAACCTCCCCGTTCGTGACATGGACCGAGGTCAATATGTGAGATGCATGTTGATGCAGATTTTACTATCAACCCGAAAAGGCAAGTGTACCTATCAAATCATAGTATCAAGGTCGTATTTAAATACGGGGCTATCAATTACTACTACTCACACCGTTACAATTATCCACCAAATGAAAGTTAGTTTTGGTTTTTGAAATAAAAAATTGCAAATACGAAGAAATTACGAAAGTCAAATTCACGATTAAAAAGACTTAGCACTTGATTAGGTATTCTTGGAATCTAATTATAAAAGATACATTCTAATTCTTAAAATTATGTTTCGATTGTGAGGATTGAAAAATACGATAGAAACTCACTAGAGACAACTACAGCCTAATTTTAATAATACTTCAATTATAATCTCTTAAAATTTGAAATAAATTAAAATTGCAAGAACGTTAATCCTGATCCAAAATCAGCGATATTTTCAAATCTCAAAAAATTATAACGAACTATTTATTTTCGAGAGATCTAAATGTCAGCAACCAAGTTAGCTCCTAGTTTTTATCCTCTAGTCCTGCTTATTAGTTGTTAATTAATTGGGCTTATGTAAAACCTCTCACCCGAAATGACTTCTTGGTTCGACGAACGCTTTTTCGTCGAACGTATTTTGGTTCGACTTTCGTCGAATGGTTTTAGCAGACCGGATTTTGTTCGACTTTCGTCGAGCATGTTTTGTTCGATTTTTGTTGAATGTATTTTGGTTCGACTTTCGTCGAACTGTTTTGGTCGACCGGATTTTGTTCGACTTTTGTCGACCTGTGTTCGACAAACGACGATTGCTTTCTCACGGTTTTTCGTCGATCGTTTTTCCGGTTGTAGTTTTTCTTTTGTTGTTGTATCTCCAAGGGAGGTGATGTCTGAGCAGGTAAGTCAACTCCCATAAAAGTACATTGTTGCAGTTTTTTTGTAAGATTGAAGAAAAAAGAAGACTGGTTTTTTCAGCCTGTAGCTTGTTTGAGCAGGTCTGTGCTTCTTCCTTAAATCCTTTAGTTGAATTGAAAAGTTGTTTTTAGTTTTGGGTATGGCTGCAAGTGCGCCTCTATTGGTGGTGATCTAGAGTTGGATCTATCTGTTTATCATCTCCTTGTTCTCTCGATTTCTTGTTTTTCTATTCAAGTTTGGGATTTCTGGCTTCGTGGGATGCTTTGCTTGTCCTGTTGGTGTGATTCAAGTTGACAAAAGTGGTATCAGAGTTGTTGGTTGCTTCATCCCTGTTCCTTTATGCAGTCCATCTGTAAAGATTTCCGAGCATGGATAGGGTACTTGGTGTTGCACCGTTGACTATCAAACTTAAGAGAAAGAATTTTGTGAGATGGAGATGGGAAGTCGAGAACACACTAAGGATGCATAGGGTGTGGGATATTGTTCAAAATCCATCAGAAGTGATGTCAGAAGAGGGAAGAGCACAGTGGGCTAATGCCATGAAGATGACATATGAAGCAAGTATCATAAAAGACTACACCGCCACATCTATCATATCATGGACCTTGGAGGATGGAGATGTGGAGACGGTTGTTAGAGCAGCCAATAGTCATGCTTTATGGGAGATACTTCAGAACTCGTACCAAGGAGGTGGTAGAGTTCAAGAGATGAAGTTGCAGGTGTTGCGAGGCAAGTTTGAGTTGCTTTACATGAAGGACCAAGAGTCCATTGAGGAGTATTTCCATAGATTTTTTTAAGGTGAGCAATGGGATGAAGTTAAACGGTGAGAAGGTAGATGAGATCAGGACACTATAGAAAGTTTTGAGGTCACTCCCACAAAGATTTGATAATGTTGTTGCTGCTGTTGAAGAATAAAAGGAATTGCCCAAGCTTTCAGTGGAAGAGCTTAGGAGTTCATTACAAGTTCATGAGCAGGTCATGAACGGAAGGAAGGAAACCAGTGCAGGAGCTACTACTACTGAGGTGTTGAATTACACTAAGAGCACACCTGCTAAGGGTCACTACACGCCTAGAGGAAGAGGCACATTCAGAGGTAGAAGTAGAGGAGGAAGAGGTGATAATGGAGGAAGATCACCTGCACCTCGTGTAGAATAGCCAGCTAATCAATGTGGAGGATACTGGCAAGCCCAAGGCACGTAAGGACCGGGATAGGTCGAAATGGGAATGGAAACCAAGTCCAGTGCTATACATATCATAAGTTTGGGAACATTTCTACACAGTGCTGAAATAATTCAAAGAAGTTTACTTCTAGACCCGCACCACCCCAGTTGACACAGAAACCACAGAGTAGTGATGAGGGGAACATGACAATGGTTGAGCATTGTAAATGTTTACTTTAGGATTGAAAATGACATATAGGGGGTGAATATGTCCAATTTAAATATGGTCCCCCTTTTCTTTAATCAGAGTACTACTTTAATTGAAATGATTAACTAAGAACTGATAATCAACAGAAACTAAATAGCAATCAACAGTATTAACACAGCACAGCACATCAACACACACATCACAATGCACAAAGATTTATAATGGTTCCCCAATTTATGGGTACATCCACTTTCCCCCTTCGGCTATCTAGCAATGAACTAGATTCAGCCAAACTCCACCTCTTTCCTTTACTCAGATATGTAGATCTTACACCTCAGAGCCCACCCAGCTCTCACTACTCAGACTTCACAAGTCTTACCACTTAGATCACCAAGATCCTACACCTCAAGTTCTTCCCAAGAACTCTACCTCAGAATGAATCCTCACTCCTACTTCTCAGGCAACACATGCCCTACAACTCAGAGAATTTTCAACTTCTCCTACCTCAGGCAATTGTAGCCCTACCTCAGCCTTTATAACATAGGCTTACAACAATAAGAGAATAAATCTCCTCCACTAAGATCTATAGACAGATCTTACAAACCGAATATAATAGAGAAATGAATCAGAAAATGTCACCCAGAATGAGATTTGAGTAACTGCTTCTTGATCTGATCTTGATGATTGTGCTTTCTTTGATTCTGACAAGATAGATCTGATCAAACCCTTCTTAGCTTTTCAAAGCTTCTTGAAGTAAAAATTAGGGTTGATCTAGGCTAGAGAGACGTTGTAGATGATTCTTGATCAGACCTCTCTCCACCTCCTTAATTGTAGCTGGAGCTTCAAAGTTGTGTTGCTTATTCTTTAATTATGGTTCTTCCTTTTTTTCCTCTCTCTGTGTTTTTTGAAGACTGCATTCCTTTAAATAGGCTCTGACAGGAGTAACCTGCTGATCCGGTTAATAACTGACAGTCCTGACGCTATCAGTACCTCAGTATTGATATCTATACTTAGGAATAAGTCTGCTGAAGTGTTGAGACTTGGCTATGAAATGTGTTAACACAAGTCCTGGGTATCGACACAACTCCTGTAGTGGTGTCGACATACTTCTGAATGTGTCGACAAAGCTCTTTAATATGTCTCGACACAACTTCTGTGGAATGTGTCGACACAAGTCCTGTGTGTCGACACAGTTGTCTTCAGTCTCATTATAGCTTGATTATACTGTGTCGACACTAGTCCTGAGTGTCGACACAGTTGTTTTTAATCTTGACACAATTAGAATAGAGTGTGTCAACACTAGTCCTAAGTGTCGACACAGTTGTCTTTTGTCTCGACACAACTTGAATAGAGTGTGTCGACACTAGTCCTGAGTGTCGACACAGTTGTCTTTAGTCTCGACACAGCGTGTTGACACAGTTGTTCTAAGTGTTGACATAGCTTTTCCTTGTCTCGACATAACTTGTTCAGTGTGTGTCGACACTAGTCCTAAGTGTCGACACAATGTACTTAGCTATATTAACATGCACAAATAAACTTAACATCCATCAAATATAATAATGTGTATATCATTGAGTTGAGAAGACTTCTTCAAATCAAGTATATTGAGACCAATGTACTCAACAATCTCCCCATATTTGGATAAATCATAACCCCAATACAATGATATAGAACAAGATACCATAATAAAAAGATAAAGACATATAGACATCCAGTGCAGTTTAATAAGTGAATTATAACAGATAAACACACAAACTTAATAATGATGCATAGTAGAAAATGAGGCAAACAATTTCAGTCTTAATTAATCAACACAGGAAATGTAGAATAAGCCATAATTTTCATTAATTGTTTATTTTACTGATACAAGTTTTTTGTTTCAGAAAAGTTACAGATCAAAATGTTCATGTGAAATATAAAACTTAGAAAATCCTAAGGCAGCTCTGGTTCCTTAATAACTATGTCTTTCCCTGATTGTATCTTGGCTTATATTTTAGGCTCCTTGTCCTCAGCAACGGCCTTACCTTTGGCTTCCTTAGATTTAGCATTTGCTATTGCTTCTTCCTTCAGCCTTTGTCTCTTAAAATAATGATATGGCTTTGGGAAATACTTGCTGAGCTCTATGGATTTAGCAGGAAGTTTTCCTATCTTCAAATCTTGCCTGACTTTCTGAATCACACCTTGCTGTTTCAAGTGTTTAGCCTATTCATGTTCAGAATATCATTTTCCTTGTCAGTAATATTAGCATTCACAACTATCCATGCAATAAGAATGATTGATCTAGAGGTTGGACTCCATTACTCAAAATCATGTTTAGTCTCAGCTTGTTCTCTAAACCTTTTCTTTGATAACTGAGCCTCAGTTTCTGGAGCAGTAGCAGGCCTGTCCACTTTCTCAAGTATTACATTCTTATTTATGCCTTGAAGAGGACTATACATGTGGTGAACAGCTGCTTGAACCGACTCAAAAGTGGTTGGGGCTGTAGGAGGATTCCATTCAGTCGGAGGTGCTTGAAGTAGAGGTGGTTGTTGACAACCATATTCAGCTGTTTGATCACCCTCATATCATAGGGGAGGTAAGACTAAAGTATCTCTGATATTTTTTGCAATCCACGTAGCTTATTCAGCACTTGCCTGAATCATGACTCTTTCCCCCTTTATGACTCTCACTCAATATGATCTCTGAGATCATTCTTTTAAAATCTGATCTGCCCATCAACATAATTGATACTTGTAGTCAATGTATTCTTAACCCTCAGTAAATTATTGTCTAAAGTTTTGTATGAATCTTTAATATCCTTAAGGGGAGATTCGGAATGAGTTTGGAGTTTGTTATTAATATCGATGCCAGTAGAATCAATTTTGCTGTCCAAAGTAGTAGTTTGAGTCTTAATTTCTCCCAAGGTAGTTTCATGCATTACTATCAGATTCTCATTCAGTCTGTTCTGATTTTCAAGGACATATCCTTCCTTGATTGCCACATCATCCTGTATTTGCTTGGCATCCTGTTGTTGTTTTGTTAGGTAAACTACTGCATGAGCCCCTTTCTCAAAGAATGAAGTCATTTCAACTTTCAAAAGATTTACTTCAAATCTTATTGACTTGATCTCTTGGGCTAGCTGAAATTGCAACTCCTTGTTACTTTCATCCACATATGTTTTCTAAGTCTTGTCTGTGCTTATCAAGAATTAGTTGTAGTTGCACTAGCAAAGAGCTGTGAACTATTGTAAGAGCAGATGGTGGTCCAGACTAAAGATATTGCTTATAGCTCTTGCTCTTCTTCTTCATTGCAGAAAGTTTTCTTTTCTTTTGTTGAGTAGCATCTACATACTCAGATTCAGAAGAACTAACCTCTTCAACTTGAGGTGCCTCTTTAGATTTCTCAGTAACAGGGGCCAACTCCCCCTCAATCCATGTACCTTCTTGATTAATAGGGATATTATCCACAGTAATAACTGCATGCTGAATTGCAGCATCAGGTATCTCAAACTGAGAGTCTGCAATTCTCTCTTCCTGAATATTTATATTCTTTGTCATTGGAACTTCTGCTTCAGTCTCTTGTAGAGTTGCTTCTTCCATTACTTGATCAGATATTTCATGTGCAGTAGCTTGTGTCTTTTCTAGGGTTTTGTACTACATCCATTATAATTGTTGTTGTTGTATCCATTGGCAATTCTGTGTGGTACTCCCCCTCAACTAATTCTTTTTCTGGGGTGATCTCCCCCTGCACTTGTGTACTGGTTTAAGGGAATTTCCTAGGAGACCTGCCTTGGACTTCCTCTGGAAGTTCATCTGAACTGAAGTTCACCTCTTCTTCAGAATCACTAGAGGATACTACTTCCTCTACCACTAATTTCTTACCTTTTATTTCCTCTTTCTGCTTAGGTGCAGGAGTTTCCTTAATCAAGGCTCTGTCCCACCTAGACAGGATTCTTAGGTCCATTCTCCTCATATGATTGATCTTAGTGTCATGTTTCTGATTAATACAATCTGGAATGACCATTACTAAATACGAACTTATTATTCTACCCATATTAGGCTTCTGTATTCCTTCTACAATCTTATCAAACAGCACTCTATTCCAGTCAGTATTGATTTTGAAGATAATTCTAGTCATCAGATTAAACATGACATTAGAAATCCTTTCACGTGCTCCAGTCTTGCAGAGGAGGACCTTGCCTACTATTTCTGACATGAATATACCTTGGGAATTCATTCTCTTCCTATTGAAAGAATGTCCAATACTAGTGGTTGGAGGTAGACCACACCAAACTAGTGCCTCAAATGTCTTGGTTGAATTCAGTTCATTATCCTGTGAAATTATTGTTATTTGAAAGACTTTAGCCAGTCTTTTGGTAGTGACCTTTATCCTTTCTCCATTAACAGTGGATCTTATCTTATCAGAGTTAGAGTTTAAGGAGGCATTAGAGAAAAATCCAGATACCTCTCTCTTCCAGATCTTGGTTGGTTTTAAAAGAAGATACTCCAACCCTGCCTCATTCACAAGTACAATCACTTTCCTTATCTCTTCAGAAGCAGTGTCGAATGTGTTGCGTACCAGTTCATATCCCTCGTTGATGTGATCACCCATCTTTGGTGCCATTCTTGTTGAAAGATCTTGAGATTGAAGGGTGTCGACTATGGATTTCTAGGTCTCGACAAACAACGATTAGTCTCTCAAGATTACGGGCGAGTGAAGTCAACAAAACCTAACATCTACTATTTATAGCATCAGTCTTTTGAAGGTGAAAAGGTGCGATGTATTTAGTGATTTTCTCAATATTGAGAAATTTCTGGAGTCGACAAAGAAAACCTAAGCTATCGAGATGATCGACATGTGTTTACACAAGGTTTATGTTTCTCGACACAAACTTGTAATGTCTCGACACACATCCTTTTATCAGTGTCGACACACATCCGCTAATCAGTGTCGACATACAGTCACATGTCTCGACACACCTTTTCTACTAGTGTCGACAGACGCTGTGCTGTCTCGACACAATTCTGTGACTTACACAAATTTTGTGTTCTGACTTATATATCCTGTCTAATTAAAGTAAAAAAAATTAAAATATTTGCATTCCTAATTAATCATCCTTTAAAGTGTAATTATTTATTCAATATCCAACATGCCTAATTCAAACTTAAAATAATTGAACTTACTTTCATCTAGGGGTTTGTAAAGATATCAACAACTTGTCTTTCATTTGCAATATGTTGTAAGCTAATATTTTCTTTTTCTTCATTCTCTTTGAGAAAGTGATATCTAATTTCTATATGTTTAGTTCTACTATAAGAAACATGATTATTGGCAATAGAAATTGCACCAGTAGAATCACAGAACATAATAGATTTACTTAGCTGAATACTGTAGTTCAGTAGTTGATGTTGAATCCACATTAGCTGCACACAGCAACTTCCAGCAGATATGTACTCTGATTCTGCTATAGAGATAGCAACACTTGTTTGCTTCTTGCTACTCCAACTGATGAGTTTTTTCCCCTAGAAACTGGCAAGTTCCAGAAGTGCTTTTTCTGTCTTCTTTACACCCTACAAAATCTGCATCTGTGTACCTAGTAAATTCAAAATCACTATCCCTAGGATACCAAAGCCCAAGATTGGGAGTGCCCTTAAGATATCTCAGTATTCTCTTAACAGCAGTATAATGAGACTCTTTGGGGGCATGCTTGGTACCTAGCACAAACACATGTTGAGAACATAATATCTGGCCCACTAGCAATTAAATACAAGAGTAATCCAATTATGCCTCTATACAAGGTTTCATCAACTGGTTTTCTAGATTCATCCTTGTGCAGTGACACTGTAGAACCCATTAGAGTTCTCATGGTAGAAGAATTCTCCATACCATATCTCTTAATCAACTACTTAGTGAACTTAGATTGAGAGATGGGTATTCCATCCTCAGATTGTTTAACTTGGAATCCCAAGAAGAACTTTAGCTTACCCATGCTGCTCATCTCAAACTTGCCTTGCATAAGTTTTGTAAATTTGCTACACAGCATCTCATTGGTAGACCCAAAAATTATGTCATCTACATAAATCTGGACTAATATGCTTGAACCTTTGATGTTCCTAAGGAATAGTGTCTTGTCTATCTTTCCTCTAGAGAACTTGTTCTCTATAAGAAAGGTAGAGAGGTTTTCATACCAGGCTCTAGGTGCCTGTTTTAACTCATACAAAGCCTTGTATAATATGAAAACATAGTTTTTGTGTTTAGGATTAACAAAACCTGGTGGCTGCTCTACATAGACTTCTTCCTTCAGTATGTCATTTAGGAATGTTGACTTTACATCAATTTGGTAGACTTTGTATCCTTTGAATGCTACATGGGCTAAAAACAATCTAATGCCTTCTAGTCTAGCTATAGGTGCAAAGGTTTGGTCATAATCTAATCCTTTCTCTTGTCTATAACCTTTAGCCACTAATCTAGCTTTGTTCTTGACTATAACCCCATACTCATCAAGTTTATTTCTATAGATCCACTTAGTGCCTATGATATTGTGATCACTAGGTCTAGGAACTAGACACCAGACTTTTCATCTCTCAAATTGATTTAACTCTTCTTGCATAGCCATAATCCAGTTAGGATCTGAATTGGAATCTTCAAACCTTTTAAGTTCTACCTGTGAGAGAAAATTGGAGTATAAAACCTCATTGTGATGTATACTTCTAGTAGTCACACCTAATCTAGCATCATCTATTATTTGACCTATAGGAAGATCTCTAAGATGTCTAACAACAACAGGAAGGTGTCTATTATCGTCTAGTACTGCAAGAGGATTAGGGTGATTCTCTTCCTCCCCCTGAGCTGATGTAGTATCTTCTATAAGAACTTATATATTGTCCAAAATGTCTAACTCTATGTTAGGTGAGTCACTTATATTTAGTTTTTTCATTCTAGTCTTTACACCACCTTGACTAGAACTGTTAGAGATATCATTACATAAAACAGATGATTCATCAAATACTACATTAATAGATTCTTCTACAACTTGATGTTTCAAGTTGTAAATCCTGTAAGCTTTGATATGAAAACTATACCCGACAAAGATTCCTTCATAGGATTTCTCTGAGAACTTGGTTAGATAAGTTTTCCCATTATCCAAGACATAGTACTTGCTTCCAAAAATTTTGAAGTATGATAGATTTGGTTTTCTGCCATTCATTAGTTCATAGGGAGTCTTATTGTGATTCTTGTTGATCAATGCTCTATTTTGAACATGGCATGCTGTGTTTATAGCCTCAGCCCAAAAATGTTTTGGGAGAGATGTATCACTCAGCATTGTTCTAGCTACCTCAATAAGAGTTCTATTTTTCCTCTCAGCAACTACATTTTGTTGTAGTGTTCTTATAGAGGAGAACTCCTAAAGGATTCCTAGTTCCTTATAGAAATTTTTCATCCTTTCAGATTGAAATTTTATACCATGGTCACTTCTAAGTTTGACCACAGTACATCTCATCTCATTCTGAATTTGTTTGATAAAATCAGCAAGGATGCCTAGTGTTTCAGACTTTTTCCTTAAGAAGAACACCCAAGAAAACCTGGAGTGATCATCCACAATCACATAGGTATAAGACTTCCTTCCCAAACTAAGAACTTGCATAGGACCAAATAAATCCATAAGAAGTAAGTACAAATACCTCTCAGTGTTTTTGGAATGAATACTCTTAAAAGAGACTTTTGTTTGTTTGTATTTTTGACAAGTAGGACATATACCATCTTTGGAGCATTTTAGTTGTGAGTTATTTCTAACTAAGTCCAAAGAAAATAGTTTACTCATAGCTTTGTAGTTTAAGTGAGTCAGCCTCTTGTGCCATTGTACACACAAAGTGTCTTTCTGACTAGCTACAAGACATACTGGTGATTGTTTATTTATAATAAAATTTTTTTGAAAATAAATGTTCCCACTCCTAGTGCCTGACAAGATGATCTCTTGATCACTTGAATTCCTTATCAGACACTTGTCATTGTGGAAGACAATTTCATATCCTACATCGCAAAGCTGATTTATGCTTATCAGATTATGATTCAATCCTTCACATAAGCAACTTTAGTGATGGTAACCAGGCCATTATAAATGTTACCATATCCCTTGGTTAGTCATTTCTTTGACCCTCCAAAAATGACTTTTGGTTCATTCTTGACTGGAATTTAGTCTCTTAGTAAACTCCTTAATCCAATCATATGCCTGGAACATCCACTATCCAAGTACCATATTGGCCTATTAGTGGTACTTGGATCCACCTGCAAACAAAATTTAGTTCACCTTAGGCACCCAACAAGTTTTGGGTCCTTGGTTCCTATTAGGCTTTGTTGTGTGAAACACAACAGACTTTCTAAATAAAGGTGGTTGAAATCTATATGAAGGACATGTTAGATTATACCAGCAATCTAGGGTAAAATGTCCAACCTTCCCACAAAACCAACACTCAAATCTGTTGTATCTTCTCTTTGGTTGCACATTTGAAGTGGTTTTCTTGTGCAACACAGAATTCTCATCCAATTTCCAAGGTAGAAGTGCATAATTCACACCCTTACCTTTCAGATTTGAGTGAGCTACACTAGGATCAGCCCCAAGAATTCCTTGCTTCTTGGATTGATCACTTTATGTCGTGGTTCTTGGCCTATATTTCCTTTTGTCATCTGATCATTCCAACAAGGCTGTTTATTGACCTTACCGGTAGAGCACTCAGACATCATGTGTCTAGGAACACATGATCTCAAGCATCTGTTAGAAGGCAGATACTTGATAGGTTGACTATCTGGACCACTTGGAATTTTATCTTTGGATACAAACTTCTTTTTAAATTTTTTATTCTTACCAAACCCTACACCACTTCTAAATGGTGCAGAGAAGATATCTATGATAGGTAACACTGACTTAGGCTTAAAGAACTGAGTCAGGAGCTGTCTTTCCTGAGCAAGCTTTGCTTCCAGGTCTTTAACAGTCTTGACCTATTCAATTATCACCTCTATCTGGCTATCTATCTTGTTGGTTAATTAAATTAGTTTTAGTTTTTATAAATCCAACTTTGTGTTGACACTTATCAATTGAGAAGATACTCCACTCAAGGAATCTAATTCTTTGGCCTGATCCTTAGCAAGCTGTTTACTTATAATTATGGCCTTTAGTACCTTCCCATACCTGTTGATAAGGGAGTTAAAATTTGCTTCAATGTCTGAATCATGTTCTTTACTATGTGTACATGATTCGTTTTCTGATACAGAAATAGAGTCTGAGGAAAAACTATTAGAGATTGATTTTACCTTAGCAGGATCTGAACAATCCTGATCTTCTCCTCCTGGTTGAGTTTCCTCAATGGCCATCAGGCCCATAAGAGCCTCCACTTCTGATTCAGATGAATCAGACTCACTGTTAGATAGTGTTAACTGTCTTTTTGCCAATAGGCATTTGCCAGCCTTCTTGTGTTGTCCATCCTTCAAGTTCTCATACTTTTTCTCCTTCCTTTTTGCTGGGCAATCAGCTATGACATGCCTTTTTTATTGCAAAAATAGCATGCTATATTAGTTTTAGTATATTTATTCTGAGAATAGCAATACCTGTCCCCAGAATTCTTCTTCCTAGATTTCTCTGGATGATTGATCTTTTTGTGAGAAGAGACTCCTGCTGAACCCTTCCAACTTCCTTGTTTTATTCTCCTTAATATCTTCTTGAACTGTCTTGAGAAGAGTGACAGTTCCTCCTCAGTTATTTCTTCTTCTGTTGAGGATGATTCTGAGCACTTGGAGGCAGTTTCCAGTTTTTCTGTGAGTATTGACTTCTCTCTGACTTTTCTGGATGACTCAGCCTTTAGAGCTAAGGTCTTTTCTCTATTGAGTGCTCTAGTTGATTCTTCTTCAGACTTTCTGATATTAAGCTGTAACTCATGAGACAACAGCTTTCCAAATAGGGCTTGGGATCTATGTTGGCTAAGTTTCCCATTTCTCTTATAGCACAGATCTTGATGTCTCATTCCTTGTTCAGGGACCTCAAGAACTTATCATTAAGTTCATAATTAGTAAAACTTCTGCCATAAGTCCTCAGGTTGTTAACAATTCTGAAGAATTTTTCAAAACAATCAGCCACTGAATCCTTTTTATCTTGTCTGAAGATTTCATACTGCTGATTTAACAGAGATTTTCTATCATCTTTGACTTCTTCAGTACCTTCCATGTAAACTATCAAAGACTCCCACATTTCTTTAGCTGTTCTGCAATGAATCAGATTCTGAAAAGTTAAATCATCAATTGCACTGACTATAATATTCTGAGCTCTTTTGTCCATAGAGGCCAGTATGATTTCATCCTTATCCATTTCCATGTAAGTCTTGGGTGTCTTGATGTTTGCATCAAGAACTGACACTTTCATGGGTATGAATGGTCCTTCAACCACAGTAATGTATATTCTTAGATCTGCTGCCTCCATGAATAATCTGAATCTTTCTTTCCAAATTCCAAAGTTTTCTTTGGAGCAGACAGGGAGCTTAATGTAATTATTTTCCCTTGGGCCATGATATTTCTTTCTTTGCAATCATTTTGGATTCTCACTAGGCTGTTATGCATTTTTCATTATACCTCCCTCTGATACCAATTGTAAATGTTTACTTTAGGATTGAAAATGACCTAGAGGGGGTGAATATGTCCAATTTAAATATGGTCCCCCTTTTCTTTAATCAGGGTACTACTTTAATTGAAATTATTAACTAAGATCTGATAATCAACAAAAACAAAATAGCAATCAACAGTATTAACACAACACAGTACATCAGCACACACAACACAATGCACACAGATTTATAGTGGTTCCCCAATTTATGGGTACATCTACTTTCTCCCTTCGCCTATCTAGCAATGAACTAGATTGGGCCAAACTCCACCTCTTTCCTTTACTCAGATCTTTAGATCTTATACCTCAAAGCCCACCCGGCTCTTACTACTCAGACTTCACAAGTCTTACCACTCAAATCACCAAGATCCTACACCTTAAGTTCGACCCAAGAACTCTACCTCAGAATGAATCCTCACTCCTACTTCTCAGGAAACACATGCCCTACAACTCAGAGAATTTTCAAATTCTCCTATCTCAGGCAATTCTATCCCTACCTCAGCCTTTATAACACAGGCTTATAACAACAAGAGAATAAATCTCCTCCACTCAGATCTACAGACAGATCTTATAAACTGAATATAATAGAGAAATGAATCGGAAAATGTCACTCAGAATAAGATTTGACTAACTACTTCTTGATCTGATCTTGATGATTATGCTTTCTTTGATTCTGACAAGACAGATCTGATCAAACCCTTCTTAGCTTTTCAAAGCTTCTTGAAGTAGAAATTAGGGTTGATCTAGGCTGGAGAGATGTTGTAGATGATTCTTGATCATACCTCTCTCCACCTCTAATTGTAGCTGGAGCTTCAAAGTTGTGTTGCTTCTTCTTTAATTATGGCTCTTCCTTTTTTTCCTCTCTCTGTGTATTTTTTTTTTGAAGACTGCATTACTTTAAATAGGCTCTGACAGGAGTAACTGACAGTTCTGACAGCTATCGGTAACTCAGTCCTGATATTTGTACTTAGGAAATAAGTCTACTGAAGTGTTGATACTTGGCTGTGAAATGTGTTGACACAAGTCCTGGGTGTCGACATAGCTCCTGTAATGGTGTCGACATACTTCTGAATGTGTTGACAAAGCTCTTTAATATGTCTCGACACAACTTCTGTAGAATGTGTCAACACAAGTCCTGTGTGTTGACACAATTGTCTTTAGTCTTGTTATAGCTTGATTATAGTGTGTCGACACTACTTCTGAGTGTTGACACAGTTGCTTTTAATCTTAACACAACTAGAATAGAGTGTGTCAACACTAGTCCTGAGTGTCGACACAGTTTCCTTTTGTCTCGACGCAGCTTGAATAGTGTGTCGACACTAGTCATGAGTGTCAACATAGTTGTATTTTGTCTCGATACAGCATGTCGACACAGTTGTCCTAAGTGCCTACACAACTTTTCCCTTTCTCGACATAACTTGTTCAATGTGTGTCGACACTAGTCCTAAGTGTCGACACATTGTACTTAGCTTTATTAACCTGCACAAATAAACTTAACATCCATAAAATACAACAATGTGTATATCATTGAGCTGAGAAAACTTCTTCAAATCAAGTACATTGAGACCAATGTACTCAATAAGAATGTTGAGTCAAATTGCATGTTGGGTGCTGATGCTGAGATCATTGATGTTGAGAGTAGAAGAAACTTGTGGTACTTGGACAGCGGGGCTTCCAACCACATGACAGGAAGAAAGGAGTTGTTTATCGAGCTTGATGAGGATGTGAGCACTGAGGTAACTTTTGGAAATGCTTCTACCATAAAAGTGAAAGGAAAGGGAATAATACCTATCAATAGAAAGCGCAGTGTCGTGGACATGATAGAGAATGTCTACTTTGTACCTGGGATCACTTCAAACATCCTTAGTTTGGGACAGCTTATGGAGAGAGGTTATGAGATAACCATGAAGGGGAGAGTGATGACACTTATTGGAGCTGACAGGATGGAGGTGGCACGGGTAGAGATGAAGAAGAACAGATGTTCATGTTGAACCTTGACATGGAGAGGATCTCATGTTTAAGAGCCACAGTGAAGGATGAGGCATGACTCTGGAACATGAGGTATGGACATCTTGGTTTTGATTGTCTGAAAAGGATGACAAGGGAAGTTGGGGTCCATGGTGTTCCTAGCAGGCTGGAGGAGCCAACCCACATATGTGAGGTATGTGTACTAGGTTAGTTGGCCAAGCTTTCGTTACCAAAGGAAAGTCAGTGGAGAGAAAAGAGAATCTTGTAATTGGTTCATTCAGACATCTGTAGGCCGATCACACCTATTTCTGCAGGAGGCAACATGTACTTCCTAACCTTCATTGATGATTTTAGCAGAAAGTGTTGGGTGTATCCCATCAGGCAGAAGAGTGAGGCGTGTAAGTCTTTCAAACGGTTCAAAAGGCTGGTTGAGATGGAGACAGGCATGAGGATTCAGTGTTTGAGGACAGACAAGGGAGGTGAGTACCTGAGCCAGGAGTTTGTTCAGTTCTATGACTATGCAGGGATCAGGAGGCAGCTTACTTCACCCTACACTCTATAGCAGAATGGAGTGGCTGAGAGGAAGAACCACATATTGATTAGATGTGTAGGTGCATGCTTAGAGGCAAGCATATGCCAAAAGTGTTTTTGGGGAGATGCTTTGGAGATAGCTTGTTATGTGTCAAACAGGTGCTCCACAAAGTCCCTAATAAGGGGAATGTCGCAGGAAGCGTGGAATGGTTTCAAGCCAAATGTGAGTCACTTAAAGGTTTGGGGGAGCATTGCTTATGCTCTAAAGACTGGGCCAAATCTGAGCAAGCTGGAAGAAAAAGCCAAGAAGTCGATCTTTGTTGGCTATGATCAATGGAGCAAGGGATACAAGATGTATGACCCTATGGAGAAGAAAATTATGGTGAGTCGAAATGTGAAATTCGATGAGGCGGCTGAATGGGAGTGGTCAAAAGGCAAGGAGAAGGTTGAAGAAGAAGTTGAGGCTCCTTTAGTGGTGGAGACAGTAGCTAATGCCAGTGGTACTGTTCCACACTTTACTGAGGAAGAAGGAGAGCCCAGAAGACAGAAAATCAGGTCACTTGGAGAGATCTATGAGGTAGCCCCTACAAATGATGAGTTTATCTTGTTTTGTTTACTTGCTGATACCGAGCCTTTGACCTATAAAGAAGCAATGAAGACTGTTGGCTGGAGGAAAGCCATGGATGAGGAGATGCAGTCTATCAAGAAGAACAACACTTGGGAGTTAGCTGAATTGCCCAAAGGAAAGAAGCCCATAAGTGTGAAGTGGGTCTTCCAGGTGAATAAAGATGGAGTTGGAGAGGTGCTGAAGTACAAGGACATACTTGTTGTCAAGGGCTACAAGCAGAAAGAGGGAATAGACTACGATGAGGTCTTCTCACCGGTTGCCCTGATGTAGACCATTCGTATGTTTATTTCCATTGCAGCATAGAGGAAGTGGCGTCTTCATCAAATGGATGTCAAGTCCGCTTTCTTGAATGGAGATTTGGAAGAGGAAGTGTACATTGAGCAGCCTCCTGGTTACCCAGAAGAAAAGGGAAAAAGCAAGTGCTGAGATTGAGGAAGACACTATATAGTCTCAAACAGGTGCCAAGAGCGTGAAATAAGAGGATTGACACATTCTTACATGAGCAAGGGTATGTGAAGTGCCCTTATGAACATGCAGTATATATGAAGGAAAGTGAGAAGGGGACACTTTACCTATGTGTGTATGTGGATGATTTGATCTTCTAGGGGAGCAGTGACTATGTCGTGAGGAGCTTCAAGGAGATGATGAAGCAGGAGTTTGAGATGACAGATTGTGGTGAGCTTAGCTACTTTCTGGGTATTCAGGCAATACAGTTGTACAACCCCATAGCCGAGCGAGTGGGGCCCTCCCCAAATATCAGCCTAGGGGCGTGATATGGGCGACGAGTTGGTGCAACCCCGTTCGAAGACGTGCGGGTCCTCGTGCGTGTGTGCTGGGGTTTCATGCACATAGGTTTAGAATTTATATATATATATTATATATGAATTTATATATATATATATATATATATATATATATATATATATATATATATATATATATATATGATATTATAGAAGAGATAGAAGATATGAGATATTGGGGATAAGAGGTGAAAAAGAGGAGGGCACGGGGTACAGGAAGGGCAGGAGAAAAAGGGGATCGGGGGGGGGGGGGGGGGGGGATTTTTCCTCTCCCCCGCTGGGGCTCGGCCAGGCAGCAGCCCGACGCCGCCGCACCTCCCTCTCTCCGGCCGTCTACAGCAGCAACCCCGCCCCTGCATCTCTCTCTCTCTCATCCTAGAGCCACCGACCCACGCCGCCTCTCTCTCCCCCTCCAGCCGCCTGGAGCAGCTAGGGCGCGGCCTCCTTCCCCTCTCTCTCCCGTCGCCGACAAAGCAGAGCACAGCCGCTGCCTCCCTTCCTCTCTCCCGTCGCCAACAGGAGCAGCACAGCTGCCTCCCCCTTCCTCTCTCCCGTCGGCTTGGAGCGGCAGCCCGACCGCCCCTCTCTCTCTCTCTCTCTACCAACTGCCTGGAGCAACCCAGCCCCACCCTTTCTCTCCCGGCCTGGAACAGCACACCCCGGCCCCTTCCCTTTCTCTTGGCCTGGAGCAGGGCTCGGCTTGGAGTGGGGTTCGGCCTGGAGCTAAGCCCTAGTTTTTCACCACCGGCAGCAAGCTCGTCCTGGAGCAAGGCTCGGCCTGAAGCAAGGCTCGGCCTGGAGAAAGGCTCGGCCTAGAGCATGGCTCGGCCTGGAGCAAGGCTCGGCCTGGAGCAAGGCTCGGCCTAGAGTGGAGATCGACCACAGACGTGGCCGCATGCAGTAGGATCGATCCGGAGCTCCTCTCCCGGCCCCTCCGCCAAGCACGCGACAAGGGTAACGATGTTTCTACTTGGGCAGGTGAAGCCCTTAGTTTACATATTTGCATGGAAGCCCCTCACCACCAACAGGTGGGGAGAAGGGAGCTTTCCGACGGGTTGACGTGTACGTCCCCGCAGTTAATTGCATTAGTACCCGGAAGCGTGAGTACGGGTTTAGGCATGCTGTGTGAAGCCCATCTGGATGTGAACCGGATTGGTGATGTTCTGGGGTTCCCGGAGAAGACTCCGAGGAAGTTGTTTATTAGCCGCTCGCAAGGAATGCGCGCCATAGCCCCAAAAAAGGGGGTGTGCGCAATATGTTTGGCCCGCTTATGTTAGCCGACCGATGACTAGTAGGCCGCCGCTCGTCGAGACGTTGTCGTACAGGTGTTGCAGTACCAAGCGGGGAATAGCGGGCTTAAGCCCGAGCTCGTGCCGGCCCTCGAAGGCCTTTTTTGTTTATATTGCCAGCCTGCGTGCTGAGTATGGAATTTATATTCCTGTAATATTTTTTAATATCTGTGATGTTTTGTGAATATGTAGTTTACTCCTCCTGTCTTGGGCGAGCGTTGTGTTCGTGAACTGCTCCCCCCGCGGGGCCCTGAGGTATAGATGTCGGGAAGACCCTGATGGCCTGTTGTCATCCTTTCAGAATAGCGGAGTTCCACTGTTAGCGGCCCAATTGGGGCTGCGTAGAATAGGGCTGCTGGGCGGTTTTGCGCCAATAGTAAGGCGGGCGGGGAAGTTTTACATAGACCCGAGGTGGCACCTCTAGTTAGGGAGTGGATCTTGAGATCCTCCTTATATGTTCCGGTCGGCCAAGAGAGCCCTCCGAAGGTGCCTTAGCTCAGCCCTTGGCTTGGGAGGGGAATAGTTTGTTAGTCTTCCGGGTATGCGGCGGGTCCTCCACGCTGAGACCTTGGGTCTGTCCCTTGTGTTCCTAGTCTTGTGCCTAGATCGTTCGCTTGAGGGTAGTAGGTGCGCGGTCACCCCTTCCCCAAGGGTCGAACTCCACAAGAGACCGATTTTCTATTTCAACATTTTGGTGCGGTGAGCGTGGATCGAACACGCGACCTTCAGAGTTGTCCCCTCCCCCAAAATGTTGAAACCGAAAATCGATCTCCTATGGAGTTCGACCCTTGGGGAAGGGGTGACCGCGCACCTACTACCCTCAAGCGAATGATCTAGGCACAAGACTAGGAACACAAGGGACAGACCCAAGGTCTCAGCGTGGAGGACCCGCCGCATACCCGGAAGACTAACAAACTCTTCCCCTCCCAAGCCAAGGGCTGAGCTAAGGCACCTTCGGAGGGCTCTCTTGGCCGACCGGAACATATAAGGAGGATCTCAATATCCACTCCCTAACTATAGGTGTCACCTCGGGTCTATGTAAAACGTTCCCCGCCCGCCTTACTATTGGTGCAAAACTGCCTAGCAGCCCTATTCTACGCAGCCCCAATTGGGCCGCTAACAGCGGAACTCTGCTATTCTAAAAGGATGACAATAGGCCATCAGGGGCTTCCCGGCATCTATACCTCGGGGCCCCCGCGGGGGGAGCAATTCACAAACACACCGCTCGCCCAAGATAGGAGGAGTAAACTACATATTCACAGAGCATCACAGATATTAAAAAATATTACAGGAATATAAATTCCATACTCAGCACACAGGCCGACAATATAAACAAAAAAGGGCTTCGAGGGCCGGTATGAGCTCGGGCTTAAGCCCACTATTCCCCGCTTGGTACTGCAACACCTATACGCCAACGTCTCGATGAGCGGCAGCCAACTAGTCATCGGTCGGCTAACATAAGCGGTCCAAACATATTGCGCACACCCCCTTTTTTGGGGCTATGGTGCGCATTCCCTGTGAGCGGCTAATAAACAACTTCCTCGGAGTCTTCTCCGAGAACCCCAGAACATCACCAATCCGGCTCACACGTCCGGATGGGCTTCACACAGCATTCCTAAACCTGTACTCACGCTTTCAGGTACTAATGCAATTAACTGCGGGGACGTACACGTCAACCCGTCGGAAAGCTCCCTTGTCCCCACCTGTTGGTGGAGAGGGGCTTCCATGCAAATATGTAAACTAAGGGCTTCACCTGCCCAAGTAGAAACATCATTACCCTTGTCGCGTGCTTGGCGGCGGGGCTGGGAGAGGAGCTCCAGGTCGATCCTAGTGCATGCGGCCGCGTCGGTGGTCGATCTCCACTCTAGGCCGAGCCTTGCTCCAGGCCGAGCCTTGCTCCAAGCTGAGCCTTGCTCCAGGCCGAGCTTGCTGCAGGTGGTGAAAAACTAGGGCTTAGCTCCAGGTCGAACCCCACTCCAAGCCGAGCCCTGCTCCAGGACAAGAGAAAGGGAAGGGGCCGGGGTGTGCTGTTCCAGGTCGGGAGAGAAAGGGTGGGGCCGGGTTGCTCCAGGCGGCTGGGAGAGAGGGAGAGGGGCGGTCGGGCTGCCGCTCCAAGCCGACGGGAGAGAGGAAGGGGGGCGGCAGCTGCGCTGCTCCTGTTGGCGACGGGAGATAGGAAGGGAGGCGGCGGCTGTGCTCTGCTTTGCCGGCGACGGGAGAGAGAGGGGAAGGAGGCCGCGCCCTAGCTGCTCCAGGCGGCTGGAGGGAGAAAGAGGTGGCGTGGGTCGGCGGCTCCAGGACGAGAGAGAGAGAGATGCGGGGGCGGGGTTGCTGCTGTAGACGACCGGAGAGAGGGAGGTGCAGCGGCGTCGGGCTGCTGCCTGGCCGAGCCCTAGCGGGGGAGGGGAAAAATCCCCCCCCCCCCCCCCCCCCCCCCCCCCCGATCCCCTTTTTCTCCTGCCCTTCCTGTACCCCGTGCCCCTCCACTTTTTCACCTCTTATCCCCAATATCTTATATCTTCTATCACTTCTATAATATCATATATATAATATATATATAAATTTATATGTTGGGTACATTGGTTAAATGTACCTGATTTGAAGAAGCATCACTGATGACTAGTTTTAGTCATCGTTTTTGGGTTATTCTAGTAGCTTATTTTCCTAAGTTTTTGTTACAATTACGTGTTTTTTGTATGTTTGTTATGATCTTCTTTTTAATATAATGTTTATGTTATGTTTTGTGGCTATTTTCTATTTTATGTTTAGCTTTATCTATAAATATTATTATAGCTTGTATGTTATGTTTAATTTAATGTTTTATGTTTAATTTTATATTATATGTTTAACGTGTGTTTTATTTTGTGTTATGTTATTTATATGTTGTATGTTTTATTTATATTATGTTTTGTGTATTATATAATCATTAACTAATGTTTATTTTGTTTTAATGTAGGAGCAGCCCTTGAAGCTACCCGAGCCCCTACATGATGCAATTCCAAGCATGTGCAGCCCACTTCTTCAACTTGGTGCAGCCCACATGATGCAGCCTTCTCCTTGGAGCAGCCCGAGCTTTCAATTTGGTGCAGCCCTCAAGCTCAAGTCCAACAAGCATGCAGCCCGGCCACCCATCTACTTCAAACATGCAGCCCAAGCAGCCCCCCAACCTAAACCCGAGCCTATTTAAAAGCCCATGCAGCCCCTCCCTCAAGAACAGCCCACCTAGCCTCCTACCCGAGCCCATGCATGAATTTATCTAAGTGCATGGCCGGCCACCTTGCATGGTTCTCTCATAAGTGCATGGCCGGCTCCCTATGTTTCCCCCCCTTCATTATTCTACATCCATCCCCCCTCTCTTCTTTATTTTATTTTATTTCCATAAGCCACATTCATGCATGTTCCCTTCTCTCTCTCCTTTTTATTATTTTTCTCCACTCTTTATTACCATCCATCCCCCCTCTTATATGTATTTCATTTCTTTTAAATTTATATGCATGAATGTATCTTCTCCCTCTTCCCTAATTAAATGCCATGCATGCACTTCTCTCCTTACATGGTCGGCCCCCCTTGATCTCCCCCTTCTTCTAGATGCTTCCCTCCTCTCCTATAAAAGGAACCCAAGACCCATACTTTAGGGAGAGTTTTCCTTTGGAGTTAGATTGAGAGGTTGGATTGGAGCAAGAGAGCAAGTGAGCAAGAGAGTTCTAGTTTTCTTCATTGTTGTTCTAGTTTTATTGTGTAATTTTCTTCTTAGTAAAATTTTATCATCCTTTTAATATTTTTGTGCACCTCTTTTTAGTAATATCAATGAATTTCTCTTCTCTTTATTTTGTTGTTTCCTTTTGCAATATGCATAGCTAATTCCCTCTTAGCATTTGATCATGAGGATCCATGATTTGAAATGAGAATTATTTTATTTCATAGTTTTATTTTTGCGTAATTCTACTCGGTCCTTCTTTGAATAATTATTGTGTCGACTCCGTATTTCCGGTATACGGTAGTAGGCTTATGATCTCATATTCGAGTAGCCGAGAGGCTCGTGGATGTGAAAGATCACTCAAAGAAGGAAGGAGTTGAACGTAACCCTAGAGATAGGATGACGTAAATCCTCCGGATTGGAGTCAAATCCAATAGTGTGGATCACCTCAATAATGCAACTTTAGGCTTCTTTGGTTTGTAAAGAGATTTCGATCAAAGAGTCTATAAGTTAGGAGACCTAATGCTCTAGCGAGATTTTGTCTCATTTTCGGATCCGTCACGGCCGAGTTGGATTTGCAAATTTAAAACTATGCCCTTTTATTTTCTCGTTTCATTTCATGGTGAATCAATGATCGAATGCTAGCTTTTTTTATATAAGTTTTCGTCTCGCAATTTATCGTTCGTTTTACTTTTAAAAAAAATTCTCAAAATCCCAATAGTCTTCCGGTAGGATAATAGTTAGAGCGTGAGTAGAAGTACTTGACAACCCTGTGTTTAAATACGACCTTGGTACTACAATTCGACAGGTACGCTTGCCTGTTCGGGTTTTGGCCCATCAAGTTTTTGGCGCCGTTGCCGGGGACTTTTTTCGTCAATATTTTGAAAACGCTTGCGCTATTACTTCTCCAAAAATAAAAAAAATTATAATTTATATATTTAAATATTTATAATCAACCCACTTCACCTTATTTCTACCCCACCTAAAATCTCTCGAAAAGGGTAAGGGGCTTTAAGCGCCACCATTTTACCTAGTACCGGGCGAACCCTTCACCGGGTAGTCCTCGGGAAGTTCGAGAGCCAAGCCGTCTAAAAAAAATCTTTTTTTTCAAAAAACAAAACAAAAAAATTTTCTTTTCTTTTCCCTCTTTTTCTTTCTTTTCCAAGCTTTCATTCTCATCTTCCCTCGTTTTCTTTGCTAGTGCATGACCCGAGCGAATCCGTCGCTACTTGTTGATTTGGACCCAGAAATCGAACGCTCCTTTCGGAGACAACTACGATTCGGGGCTTCCACTTCTCAAACAGCGGTTGAGGATTCCTTCGGGGATTGTAATTATTCTGAAATGGGAGATCCCAACCCAGGAATGGCTCAGCAAAGGACTATGTCCGATTATGCTCGACCCAACCTGGAGGGGACTGAAACAAGTATTGTTCGACCTGCAATTGCGAACAATAACTTCGAGCTTAAGCCTAGCATCATACAAATGGTGCAGCAATATGTACAGTTCGACGGATTACAAGATGAAGATCCGAACTTACATATTGTTAATTTTCTTGAAATCTGTGACACCTTTAAAATTAATGGTGTTTCAGACGATGCTATTAGGCTAAGACTCTTCCCATTCTCCTTAAGGACTAAAGCCAAACAGTGGTTAAGTTTTCTTCCAAGAGGATCAATCACTACTTGGAATATTTTAACTGAAAAATTTCTTTCTCGTTATTTTCCCCCCGCCAAAACTGCTAAGCTTCGAAATGATATAACATCATATTCTCAAATTGATTCTGAGACCCTCTATGACACTTGGGAGAGATTCAAAGAACTTTTGAGAAGATGCCCACATCATGCTCTGCCTGTCTGGTTGCAGGTTCAGACATTTTATAATTGGCTAAACCAAGAGACAAAGCAAATGATAGATGCCGCTTCCGCTGGTTCTTTAGACCGCAAAACTCCGGAAGCCGCTCTTGAGCTTATCGAGGACATGGCGATGAACACTTATCAGTGGAATTCGTCCAGGTCTCGCCCATCTAAACCTGCAGGTATCTATGAAGTGGACTCGGTGACGCAACTGGCGATGCAAGTGGAAATGCTGAACAAGAAGATCTCGGAGATGACTGCTCCCTCCGCCGCTAAGGTATATGAAAATGCTGCTGCTGCCGAGCAGGTGGATTATCTGGGGAACATACCCAGGCCTGCTCAAAATAATTCTGCCAATAATTTTTCTACTTTTTCGAATTTTTCTTCTCCTCCTGGTTTTAATGCTGCTACGAATTCTTATCATCCTGGATGGTGTAACCATCCTAATTTTTCATGGAGTAATAATGCTAACGTAGTACGCCCACCGCATGATTTTACACCACCACCACCACAACAAAATTTTCAAAAACCTTCCCCTTTGGAAGAGATCTTTGCTAAGTATATAAGCTCAAACGATGCTACTATTAGAAACATAACGGGATCAATTAAAAATTTAGAAAATCAGGTCGGCCAACTCGCTAAGGCTTTTTATGAGAGACCACCTGGAACTCTTCCCTCGAACACTGAGCCTAACCCAAGGGAACACGCAAATGCGATTTCCCTTCGGAGCGGTAAAGTTGTTAACGAGCCCACCACAAGGGAAGAGCCAAGGGTGATTTTCCCTCCTGTTTTTACCCCCATGGAAAATGACAACTTAGATCTTGAAAAAGAAAAATCTACACTTGAAAAAGAAAAGGATAGCTCTATTATTTCTGATTCTGAAAAAAAAGTCAAATGGTTTTCAAAATGATGCTCCAATTGTTCTAAAGGAATTTCCGTCACCTCCTTATCCGGCTAGACTTAGGCAAGAAAAATTAGATAATCAATATCAACGCTTTCTTGAAATATTTAAACAAATTCATATTAATTTGCCATTTCATGAAGCGATTAGCCAAATGACTAAGTACGCCAAATATCTTAAAGATTTATTAACGAACAAAAAGAAATTAGAAAATTTATCGCATGTAACGTTAAATGAAGAATGCTCGGCGGTCGTTAAAAACTCTAATCTTCCTAAAAAGATAAACGATCCGGGTAGTTTTTCCATTCCGTGCGTTTTTGGTGATCTGTTTGTTAAACATGCATTAGCGGATCTAGGAGCGAGCATAAATTTGATGCCCTTTTCTTTATTCAAAAAGCTAGGATTAGGCACTCTTAGCCCTACAAGAATGAGTATCCAGTTAGCCGATAGGTCTATCAAGTATCCACTAGGTATCGTTGAGGACGTGCTAGTAAAGGTCGACAAATTCATCTTCCCGGTGGATTTTGTCATTCTTGATATTGAAGAGGACGTCGAGGTCCCTCTTATCCTTGGTCGACCTTTCCTAGCCACCGCTCGCGCAATTATAAATGTGAGTGAGGGAAAACTTTTTCTGCATGTAGGAGATGAGGAAGTAATATTTGATATTAATAAATCGATGAAAAACTCTTTACAAAATGATGACTCTTATTTTTTCATTGATGATTTAAAAGAAGACTCCTATTTCCCTCCAAATGATTTTTCTTCTTCCTTTTTTGGACCCTCATCAACTATTTTTGAAAACACTGTTATGTCCGTACAAGCACCATTCGAAAATGACTCTGATTTTGGACAACAAAATCTTATTTTTGAAAATGATAAAAATTTGCCAAATTATTTTGAAAAACCACCTGACCCTGCAGAAAAAAATTATCATGTTAAGAACTTCCGCCAGCATAAAAATTTTAAACCGGGCGATCAGGTTCTTCTTTTAAATTCACGTTTACGTATTTTCTTTGGAAAATCTAAATCTCGTTGGTCTGGACCGTTTGCGGTCAAGGATGTTTTTTATGATGGAACTGTGTTACTTTCGCACCCCGATAGGGGGATTTTAAAGTAAATGGCCGTAGACTTAAACTTTATTTTTCTAATGATTATGTGCCTCCTGCAAAAGAGAATCTTGTGTTGGACTCTTAAACATTTATCTTGTGTGGGACATTTTTTTTATTTTATTTTTGGACTTATTATTATTCTGAAACTCTTTTATTTGGACTATTGTAATAAAAAACATTATCGGGCATCTGCCCATGAACTCTTTCTATTTTTCTTTTATTTTGCTCTTTCTACCGGAGGCCAATCAAGTCCATGATCGTGGTCACCGCTCCGCCGCTACTGATATCAGACGGATTAAGTCATACCTGCTTACGATCAAGTACTCTAAAAAGCAAGCATGGGGGAGCGACATCCGCCTTCATCTCACGCACCCGGGGAAGTCCTGTTCTTATTTATTTATTTTTCCTGCATTTTTCTTTTTCTCTTCTTCTCAGTCCCCTTCTCTTTTTCTTTATGTTTTTTTCATTGAGGGCAATGAAGGATTTAAGCATGGGGGGTCTAGTTTCTTTTGGTCTTTTCTTTTCTGTTCTTCTTCTTTCAAAAGAAAAAAATTTTATGTCTTAAATTAGTATAATATTTTATGTCATTAAAATATAAAACCCAAAAAAATTAGAAAAACAAAAATAAAAAAATTGTGCTAAAATCTATTTGAAAAACAAAACTTAAAATTATTTCTATCTTTATTTTTATGTTTCTTCTAGTGAAGTGTAGGCCCGTGCGGTTTTTGTAGTTCTATGTAGAATCCTTTGAAAATGTTTTCTAAACTTATCATTTTAGCATAGTTTAGTTCTACTAGTTTCTTTTTCTTAAATATAGGCATCCGATTTTTACGTTTTAAGTTAGCAATTTGTAGTTGTCTTTTTATTCGGTTAGTTGCTTACGAATGGTTGCTAGGTAATGTTATCTCTTTTTCATTTGCGGGGTAGTCTTTCTTGGTGTCTAGAACTTGTACCAAGCTACTCTCGAAACATTTGCGCCATTTTTACGTTCTTTACAAATGATTTAGGCCACCATTTGAATAGTTTGAGCTTTTCTTGCCCACCAAAAACAAAACCCTTGCAAAACAATTTTGGGCCTTTTCCTTTTTTCTTTGTTTTTAGCTCCACCTTTCATTTCATTATATTCACCAAAGCCAAATATCTTTCCTATTTTTGCACTATAAATTTGAGCTTAAAAATTATTTTTGTGGGAAGGGTATTATTTTTGAAATGAATAGGAAATTCTCAAGCTTATTTTTGGAGCTTTCTTATCAAATGTTATTCAAAAGGAAAAAATTGAGAAAGAAAAAAAAATATATATATCATTACAAAATCAAAAAAAATGATGAATGCAAGAAGTTTATGTTTGGCCAAGTTTATAAAAGAAAAAAAAAATTTCATGGCCTTGTTGTTGTAGTTTCATATTGGAGAAATGACATACTCATTATTTCTCAATTTTTTATTGCTTTGTTTATTTTTGAGCTCACCTTGGTTTAGTGCCTAAAACTTTCATGTTTATCTTTGATTCCACTTCCTAATCATTTACCTAAGCCAAGTTTTAATGCCTAGTAGAAGTCCTAATGATCTTAGAACTTAATTTCGCGTAGTGGAGAAAGTGTGAACGTACAAGCCTATGGCCACCATCATTGATGGATTTCTTTGGAGGTTATCTTGGAGTGTCTTAGGGTTAATGTTTATCTAGCAACCTAGTAGTTTGTTAATGCGCCGTTTATTTAGAACCTCTACTTTTGTTGTCCTTATTTTCATTTATTTTGGATGCCTTGTTTTTAAGATTTACAAATGTGTAGACTTTTCTTATGTTCTAATGATATTTTCAGGTCTCCACTTTCAAGTTTTCTACTGTGCACTTCTCACCCCACTAGTTAATAACATAGGAATTAGGATAGTTTAATTTTTCATGTTTTGTTTTTCTTCATTATGAAACCTAAATTAGCTTTGTTTATTTTCTATTTCCTTCCCTAGTTTTCATCTTTATTTGCTTGAGGGCAAGCAAATGTCTAAGCATGGGGGAGTTTGATGACTAGTTTTAGTCATCGTTTTTGGGTTATTCTAGTAGCTTATTTTCCTAAGTTTTTGTTACAATTATGTGTTTTTTGTATGCTTGTTATGATCTTCTTTTTAATATAATGTTTATGTTATGTTTTGTGGCTATTTTCTATTTTATGTTTAGCTTTATCTATAAATATTATTATAGCTTGTATGTTATGTTTAATTTAATGTTTTATGTTTAATTTTATATTATATATTTAACGTGTGTTTTATTTTGTGTTATGTTATTTATATGTTGTATGTTTTTTTTATATTATGTTTTGTGTATTATATAATCATTAACTAATGTTTATTTTGTTTTAATGTAGGAGCAGCCCTTGAAGCTACCCGAGCCCCTACATGATGCAATTCCAAGCATGTGCAGCCCACTTCTTCAACTTGGTGCAGCCCACATGATTCAGCCTTCTCCTTGGAGCAGCCCGAGCTTTCAATTTGGTGCAGCCCTCAAGATCAAGTCCAACAAGCATGCAGCTCGGCCACCCATCTACTTCAAACATGCAGCCCAAGCAGCCCCCCAACCTAAACCCGAGCCTATTTAAAAGCCCATGCAGCCCCTCCCTCAAGAGCAGCCCACCTAGCCTCCTACCCGAGCCCATGCATGAATTTATCTAAGTGCATGGCCGGCCACCTTGCATGGTTCTCTCATAAGTGCATGGTCGGCTCCCTATGTTTCCCCCCCTTCATTATTCTACATCCATCCCCCCTCTCTTCTTTATTTTATTTCATTTCCATAAGCCCCATTCATGCATGTTCCCTTCTCTCTCTCCTTTTTATTATTTTTCTCCACTCTTTATTACCATCCATCCCCCCTCTTATATGTATTTCATTTCTTTTAAATTTATATGCATGAATGTATCTTCTCCCTCTTCCCTAATTAAATGTCATGCATGCACTTCTCTCCTTACAAGGCCGGCCACCCTTGATCTCCCCCTTCTTCTAGATGCTTCCCTCCTCTCCTATAAAAGGAACCCAAGACCCATACTTTAGGGAGAGTTTTCCTTTGGAGTTAGATTGAGAGGTTGGATTGGAGCAAGAGAGCAAGAGAGTTCTAGTTTTCTTCATTGTTGTTCTAGTTTTATTGTGTAATTTTCTTCTTAGTAAAATTTTGTCATCCTTTTAATATTTTTGTGCACCTCTTTTTAGTAATATCAATGAATTTCTCTTCTCTTTATTTTGTTGTTTCCTTTTGCAATATGCATAGCTAATTCCCTCTTAGCATTTGATCATGAGGATCCATGATTTGAAATGAGAATTATTTTTATTTCATAGTTTTATTTTTGCGTAATTCTACTCGGTCCTTCTTTGAATAATTATTGTGTCGACTCCGTATTTCCGGTATACGGTAGTAGGCTTATGATCTCATATTCGAGTAGCCGAGAGGCTCGTGGATGTGAAAGATCACTCAAAGAAGGAAGGAGTTGAACGCAACCCTAGAGATAGGACGACGTAAATCCTCCGGATTGGAGTCAAATCCAATAGTGCGGATCACCTCGATAATGCAACTTTAGGCTTCTTTGGTTTGTAAAGAGATTTCGATCAAAGAGTCAATAAGTTAGGAGACCTAATGCTCTAGCGAGATTTTGTCTCATTTTCGGATCCGTCATGGCCGAGTTGGATTTGCAAATTTAAAACTATGCCCTTTTATTTTCTCGTTTCATTTCATGGTGAATCAATGATCGAATGCTAGCTTTTTTTATATAAGTTTTCGTCTCGCAATTTATCGTTCGTTTTACTTTTAAAAAAAATTCTCAAAATCCCAATAGTCTTCCGGTAGGATAATAGTTAGAGCGTGAGTAGAAGTACTTGACAACCCCGTGTTTAAATACGACCTTGGTACTACAATTCGACAGGTACGCTTGCCTGTTCGGGTTTTGGCCCATCACTCACCCAACTCAATGATATACATCATAATGTATTTGATGTATGTTGAGTTTACTTGTGCAGGTTAAGTAATCACTGGACTGAGGCAAAAAGTTTCTAAGTCCATGTGTCGACACCCAGAGGGAAAGTGTCGACACTCAAGAAAGCTTGTGTCGACACCCAGACAAGCAGTGTCGACACTTGGAGTCATTGTGTCGACACCTGGGATGCAGAGTCGACACCAGACAGAAAGTGTCGACACTTGGAGCTGTGTCGACACTCAGTGAAGAAAAGTGCAGACAGAAAGTGTCGACACAGGAGCTGTGTCGACACCCAGTGAAGCTGAGTCTACACCAGATAGTGTCGACACTTGGAGCTGTGTCGACACTCAGCAAAAGACTGCAGAAACTAAGTTAAAGTGTCGACACCAAGAACAATGTGTCGACACACAACAAGAAGAGTCAGCACTTGAAGAAAGTGTCGACACCAAGAACAAAGTGTCGACACTCATCAGAAGAGTCAACATTTGAAGTAAGTGTCGACACCCAGAACAATGTGTCGACACTCAGCTAAAGACTCTACACTTGAAGAAAGTGTCGACACAAGGAGCTGTGTCGACACTTAGCAAAGAACAGAATTATCTCCAAAATATTCTAAGTACAAGTATCGACACTAAGGGAATGTGTCGACACTCAGCTGAAGTCTCAACAGAAGAATCAAGTGTCGACACAAGGAGCTGTGTCGACACTTAGCAAGTATCAACATAAAATACTATGTGTCGACACCAAGAAGCAGTGTCGACACTTAACAGATTCAACACAAGAAGTTGTGTCGACACAAAGGAGATGTGTCGACACTTAGAAGAATTCAGCTAAAGATAGAAGATCAAGTACTTGTGTCGACACTCAATTTCAGTGTCGACACCTGAAGAAGAATCTGTGTCGAGACATACAAGGATTTGTGTCGACACCTTGTAGACTTGTGTCGACACTTACACAGCATGTGTCGACACTTGGTCTATAAGTGTCGACACTTGAAGACAGAAAGTCTCGACACTTTCAGACAGTTAGAGATTTTCAAGAAATGACTGGATGACTTGACAGCTGCCGTTCCAGACGGTCTACAGCACCTGTCAGAGATGTCAGAAGACATTTATGAACCGGACCAGCCGGTTACCATGAAGAAGGACTATAAATAGGCACATACAGTTTACAGAAACTGTTGATCATATTGTTGAAGAACAAGTTATTAAAGTGGTACACAGAGTATCAAATCAAGAAGATCTTGCAGTTCAAGTGCAGATCTAAGAAGTTGGAGAGAGAGGGCTCCATCCAAGAAATCAGCCATTGGCACTAGGCTGAGAAGAAGGGTTCAGATCTATTCTGAATTCTAAGTAGCAGAGGTCAAGGAACAACTGCAGAAGGAGACAATCTTATTCAGTTCTACTCAAGAAGCTTTGAAGAAAGCTAAGTCAGATTGGATCCAGCTGAGTTCTTCCAAGAACTCATCAAGAAACTCTCAACTCCTCTCTCTTGTTTCTGAGTTGTAGAGTTAATATTTGTAAAATCATTTTAACTTGTAGGATCCTTTGGATCTGAGTGAATTGTAAGCCTGTATTTATAAAGGCTGAGGGTAGGGCTTGAGAGCCTGAGTGTAAGGGATTGAAATCTCTGAGTGTAGGCCTTGTTGGCTGAGTGTAGGCCTTGATTGGCTGAGTGTAGGCCTTTGTGGCTGAGTGTAGGCTTTGGGATAAAGCTGAGTTGTAAGGGTTTGGGCCTGAGGTGTAGGAACCAATTTGGGTTCCGAGACAGTGGAGAAGTTTGGCCGAATCTAGTACACTGCTAGATAGGCGAAGGGGAAAGTGGATGTACCCATATCTTGGGGAACCACTATAAAACACTGTGTCTGCAGTGCTGTGCTGTGATTGTTGTTGTATATGCTGTGTGTTTGCTGTGATAGAATAGTTAGAAATCTGTGATATTAACTGTTTGCTGCCATTAAAGTCTTAAAAGGATTAGGTCACCTATTCACCCCCCCCCCTCTAGGTGTTTAGGTACCATATCTTTCATTATATATATAATATATATATAAAGTGTAAACCTATGGGCATGAAACCCCGGTACGCACGCACGAGGGCCCGCACGTCTTCGAAAGGGGTCGCACCAACTCATCGCCCATAACACGCCCCTAGGCTGATATTTGGGGAGGGCCCTACTCGCCCTGCTACGGCGTTGTACACAATCCCCGCTCTTTTCGAGGCTGGTACAAGCTCGGAAAGAATCATCCAACCCTACGTATCCGGCGAGTGGGGGCCGATCCAAAAAATTTTTTTGAGAGAAACTGAAATTTGCACAGGGAACATCAATCTCCCCATGCCCTTTTGATCTTTTTGAATCACTCGATACCTTTTGGCTCACTGCTATTGAATTGCCCTCATCCCATTACTTACAGCAAGTATATAATTTCTCGTGATATTGTGAAACAACAAAGCCATATATTTTGTATCCTCTTGCACACGGGAAGTTAATCCTTTCCCCCAGGTGTGCCTACAGTACTGCCAGCTAGTGAGAGCCTGACAGCGAGTCTACCCGGGGCCGAGCAGCACTAGGGGTCCCTTACCCCCCAGGCGAGCCTACGGACCTGCCAACTAGTAGGAGCCAGGCAGTGGGTCTACCTGGGGCCGAGCATCACTCAGGGTCCTGCAAAAAGTCTCCACGAACCAACCCTTTCCCCCCTAGTGTGCCTACAACCCTGCCCAGCTAATGAGAGCCTGAGCAGCGAGTCTACCCGGTGTCCACTACTACCACCATCGAGTGACTTCCTGCCCTGCCAGCTAGGTGAGAGCCTGACAGTGGGATCTGCTCGAGGCCCCAAGATGACACCGAGTGACTTCCTGCCCTGCCAGCTAGGTGAGATCCTGACAGCGGGATCTGCTCGGGGTCCACTACTACCACCATCGAGTGACTTCCTGCCCTGCCAGCTAGGTGAGAGCCTATCAGCGGGATCTGCTCGAGGCCCAAGGATGACATCGAGTGACTTCCTGCCCTGCCAGCTAGGTGAGAGCCTGACAGCGGGATCAGCTCGGGGTCCACTACTACCACCATCGAGTGACTTCCTGCCCTGCCAGCTAGGTGAGAGCCTGACAGCGGGATCTGCTCAAGGCCCAAGGATGACACTGAGTGACTTCCTGCCCTGCCAGCTAGGTGAGAGCCTGATAGCGGGATCTTCTCGGGGTCCACTACTACCACCATCGAGTGACTTCCTGCCCTGCCAGCTAGGTGAGAGCCTGATAGCGGGATCTGCTCGAGGTCCAAGGATGACACCGAGTGACTTCCTGCCCTGCCAGCTAGGTGAGAGCCTGACAGTGGGATCTGCTTGGGATCCACTACTACCACCATCGAGTGACTTCCTGCTCTGCCAGCTAGGTGAGAGCCTGACAACGGGATCTGCTCGAGGTCTAAGGATGACACCGAGTGACTTCCTGCCCTGCCAGCTAGGTGAGAGCCTGACAGCGGGATCTGCTCAGGGTCCACTACTACCACCATCAAGTGACTTCCTGCCCTGTCAGCTAGGTGAGAGCCTAACAGCGGGATCTGCTCGAGGTCTAAGGATGACACCGAGTGACTTCCTGCCCTGCCAGCTAGGTGAGAGCCTGACAGCGGGATCTGCTCGGGGTCCACTACTACCACCATCGAGTGACTTCCTGCCCTGCCAGCTAGTTGAGAGCCTGACAGCGGGATCTGCTCGAGGTGGAAACATCCTGTTTACTTAAGAGGTGTTGGAGAGTTAATTGCACCGATGCTTTTACAAACGGAGGATGCATTCTTTTCATAAGAACGATGATCTGGAAGTCGTCAAATCGGGAAGCTGGCGCCCGAACCCGTTCCTAATAATTCCTACAATCGGAAGAGAGATGCAATCGGGGGGACATAGGCCGACATGCAAGGGGGGAGCTGATCTCGTCCATCAGTGCAGAGGCTCGGTCTTACAATAGTGCTTAGAGTCCCAAGGCATCGTCCCATCATCCGAACTGGGCTATTTAAAAGGAACAGGTCGACGGCTCGTATCCTGATGTAATGACAAAGATCGCTTTCCGCCATGTCACTCGATGATGAGAGCTAGTGCGTGGGCGACGGGTAATGTTCCTGCGAGGGTCCTCTAGGACGCACTCGAGGCCAACATCTTCCCTTGGGCCAAAACTTGCGCCCTCACAGGTTATCCTGCTCTCTCAATAACAAAGGCCTTCACTTGTGATTGCTTGGAGAGATCGGCCCTTTATCAAATATGGGATGTTAGCGTCTAGGATCGTTCCTGATAATTCCTCTAGTCGGAGGAGAGGTGCGATCGGGAGGACATAGGCCGTTGTGCAAGGGGGGAGCTGATCTCGGTCGTCAGTGCAGAGACTCGGTCTTACAATAGCGCTTAAAGTCCCGCGACACCGTCCCATCATGCGAACTAGGCTATTTAAAAGGAACGGGTTGGACGTTTGGCTTCCGGAGTCGATCGCGAGGCTAAACCTTGAAGCCCTCAGAATCCTGAGGCGAATTGGTAATAAAGAGAAAACTTGACCGCTACTGAATTACAAGGAAGAGATAACATATTACTGTTAGGGAGGGAACCCTTTCAGGTTACCTCTCAGCTACTCTCTTACTTGATCTTGAAGACAATAACCTCCAGGTTTCTCGTTGATGTAATAAGTGAGGATACAAGGGTTTTCATAGGTAGAAGCGCTTCAAATAGGTACAAATACTACTCCAAATGCTATGGGATTCAAACAACAGCTATGGGAGGGGACAACTCTGAGTATGAGGACCTTACATATAAAGTATCAACGATCACCCTGGTCTTCAGCTGGTTCCACTTCTATAGCCATGACGCTCGCCAGAGTTCTTCTGTGCTGGTCACTCTCCACGCTCACCGCACAAAAATGTTGAAACCGAAAATCGGTCTCCTGTGAAGTTCGACCCTTGGGGAAGGGGTGACCGCGCACCTACTACCCTCAAGCGAACGATCTAGGCACAAGACTAGGAACACAAGGGACAGACCCAAGGTCTCAGTGTGGAGGACCCTCCGCATACCCGGAAGACTAACAAACTCTTCCCCTCCCAAGCCAAGGGCTGAGCTAAGGCATTTTCAGAGGGCTCTCTTGGCTGACCGGAACATATAAGGAGGATCTCAAGATCCACTCCCTAACTAGAGGTGCCACCTCGGGTCTATGTAAAACGTTCCCCGCCTGCCTTACTATTGGCGCAAAACCGCCCAGCAGCCCTATTCTACGCAGCCCCAATTGGGCCGCTAACAGCGGAACTCCGCTATTCTGAAAGGATGACAACAGGCCATCAGGGGCTTCCCGGCATCTATACCTCGGGGCCTCCGCGGGGGGGGGGGGGGGGGGGGGGGGGAGAGCGGTTCATGAACACACCGCTCGCCCAAGATAGGAGGAGTAAACTACATATTCACAGAGCATCACGGATATTAAAAAATATTACAGTAATATAAATTCCATAATCAGCATGCAGGCCGACAATATAAACAAAAAAGGCCTTCGAGGGCCGACACGAGCTCGAGCTTAAGCCTGCTATTCCCCGCTTGGTATTGCAACACCTGTACGCCAACGTCTCGATGAGCGGCGACCAACTAGTCATCGGTCGGCTAACATAAGCGGGCCAAACATATTTCGCACACCCCCTTTTTTGGGGCTATGGTGTGCATTCCCCGCGAGCGGCTAATAAACAACTTCATTAAAGTCTTCTCCGGGAACCCCAGAACATCACCAATCCGGCTCACACGTCCGGATGGGCTTCACACAGCATGCCTAAACCCGTACTCACGCTTCCGGGTACTAATACAATTAACTGCAGGGATGTACACGTCAACCCGTCGGAAAGCTCCCTTCTCCCCACCTGTTGGTGGAGAGGGGCTTCCATGCAAATATGTATACTGAGGGCTTCACCTGCCCAAGTAGAAACATCGTTACCCTTGTCGCGTGCTTAGCGGCGGGGCCGGGAGAGGAGCTCTAGGTCGATCCTACTGCATGCGACCGCGTCGGTGGTCGATCTCCACTCTAGGCTGAGCCTTGCTCCAGGCCGAGCCTTATTCCAGGTCGAGACATGCTCCAGGCCAAGCCTTGCTCCAGGCCGAGCTTGCTGCCGGTGGTGAAAACTAGGGCTTAGATCCAGGACAAACCCCACTCCAAGCTGAGCCCTGCTCCAGGCCGAGAGAAAGGGAAGGGGTCGGGGTATGCTGTTCCAGGCCGGGAGAGAAAGGGTGGGGACGGGTTGCTCCATGCGGCCGGGAGAGAGGGAGAGGGGCGGTCGGGCTGCCGCTCCAAGCCGACGGGAGAGAGGAAGGTGGGCGGCGGCTGCGCTACTCCTGTTGGAGACGGGAGAGAGGAAGGGAGGCGGCGGCTGTGCTCTGCTTTGCCGGCGACGGGAGAGAGAGGGGAAAGAGGCCACGCCCTAGCTGCTCCAGGCGGCTGGAGGGAGAGAGAGAGGCGGCGTGGGTCGGCGGCTCCAGGACGAGAGAGAGAGAGATGCGGGGGCGGGGTTGCTGCTCTAGATAGCCGGAGAGAGGGAGGTGCGGCGGCGTCGTGCTGCTGCCTGGCCGAGCCCTAGCGGGGGAGAGGAAAAATCCCCCCCCCCCCCCCCGATCCCCTTTTTCTCCTGCCCTTCCTGTACCCCGTGCCCCTCCTCCTTTTCACCTCTTATCCCCAATATCTCATATCTTCTATCTCTTCTATAATATCATATATAATATATATATATTCATATAATTTATATATATATATATATAAATTCTAAACCTATGCGCATGAAACCCCCACACGCACGCACGAGGATCCGCACGTCCTCGAACGGGGTCGCACCAACTCGTCACCCATAACACGCCCCTAGGCTGATATTTGGGGAGGGCCCCACTCGCTCGACTACGGGGTTGTACAACAGTGTGATGAAGACAAGATAGAAAATCCTTGCTAAATCAGGAGTATGAGAGTTTTAGACAAGGAAAAGGTGATAGCATAACTGAGTGCTATAAGAAGTTCTACAGAATAGTGAATGAACTCATGTCTTATGGAAGAGAGTTCAGTAACTATGAACTAAATGACAAGTTCCTAAGGTCCCTAACCAAAGATTGGGACACCAAGATCTGTGCCATAAGAGAAATGGCTAAGTTGGGGGAAATTCCTCCTCCTACACTGTTTGGCAAGTTATTGTCATATGAGATGCAGTTGACAGTGAGAAAAGAGGAGGAGAAATCAACAAGAATTGAACACAAGGAAAGAATAGTAGCCTTCAAGACAGAAGCCTCCAGGAAGTGCAGGAATAAGTCATCAACTCCACCTCCAGAGGTAGCTGAATCAGAGTCAGATGAGTCAGTCAGCACCAAGTCTGAGAGCAGTGAAAGTGATGAAGACTTTGCTGCCTTCACCAGACACTTTCAAAAATTCTTGAAGAAGAAATAGTGGAGGTCAAGACATTCTACTTCAAAGGGAAAGGAAGTCCTGTATCAGTAGAAAAAGCCTTCAAAGAGAGACAGGAAGAGGACAAAGTCAAGCAAGGCAACTGGTTCAAAGATAGTGTGTTATTACTGCAATAGACAGGGCCATGTTATTGCAAATTGTCCAGAGAAGAGAAAGGAATCTGGTGACAGGAAAAAGCCTCACTTCCAAGGCAAGAAAGAGAAGTCTTTTGTTGCCAAGAAGGAGAAGACTCTATCAGATATCTCTTCTTCAGAAACTGAGTCTGAGGCTGAGGCCTACATAGGGCTGTTTGCTGAAGAAGAAGAAGAAGAATTCATGCAGATCATGGAGTATATTTATGAACAAGAAGACAATCATTTCCAAGGGCTAATGGCTTTGACAGAGAGTGTCAAAATCCTGGAGCAGCCAGGACCCAGTAAGGTACAAGGTTCAAGTTCAAGTTCAGTTTCTTGTTCTAGTTCAGATTCAGATTCTTCTTCATCAAGTGATGAGAATGTATCTGAGTCTGAGGATGATATTCATCAGCTTATAGATGAATATAAAGTGCTGTTGCAAGCTTACAAGAAAAGCAAGTCCCTTGCCAAAAGTCAGGCAAAGGAAATTGCTGATCTTAAAGCTGCTGCAACAGATTCTGAGAAGCAATTTGATCAAAAGCTTAATGAAATAGCCAGGCTGAAACACATAACAGTGATTCAGATGGGCACTATCACCTTTAAGAATGATCAAATCAAGAGTCTGGAGATAAATCTTCAGAAAGAGAGAGATCTTGTTGCTAGGTTTTCTAAACCTAAGTCAGTGCTACCTTTAATTGATGAATTTGTTCATCATAAAGGCAAGGCTGGACTGGGCTTTATTAGACCTGTAGGGACTGAGCAGTCCAAGTCTAAGTCCAAGGGCAAAGCCCCAACATTCAACAAGCCTACTGTAGACAAGACAGCCAAGGCAGTACCTAAGCAAAGGTACAATAAGTTTGAATGTTGGTGTTGTGGCAAAGTTGGCCATTTTGCAGTGGACTGTTGGCACAATGCTAGTGCCAAAGTGAGTACCAAACTACCTGTTGGAAAGCCAGTGGGTAGCTTTGTCAGATTGCAGACTAACAAGTACCAAGGACCCAAGAATTCTTTGGGTTCTAAGGTTCATTAATCTGTTTTGCAGGTGAGTCCAAGTGGCCATACCGACGTCAGCGAAAAAGAGGGAAAATGCGCTATCACTGGCGATAACGATACCGCGGGCGATAGCATAGTCAGTTCCTGCTGACGTCAGCCTTAATCCGCACGTTGTCGCGCACGAAGTCAGTCACGATCAGCGATATCGCGGGGCGATACCGATGTCGCCGAGCGATATCCCACGATCGTCACGTTCTCCGCTCAAATCTGAAAATCAGCGCGACGTGTGCCACGTGTCAAGCAACGGAGAGTTATCACTATCGCGGGGCGGTAACGCTAACGCCGGCGATAGCGTGAAATGATATATACGGCCAAAAATTTCGGGGAAGAGTTGGATTGTGCAGAGCTTTGTTTTCCCAGAGAATTTTCAGAGCCTTCATCTCCGTTTCCAGACGAACTCCCTTGGTCCGTTGAAATCTCAAGAGTGAAGGAGATACGACCGTGTGTTCAAGATTGGAGATCTTCTCGTTGGTCCATCATCATCTTCAGAGCTCGTGATTTTGAGGGAGTTTTTAAGTTTTACTATTGTAATTTCATTTTCATCTTTTATCTTTGTAATTGGGTAGGGAAAATCACCACCTTGTGTGTGGAGTCTAAGTCCGTGTGTGGCTTAGGGGCAAATCATCACCTTGTGTGTGGTGTCTAGGTCCGTGTGAGGCTTAGGAGTAAATCGCAGCGAGTTGTGCAGCGTCTAGATCATAGGTTTGATCTAGGGGGAGGCTAGTAGGCATATCTAGGGAGATATTGACTATAGCCTACCGGTTCTTGGGAGAAGGATCGGTGAAAAACAAAGATAAAAACTATTATCGTTGTAAGCCTTGATTTCAAGCTTTATTGGAATCATTTTACATATTCGTTTTGAAGAAGTATAATATTGTTATTCATTTCATTAATCTGTCTCATTCATAGTAGCTAGTCTTTTATTTTATAAAAAGAAAAAAAAAATTTAAAGAGCCCTTATTCACCCCCCCTCTAAGGGCGCCACAAGATCCTACAAGTGGTATCAGAGCCAGGTTATTCCGAATACGGTTTCACCACCAGGAATTATGGCGCAGCATGACCATGCTTTCTCTGAGGGGCAAGGAATTAGCAGACCTCCATTATTCACTGGATCTGACTATAATTACTGGAAAACTAGGATGAAGTGTTTTCTTATTTCTCTTGATATTGAGGTTTGGAATATGGTAGAGACTAATTATGTTCATCTCACTTATACAGTAGGCAATGTAGAAATGGAAAAACCAAAAGATAAATGGGATGATCAGGATAAACTAAGATGCAAAAATAATGCAAAAGCCATGAATGCATTATTTTGTGCATTAGATAGGACTGAATTTAATAGAACTTGTGCTTGTAGTAATGCTTATGAGATTTGGAATTTACTTGAAGTAACTCATGAAGGTACCTCGCAGGTGAAGGACTCGAAGCTGTTTCAACTTGAGTCGGAATTTGAAAAGTTTAGGATGGAAGTGGATGAGGACGTAGACTCAATGTACACCAGATTCACCAAGATAGTGAATGACTCAAAAGTGCTTGGAAAAATTTTTTCAAATGGTGATTTGGTGAGAAAACTTCTTAGATCTCTCCCCCCTAAGTTTAATCCCAAAGTGACGGCTATTTCTGAATCTCATGATCTTAAATCTCTGAATATTGAAAGCCTGATTGGGAACTTGAAAACTCATGAAGTTGAATTGAAAATTCAACAACAAGAGTACATGGAGCCTAAGAAGAAGGGGTTGGCTCTAAGATCTAAGAAAGAAGAATGCAGTAATTCTGAGGATGAAGAAGATGATGAGGAGAGTCTTTTTGTAAGAAAGTTTAAAAAATTTATGAGAAATCCGGAGAGGAGAAATGCTTTTAAAAAGTACTTTAAGAAGGAGACGTTTAGAAAGAAAAAACAAAAGGATGACGACGATGAGGAGGAAGAGAGACCCCCACCGGAGTGCTATCATTGCAGGAAGTTAGGACACATTCGAAGCAAGTGTCCAAAGTATTTGAAAGAACTTAAAGAAAAGAAGCACAAAGGGAAGAAGAAGGTCCTGAAGGCTGAAACATGGGATGATACTACCTCTGAGGGTGCAAGCAGTTCAAGCTCAAGCGAGGAGGAGGCCAATATGTGCCTAATGGGAAAAAGCGTCACATCTGATGACGAGTGCAGTGTCCAAAGCGACACTGAGGTAACTCCTCCAACTTATGATGAATTATTTTCTGAATTTTTAAATACTTGCAAATATCTTGAAAAAAGCTTAAAAGAAAATGATATTCTTAAAACTGAAAATAAAGTTTTAATTAAAGAAAACAAAAAATTGTTAAATGAAAATAAGACTATTGGAAAAGAAAAAGTCTCTTGCCAAGAGTGTGATCACTTTATGGGAAGAATAAAAGAACTAGAAGAATCCCTTTCCAAATCTCATTCAGAAATAAAAATTCTCAATAAAAAGAATGAGATTTTAGAGAGAGATCTGAAATCTTCTATTTCCAAAGTCTATGAAGGAAAGAAAGCTTTTGAACGTAGATGTGTAAATCTAGTATCCGAGAACAATGAAATGAGAAAGCAGATTCATGACCTAACACTAGCCATGAAAAAATTTGGTTTGGGCCAAAGATCACTGGATATGATCTTAGGTTACCAATGTCACGGATCTGGAAGATTTGGACTCGGATACACGACTGGAAGCTATCGCCCGGCGATAGGTACTACCGCCGGCAATAGCCAGAAATCCAGAAAGTCAAATTTTAACAATTATGATAATAGTAAATTAACTGATACTACCTTTTCTCACAGTAAAAGTCCAGAGAAGTTATATTCTTCTTGCTACATTACATGTGCCAAATGCAATAGATTTGGTCACACCACGGACTCGTGCTGGAAGAAAGGAAAAAGTAAAATTAAGCCAATCTGGATGCCTAAGGCCTCTACCTATACTATGGGTGGAACCACTTGGGTAGCCAAATCTTTACTCGCATCCTCTTTCTAGGTGTGTTGGCAGGCTAAGGACAAAGAAGACGTGTGGTACTTGGACTCAGGTTGTTCAAAGCACATGACAGGCAATAAAGAGAAGTTTCTTAGCCTGGAGATGAAGAAAGGAGGAGTCGTTACATTTGGAGATAATGGAAAAGGAAAAATCATCGGCATCGGTGTTGTGGGTAACGAAAGTTTTTCAATTTCAAATGTTTTGTTAGTAGAAGGTTTAAAACATAATTTGATTTCTATTAGCCAACTATGTGATAAGGGTTTAAATGTTTTGTTTGAATCTTCTACAAATTTATGCAAAATTATTGATTCCAAAACAAATGAAATTGTTTTTACCACCCCTAGATGTCATAACGTATATATGATTAAATTTTATGATTTTTCAAATTCTACTTTAAAATGTTTTTTATCAAAAAATGATGAGTTAGAATTATGGCATAGGCGACTTGGACATACTAGTGCAAAGTTAATTAAAAAACTTTCAAAAGATAAATTAATCAAAGGTTTACCATTGCTAGATGGAAATTTGTCTTCATTATGTGAGCCTTGTCAAAAAGGGAAATTTACAAAATCATCTTTTAAAAGTAAAAATATTATTTCTACAACTAGGCCACTCCAATTAATTCATATGGATTTATTTGGGTCAATCACTATTTCTAGCTTAGGAGGTAGAAAGTATACATTTGTATTGATTGATGATTATTCACGTTTTTGTTGGACCTTGTTTCTAACCTCAAAATCCGATGCGTTTTCAGAATTTTCTAAATTATGTTTGCGTATTCAAAATGAATTTGAGCTAAAAATTAAACGCATACGTTCGGATCATGGAGGGAATTTGAAAATGAAAAGTTTATTTCTTTTTGTACGGAGTTAGGAATTAAACATGAATTTTCCGCTCCACGCACACCACAGCAAAATGGTGTAGTGGAGAGGAAAAATAGGATTCTTCAAGAGCTAGCCCGTACGATGTTATCTGAATTTTCTTTACCAAAATCGTTTTGGGCTGAAGCGGTGAGTACTGTATGCTATGTAATTAATAGAGTAATGCTTCGCCCTATTTTAAAAGTAACTCCTTATGAATTAATTTTTAATAAAAAACCAAGTGTTTCTTATTTCAAAGTTTTTGGGTGTAAATGTTTTATTTTAAATTCTAAAGATTCTTTAGGAAAATTTGATGAAAAATGTGATGAAGGAGTTTTCATTGGGTATTCTTTAACTAGTAAAGCTTATAGAATTTTTAATAAACGAACGAAAATAGTTGAAGAATCTATTCATGTTAGGTTTGATGAGGTTGTTCCATGTGTAGATAAGAAAACTACAGGAAAAGAAGATACACCCCTTCCTTTGATGGAAAATGATGATGAAGAACTTGAAAGGAATGAAGAAGGAAAAGAAGAAGAAGAAAGAGAACAACATGTCCCTCCAAGGGAATTGATATTTTCAAAGGATCATCTGAAAGAGCTTATTATTGGAGATCCACAAAAAGGGGTAAGTACTCGTTCTTCTTTACATGTTTTATTTTCAAACCTTTGCTTTGTCTCTGAAATAGAACCAAAAGATGTTTCCACCGCTTTAAATGATGAATTTTGGTTTTTAGCTATGAATGAAGAACTTAATCAATTTGAACGTAATAAGGTTTGGAATCTTGTAGAACGACCCAAAAATCATCATGTAGTTGGAGTAAAGTGGATTTTTAAAAATAAATTGGACAGTGATTCTAGAATTGTTAGAAATAAAGCCAGATTAGTTGCAAAAGGTTATGCACAAATTGAAGGGGTAGACTATGATGAAACTTTTGCACCCGTTGCTAGACTAGAAGCGGTTAGGATATTTCTTGCATTTGCTTGCTTTAAAAGATTTAAATTATATCAAATGGATGTCAAAACTGCATTTTTAAACGGGTATATAAAAGAAGAGGTTTATGTAGAACAACCCCCTGGCTTTATTAATGAAAAATATCCAAATTATGTTTATAAATTAGATAAAGCACTTTATGGGTTAAAACAAGCGCCTCGTGCTTGGTACGATCGTTTAACTCAATACTTATTAAAGCACGATTATAAAATGGGAAGTGCCGATTCTACACTCTTCATTAAGCAAATTGATTATGATTTAGTTATTTTGCAAATTTATGTTGATGATATAATTTTTGGAGCCACTAATGAAGAGTTATGTAATGAAGTAGTTCAAATTATGATAAATGAATTCGAAATGAGCATGGTAGGAGAACTTTCATATTTTCTAGGTTTTCAAATTACGCAAAAACAGGATGGTATTTTTATTTGTCAATCCAAGTATATTCATGATATGTTAAAAAGATTTGGATTTGACAACCTTAAACATGCAAATACTCCTATGAGCGCTTCATTGAAATTGGGAAAAGATGAAAGTGGTATTTCAATTGACCAAACCCTTTATAGAAGTATGATTGGGTCTTTATTATATTTAACTTCTTCTAGACCCGATATTATGTTCGTCGTTTGTTTATGTGCTAGGTTTCAAGCTAATCCAAAAGAATCACATTTAAAAGCGGTGAAACGTATTTTTAGGTACCTTATAGGAACATCTAAACTAGGCTTATGGTATCCTCATAATGACTCTTTCATTTTACATGGATATTCTGATTCTGATTATGCGGGGTGTTCATTAGATCGAAAGAGCACAAGTGGCACTTGTCACTTTATCGGCCCAACACTTACTTTCTTGGTCGAGTAGGAAACAGAACTCTGTTGCCCTCTCCACTACTGAGGCCGAATATATTGCACTTGGTAGTTGTTGTGCTCAAGCACTTTGGATGACACAAACACTAGAAGATTTTGGCGTATACCAAAATAATGTTGAATTAAAATGTGATAGCAAAAGTGCTATCGATTTAACAAACAATCCCGTATTACATTCTAGATCCAAACACATAGATGTTCGTCATCATTTTATAAGGGATCACATAAAGAAGGGCCATATTAAAATAAATTTTATTGGAACCGATTCTCAAATAGCAGATATTTTCACCAAACCACTTAATGATTCACGCTTTTCAATGTTACGACTAGAACTTGGAATCTTAGAATTATAAATAAATTTAAGAACTAGGCAACACATATAAATAACAGAAAACATAACATAAAACTGGGCAGTACATAGGATAACACTGAAACAGAAAGTACAAACAACAGAACCACAAATTAAAAGAGTTTTCACTATCGCCAGACGACAGCACTATCGCCGGCGATATCACAGATACATTACACCATAAGATATTACATCACTGATCATAAACAATCACTCATCCATGTTCTCTTCAGCAGACACATTCACATCTTCACTGGAAGTCGGAGTTGGTTCTCTAGGCCTTCGCGTCCGCCTTATTGAATGTCGTGGAGGATCCTCGACTGGACTCCCCCATTCTCGTTCTTCTTCCGGAGTTGGCTTTAATTTCAGCCCCTTTACCAGAAATTTCATGAATTTGCGAAAATCGGAATGACTACGCATTTGTTCCTCTTTCATCTGCTCCACAGTCTCTCTTAGATCCTCAATAGATTCACGCAAAGAACCTCCCCTTTGGAGTGGTTGTCTTGATGACGAGGCAGCCCTAGGAGATGGACCTCTAGCTGGTTCTACGGTATGTATCGCCGGGATACAATCATCAATGTAGAACTCCTGATCTATCCAATCATATTTCTGATATACTATCCTTTGAATAACACTTCCTAATGGAAGTGTATTCAGTTTCCTCCTAAGGGGATGCTTCATTTATATGTATATCGTATGATGGATAACACAAAATCGGCCACGTCAAACTTGACTCTCTCTAATACATAATACGTCACTAAGCTCAATTGAGCCGTGATCTTCTTTGTGTCACCGGATTTCAACATAACCGTGTTCCTTAATATGTCTTGAATCACAAATGCATCGCGAGAGAGTGATGAGACGTCTTGAATCAAACTCCTATTTTCTTTTCCATGAAGGACTTGGTTCAGAATACTCCAATCACGATCCTTACGGTAATTCTCTACTATATCAATAACATGATCCTCACAAGTGGCAAGACTATACTCTCATCTCAAATCAGCATGAGTAATATCTATTTGCGCTCCTTGGATTCGAGACCTTACTCCTCCATTCAACCCAGTATATTTAGGGTCTTCCAAATTATTATAAAAATCCCTTACGAAGATGGAGCTAAACGTGTTCGGTACAATGAGAGACATTATACCTGACTCAACAAGTAGTTCATAGATATGTGGTGGCAGTGATTCATCCAAAAGTTTCGCAATCCCAACTGACGCATTCTCAATCCCCGGGTATGTTTGATATGATGCATGAGGATTGCGGCTGGTACTCTTTCTTGCGCGGGATGATGATGTCATTTCCTGAAAACATAATTAAATATCGTGTTAACTCAAAAAATTAAATTTTCCAAGTTTTCCTCTGTCGCCGGCGACAGCACTACCGCCGGGCGATAGTAGAAAAACTTCTTTTTTGAAATAACCGGTATATTTTCTCTCTTAGGTTCAGAAAAATTACTAAACTTCCATACATCTCAAAGATCTATAACCTATAACTCGTTTTTTGAAAGGATTTTGAATCAAAATGGTATGTTCTTCAAAAAATTTTCTCTTAACAAAATCTATGACCAAAATCGAATTTTTTTCCTAGATCTATCTCCTTTCATGCTATAGATTGCAGATCTATATTTTTTTTTGAAGAAAAACATCACCATAAAGAGTGATCTAGGCCTTACCTTTTGGAGTTTTGAGGGTTTCCGCTGAAGAAGACAATGCCAAACAGCCCAGGGTCGGTCAAAGCAGGAAATGAGTCAGCCCCCTTCGGTTTTTTCGCCTTTAATATAAAAAACCGCTATCGCCGCGCGTTAGCGCTACCGCGGGCGATAGTGATTTCTTTTAGCCATTTTCCAAAAAAAAAAAAAAACCTACCAATTTTTTAAAACCCTGGTTCTAGTATTATCGTAAAGTTTTGGATGCTTATCAGAATACAATACATAGTACCTGTGTGATTATTAGTTTATCAGTTGTTTGAACATTGTTTTTAACTTGTCGTACTCTTGATATCTACCTGTATCATTGATGACTGGAACTTGAATAGACTTGTTTCCGCATGCCTCTAAGTATGAGTAATATTTTATGCTTGATAATGTGCTCACACTGACACGAGCTGATATTTACACATCCTTAAGTTTCTTCTTACATGCTATTGGTTTGTTTCAAAGATTCGCATACAACGCTAACATTTTCATTTATGAGTCATTCACATTGATTTTCCAAACTGATGGCCATTCTGAAAAACCTTTTTTTTTGGGGGTTTGCAATACAAGTGAATTCGGAGTCCTAAGTCAAAGTTTCTTAAAAAAATGAATGCAAAATATTTTTTTTAAAAAAACACTATTCCATGACTAGGATACTCCAATCAAGCTCTACTCACCCTCCTGATAAGTCTTAATGAGCATTGTGAGGTTGAGCACCTTGACAAGGATTGTAAAGTGTCTTGTGCAAACCCACTTGGCCATTGTTTTAAAAAGAAAAATCTTTATGACATGAGCTTATCTATGTAACGGTGTTAGTTTCTTGTATCCATATCTTGCAAACCTTCCTGTAACATTATTTCTTAAGGAATATGTATACTAAATCACTCTTCACATGTACACAACATTATCACTTATAAAATTTCTTCTCATGAGAATTGGACCGGTCATAGTTCTTCTCTTCCATTTCATCAATTTTCCTGTTTTCGATATCTTCACCTGACAATTTTTCAATGTTTAAATTCAACTCTTAAATTAATTTTTTCCATAGCCTATTTTTTTTGATAACCTTCCAAATCTTCAGGTAACACTATTCCATGGTTTTTCCAGTCTCTATCATACTACTCGTGTTTCTCCATTCTATTTCTACTCACTCAGCTTCTTTCAGCTTCCGCATCTCCACCTCGTTTTCTTTCCACCATCTTTTGCTAATACCAAAAGGGGGAGATTCAGTACGAAATAAATTGATTGGTACATTTAGGGGGAGTACCTATTTCTTACCTATTTCTTTTAATTGATTAGTACATTTAGGGGGAGTACCTATTTCTTTTTTTTGAATAGGGGGACAATATAGGGGGAGCCACATTTCTTAAATGAGGAGTTTAATTCATATTGATTATTCAAATTGTTTCACATTCTCCTGATCTCATGCAATTTCTTTCTTAGTGGATTTGTTATTATCAAAAGGGGGAGATTGTTGGAGCATGCGTTCCGCGCTTCTTAGTTTGAGAATAACAAATCCCGGATATATTTGATCTTGGTATGTGTTTTAAATGTGCAGGGACAATAGCATTTTTATGTACAAAAGAAAGGCTGAGCATGGCATTGATGAAAAGGAAAAACGCGCTATCACTGGCGATAACGATACCGCGGGCGATAGCATAGTCAGTTCCTGCTGACGTCAGCCTTAATCCGCACGTTGCCGCGCACGAAGTCAGTCACGATCAGCGATATCGCGGGGCGATACCGATGTCGCCGAGCGATATCCCACGATCATCACGTTCTCCGCTCAGATCTAAAAATCAGCGCGACGTGTGCCACGTGTCAAGCAACGGAGAGTTATCACTATCGCGGGGCTGTAACGCTAACGCCGGCGATAGCGTGAAATGATATATACGGCCAAAAATTTCAGGGAAGAGTTGGATTGTGCAGAGCTTTGTTTTCCCAGAGAATTTTCAGAGCCTTCATCTCCGTTTCCAGACGAACTCCCTTGGTCCGTTGAAATCTCAAGAGTGAAGGAGATACGACCGTGTGTTCAAGATTGGAGATCTTCTCGTTGGTCCATCATCATCTTCAGAGCTCGTGATTTTGAGGGAGTTTTTAAGTTTTACTATTGTAATTTCATTTTCATCTTTTATCTTTGTAATTGGGTAGGGAAAATCACCACCTTGTGTGTGGTGTCTAAGTCCGTGTGTGGCTTAGGGGCAAATCATCACCTTGTGTGTGGTGTCTAGGTCCGTGTGAGGCTTAGGAGTAAATCGCAGCGAGTTGTGCAGCGTCTAGATCATAGGTTTGATCTAGGGGGAGGCTAGTAAGCATATCTAGGGAGATATTGACTATAGCCTACCGGTTCTTGGGAGAAGGATCGGTGAAAAACAAAGATAAAAACTATTATCGTTGTAAGCCTTGATTTCAAGCTTTATTGGAATCATTTTACATATTCGTTTTGAAGAAGTATAATATTGTTATTCATTTCATTGATCTGTCTCATTCATAGTAGCTAGTCTTTTATTTTATAAAAAGTAAAAAAAAATTTAAAGAGCCCTTATTCACCCCCCCACCCCCCTCTAAGGGCGCCACAAGATCCTACAAAAGCAAGCCCCTAGAGCTTGGTATGAAACCCTATCTAGTTTCCTCATTGAGAACAAGTTCTCAAGGGGGAAAATAGATAAGACTCTATTCCTTAGGGAATCTAGAGGCAAAGTCATACTAGTCCAAATATATGTAGATGACATTATATTTGGGTCTACTGAAAGCAGCCTTTGCAAAAAGTTTGCAAAACTGATGCAAGGTCAGTTTGAGATGAGTAGTATGGGAGAGCTGAAGTTTTTCTTGGGTCTCCAAGTTAAACAGACTGAAAGTGGTTTATCCATATGTCAGTCCAAGTTCACCCTAGAACTCATAAGGAAGTATGGTATGGATTCATCCAGTACCATGAAGACTCCTATGGGGTCAAGTATGTCTCTTAGCAAGGATGATGCAGGGAAACCTGTAGATGAAACCTTGTATAGAGGGATAGTTGGCTCCCTATTATACTTGACTGCTAGTAGACCTGACATCATGTATGCTACATGTGTTTGTGCCAGGTATCAAGCCTGCTCTAATATTGAGATATCTAAAGGGCACTCCCTATCTAGGCCTCTGGTACCCTAGGAATGGAGATTTTGATCTAACAGGTTATTCAGATGCAGACTTTGCAGGATGCAAAGAAGATAAAAAAAGCACTACTGGAACCTGTCAATTCCTAGGTGGGAGACTAATTTCATGGAGTAGCAAAAAGCAAACCAGTGTGGCTATCTCCACAGCAGAGTCAGAGTATGTGGCTGCAGGAAGTTGCTGTGCTCAACTTCTGTGGATACAACATCAGCTAGAGGACTATGGATTTCAGGTAAGTAGAACTCCACTTTTCTGTGATTCTACAAGTGCTATTTCAATAGCTAATAACCCTGTATCACATAGTAGAACAAAACATATTGAAATTAAATATCATTTTCTTAGGGAGCATGTAGAAAGAAAAGATATTTTACTTGAATATGTTAAAACTGATAATCAAATAGCTGATATGTTTACTAAGCCCCTAGAAGAAGCTAAGTTCAATATATTCAAAATTGAACTAGGAATGATAAACTTAGAGTAAGTTTACAGATTTGAAAATGACTAAGTAAAAAGGTGTCGACACATAGACATGTCTATGTCGACACAGAATAGTGGTGTCGACACTTCAGGAAAAAGGTGTCGACACATCTAGGAATGTGGTGTCGACACTTCAGAATGTTAGTGTCGACACATGTCAAGTAGGTGTCGACACATCCAATATGATGTCGACACTTAAGTTTTACTCATAATTTTTCTAAGTAAAGTCTCGACAATGTGTCGAGTTATGTTGTGTCGACACATAAGCATGTGTCGACACATAAAATCTGTTGACTAAACTTGTGTCGACACATATGTGTCGAGACATTATAAGTTAGTGTCGACACTTATTGCCAGTGTCGACACATTTTAAGTTAGCTGTCCCGCCTGTTCATCTTCAAAATTAGAAAGGTATAAATAGGGTTCTGTCTTTGTTTGTCGACACGCTTTCACAGTTTCGAGACTAAAACTTCTGTGTCGACACCTCTCTTTTCTAAAGACAAATTCTACAAACCCTAATGGCGCCTAAGCTAGAGGAGAACGTTAACGAAGGATATGAGCTGGTGCGCGGCGCGTTTGAAGAAGCAGATCAAGAAATTCAGGCGGTAGTAACCCTAGTCGCCGATTCTGGATTAGAATACTTAGTTTCTGAACCTACAAATATTTGGAAGAAAGAGGTTCTTGAATTCCTAAATGGAGCTCAGATATATGAATCTGGATACAAAATCAAATCCAGAGTTCATGGTGCAAGGGTTAAGGTATCCCCTAAAAATTTGAGGAAGGTGCTCCAGCTACCAAAAACTCAAGATGAAGAAGAAGTTACTGCATCCAAGACCAGGGAAGCTCTAACCTGGTGTGGACTGGATCCTAAAATGAAGATTGGTTCTGTCTTTAATAGGAAAGGCATGAACAGCCAAGGCAAATTCCTGTCTGAGATTGTTGGTAAGGTCTTACTCAGCAAGCCTGGAGGGCATGACAGAGTGTCTGCCTATATGTTTGGAATCATGACAAGGATAATCTTCACTCTGAAAACAGACTGGTCTATAGTGGTTTATGAGAAGATTAAGGAGAGCTTGAAGAAGCCCAATCTGGGCAGAATCATTAGTCTATACCTAGCTGGTGTGATACCAGAGGTAATGAGTACTGCTGCAGGCAGCAAGATAAACCACATGAGGAAGATGGATCTAAGGATCTTTTCTAGATGGGACAGGGTGTTGTCCAAGGAAATGCCAACCCTAGAGAAGACAGTTACTGAGAAGGAGATTCCTCTAAAGAAAAAGAGAAAAACTACTCCAGTGGCACAAGAGTCCACTAGTAGTTCTGAAAGTGAAGAACAAGTTGTTTTCACTCCAGATGACCAAGAGGAAGAGCCTGCAGAGAAGTCTCCTGCTCCTCCAGCTGATGCAGAGATCCAGGGGGAGCTCCCACAAGCTAGCCCCATCCACAAGGATCAAAGCCAGGGGGAGCCTCCAGTTGTAGAAGAACCCTCTACACTGGACAGTGAGCAAGCCACCACCATCATACAAGAGGTACTCACTGACCTAAATACTTTAGAATATCTTATAGAAGATGCTGATTTGTCTGATGTTCCTCAGCAAACTCAGCTGCCTAGTCAAGCTCCAGATGTTGTTATAGAAGATACATCTGCTGTTTCAGTAATTACTGATCCTGTGGTTGAAGAACCAAGAACTTCTCCAGCTTCTTCACCACCAGAATACACCATGGAGGATTTATTCCTAAATCTAGACCAACAAGATTTTGACATGGACAAGGATGCTGCTGAAAAAGATCATGCTGCTGCTGAGGGGGAGCAAATGCCAGTTCTGGAAGAGCCTATAAGACAACAACCTGAGAAGCCTCAAAGCCCTAAGGAGAGGGTTGACATAGCCAGCACTTCTGCCTCTGAAGATGAGGAGAGTGCTAGGGCAAAGAAGAAGAAACTGTATGTCTTCAAGAGAAGAAGTCAAAGTTATAAGAAAGCTCTGCAATCTGTTGCCCCACAGCCTATAGTTCAGCAAGCTCCAACTGTTGATTATAGTGCTTTGATGATTGCCATGCAGATTAAATTGGATGAACAAGGAAAGGCAATAGAGACTTATGTGGATGAAGGGCAAAAATCCTTGCAATTTGATCTTGCCCAGGACATAAAGTCTATCAGGTTTGAGATGAATCTCAACAAGAAGGAGATGACTGAATGTTTTCACAAAGGTGGAAATGCAGTAGTATACTTGGCCACACACCAAGAGAAGATCAAAGCACAAGTAGATGATATAGCATTGAAGCAAGGATATGTTCTTGAAAATCAACTAAGGATGAATGACAACTTGACTGCTTCTCATAATGCTATAGTCACTGAATTGAAGAACAAGGCTGCTGAACCTTCTACATCTACTGCTGCTGCTAAAGCTGACTTTGATAAAGTCTTTCAAGAAGAAATTTCTGCTGTAAAGACTGCTATCCAAGCCTCCCAGAAAGCTATATCTGATCAACTTCAAAAGCTCAAACCATTCTTTAAAGATGGAGTCAGATACTTGGATAGTCAAATCAGATTTCAAAAGGATGATGTCAGAGATCATATGGCTCGAGAAGTCATAAAGGGGGAGAGAGTTTTAGTCAAAGCTAGCTCTGATCATGCCAAATGGATATCTAATTCCATCAGAGCTACACTGGGTTATCCTCCACTCTGTGATGATGACAATGTTGCTGAATCTGGGATTCAAACTGCATATCTTGGAGGTGAGCAACCAGAGGTAGCTCAAGTGATATATCCTCCACCAGATTTTGACATGGTGCACGCTGATATTCATCAGATATATAGCCCAACTGAAGGGAAGTCTAATGTTATTCTGGATAAGGTGGTTCATCCTATTACTGAAGCCATGTAAGAGGCATTACAGAAGGAGGAAGAGACAAGGTTGTCTAAGAAGAGGTTTAGGGAACAAGCAGAACAAAGGCCAGACTTTGAACAGTGGAGCCCTACCTCTAGGAATATAATATTAACTGCCTGGAAAGCTGCCAAGGATAACACTCATGACAGGAACAAGTGGTTTTCTGAAGCTGAATGGAGAAAACATGAGATCAGGCAGGAAGCAATAGTTCAGTATAGAAGGAAGGCAAAGATGGGAAAGCTACCTCCTACTGCAGTGGAGCCTAGCAAGTACTTTCCTAAGCCATACCATTATTTTGAGAGACAGAAGATCAAAGCTGAAGAGCTCAAAAAGAAAGATCTAAAAGGCAAGAAGCCTGCTGTTGCTGAAACTTCTGATGCTCCTATTCAAGCAAAAGTCCAAGCTGGCAAGGGAATAGTTATCAAGGAACCAGATCAGAAATAGATTAAGAATTTACTTGAAGATTATTTTGTAATCTTTTGAATGTAAAACATTTTTTGTGAACTACTGGAAATGTATAAGACAAATGTTAGAACAATATATGATCAATATAATTCATGTTTGTTCTGTGAATGTGTCTATTTCTTATTTGTTCTGAAATGTTGAATTTGTATACATGTGAAATTAATACATGTTTATGTTTACCCTGCTGAATATAACCTGCTTTACATCATTTTGTAATTTTTAATTATGAATGGTGTATATCATTGACTAAGAGTTATGACTTCTCCAAATAGGGGGAGATTGTTGGGTACATTGGTTAAATGTACCTAATTTGAAGAAGCCTCACCCAACTCAATGATATACATCATAATGTATTTGATGTATGTTGAGTTTACTTGTGCAGGTTAAGTAATCACTGGACTGAAGCAAAAAGTTTCTAAGTCCATGTGTCGACACCCAGAGGGAAAGTGTCGACACTCAAGAAAGCTTGTGTCGACACCCAGACAAGCAGTGTCGACACTTGGAGTCATTGTGTCGACACCTGGGATGCAGAGTCGACACCAGACAGAAAGTGTCGACACTTGGAGCTGTGTCGACACTCAGTGAAGAAAAGTGCAGACAGAAAGTGTCGACACAAGGAGCTGTGTCGACACCCAGTGAAGCTGAGTCTACACCAGATAGTGTCGACACTTGGAGCTGTGTCGACACTCAGCAAAAGACTGCAGAAACTAAGTTAAAGTGTCGACACCAAGAACAATGTGTCGACACACAACAAGAAGAGTCAGCACTTGAAGAAAGTGTCGACACCAAGAACAAAGTGTCGACACTCATCAGAAGAGTCAACATTTGAAGTAAGTGTCGACACCCAGAACAATGTGTCGACACTCAGCTAAAGACTCTACACTTGAAGAAAGTGTCGACACAAGGAGCTGTGTCGACACTTAGCAAAGAACAGAATTATCTCCAAAATATTCTAAGTACAAGTGTCGACACTAAGGGAATGTGTCGACACTCAGCTGAAGTCTCAACAGAAGAATCAAGTGTCGACACAAGGAGCTGTGTCGACACTTAGCAAGTATCAACATAAAATACTATGTGTCGACACCAAGAAGCAGTGTCGACACTTAACAGATTCAACACAAGAAGTTGTGTCGACACAAAGGAGATGTGTCGACACTTAGAAGAATTCAGCTAAAGATAGAAGATCAAGTACTTGTGTCGACACTCAATTTCAGTGTCGACACCTGAAGAAGAATCTTTGTCGAGACATACAAGGAGTTGTGTCGACACCTTGTAGACTTGTGTCGACACTTACACAACATGTGTCGACACTTGGTCTATAAGTGTCGACACTTGAAGACAGAAAGTCTCGACACTTTCAGACAGTTAGAGATTTTCAAGAAATGACTGGATGACTTGACAGCTGTCGTTCCAGCCGATCTACAGCACCTGTCAGAGATGTCAGAAGACATTTATGAACCGGACCAGCCGGTTACCATGAAGAAGGCCTATAAATAGGCACATACAGTTTACAGAAACTGTTGATCACATTGTTGAAGAACAAGTTATTAAAGTGGTACACAGAGTATCAAATCAAGAAGATCTTGCAGTTCAAGTGCAGATCTAAGAAGTTGGAGAGAGAGGGCTCCATCCAAGAAATCAGCCGTTGGAACTAGGCTGAGAAGAAGGGTTCAGATCTATTCTGAATTCTAAGTGGCAGAGGTCAAGGAACAACTGCAGAAGGAGACAATCTTATTCAGTTCTACTCAAGAAGCTTTGAAGAAAGCTAAGTCAGATTGGATCCAGCTGAGTTCTTCCAAGAACTCATCAAGAAACTCTCAACTCCACTCTCTTGTTTCGGAGTTGTAGAGTTAATATTTGTAAAATCATTTTAACTTGTAGGATCCTTTGGATCTGAGTGAATTGTAAGCCTGTATTTATAAAGGCTGAGGGTAGGGCTTGAGAGCCTGAGTGTAGGAGATTGAAATCTCTGAGTGTAGGCCTTGTTGTCTGAGTGTAGGCCTTGATTGGCTGAGTGTAGGCCTTTGTGGCTGAGTGTAGGCTTTGGGATAAAGCTGAGTTGTAAGGCTTTGGGCCTGAGGTGTAGGAACCAATTTGGGTTCTGAGACAGTAGAGAAGTTTGGCCGAATCTAGTACACTGCTAGATAGGCGAAGGGGGAAAGTGGATGTACCCATATCTTGGGGAACCACTATAAAACACTGTGTCTGCTGAGCTGTGCTGTGATTGTTGCTGTGTATGCTGTGTGTTTGCTGTGATAGAATAGTTAGAAATCTGTGATATTAACTGTTTGCTGCCATTAAAGTCTTAAAAGGATTAGGTCACCTATTCACCCCCCCCCCCCCGCCCCTCTAGGTGTTTAGGTACCATATCTTTCATTATATATATAATATATATATATAAAGTCTAAACCTATGCGCATGAAACCCCCGCACGCACGCACGAGGACCCGCACGTCTTCGAAAGGGGTCGCACCAACTCGTCGCCCATAACACGCCCCTAGGCTGATATTTGGGGAGGGCCCCACTCGCCCAGCTACGGCGTTGTACACAATCCCCGCTCTTTTCGAGGTTGGTACAAGCTTGGAAAGAATCATCCAACCTACGTATCCGGCGAGTGGGGGCCGATCCAAAAAAATTTTTTGAGAGAAACTGAAATTTGCACAGGGAACATCAATCTCCCCATGCCCTTTTGATCTTTTTGAATCACTCGATACCTTTTGGCTCACTGCTATTGAATTGCCCTCATCCCATTACTTACAGCAAGTATATAATTTCTCGTGATATTGTGAAACAACAAAGCCATATATTTTGTATCCTCTTGCACACGGGAAGTTAATCTTTTCCCCCCAGGTGTGCCTACAGTACTGCCAGCTAGTGAGAGCCTGACAGCGAGTCTACCCGGGGCCGAGCAGCACTAGGGGTCCCTTACCCCCCAGGCGAGCCTACGGACCTGCCAACTAGTAGGAGCCAGGCAGCGGGTCTACCCGGGGCCGAGCATCACTCAGGGTCCTGCAAAAAGTCTCCACGAACCAACCCTTTCCCCCCTGGTGTGCCTACAGCCCTGCCCAGCTAATGAGAGCCTGAGCACGAGTCTACCCGGGGTCCACTACTACAACCATCGAGTGACTTCCTGCCCTGCCAGCTAGGTGAGAGCCTGACAATGGGATCTGCTTGAGGCCCCAGGATGACACCGAGTGACTTCCTGCCCTGCCAGCTAGGTGAGATCCTGACAGCGGGATCTGCTCGGGGTCCACTACTACCACCATCGAGTGACTTCCTGCCCTGCCAGCTAGGTGAGAGCCTATCAGCGAGATCTGCTCGAGGCCCAAGGATGACGTCGAGTGACTTCCTGCCCTGCCAGCTAGGTGAGAGCCTGACAGCGGGATCTGCTCGGGGTCCACTACTACCACCATCGAGTGACTTCCTGCCCTGCCAGCTAGGTGAGAGCCTGACAGCGGGATCTGCTCAAGGCCCAAGGATGACACCGAGTGACTTCCTGCCCTGCCAGCTAGGTGAGAGCCTGATAGCGGGATCTGCTCGGGGTCCACTACTACCACCATCGAGTGACTTCCTGCCCTGCCAGCTAGGTGAGAGCCTGATAGCGGGATCTGCTCGAGGTCCAAGGATGACACCGAGTGACTTCCTGCCCTACCAGCTAGGTGAGAGCCTAACAGTGGGATCTGCTTGGGATCCACTACTACCACCATCGAGTGACTTCCTGCTCTGCCAGCTAGGCGAGAGCCTGACAACTGGATCTGCTCGAGGTCTAAGGATGACACCGAGTGACTTCCTGCCCTGCCAGCTAGGTGAGAGCCTGACAGCGGGATCTGCTCGGGGTCCACTACTACCACCATCAAGTGACTTCCTGCCCTGCCAGCTAGGTGAGAGCCTGACAGCAGGATCTGCTCGAGGTCTAAGGATGACACCGAGTGCCTTCCTGCCCTGCCAGTTAGGTGAGAGCCTGACAGCAGGATCTGCTCGGGGTCCACTACTACCACCATCGAGTGACTTCCTGCCCTGCCAGCTAGTTGAGAGCCTGACAGCGGGATCTGCTCGAGGTGGAAACATCCTGTTTACTTAAGAGGTGTTGGAGAGTTAATTGCACCGATGCTTTTACAAACGGAGGATGCATTCTTTTCATAAGAACGATGATCTGGAAGTCGTCAAATCGGGAAGCTGGCGTCCGAACCCGTTCCTAATAATTCCTCCAATCGGAAGAGAGATGCAATCGGGGGGACATAGGCCGACATGCAAGGGGGGAGCTGATCTCGGCCATCAGTGCAGAGGCTCGGTCTTACAATAGCGCTTAGAGTCCCGAGGCATCGTCCCATCATCCGAACTGGGCTATTTAAAAGGAACAGGTCGACGGCTCGTATCCTGATATAATGACAAAGATCGCTTTCCGCCATGTCACTCGATGATGAGAGCTAGTGCGTGGGCGACGGGTAATGTTCCTGCGAGCGTCCTCTAGGACGCACTCGAGGCCAACATCTTCCCTTGGGCCAAAACTTGCGCCCTCACAGGTTATCCTGCTCTCTCAATAACAAAGGCCTTCACTTGTGATTGCTTGGAGAGATCGGCCCTTTATCAAATATGGGATGTTAGCGTCTAGGATCGTTCCTGATAATTCCTCTAGTCGGAGGAGAGGTGCGATCGGGAGGACATAGGCCGGCGTGCAAGGGGGGAGCTGATCTCGGTCGTCAGTGCAGAGGCTCGGTCTTACAATAGCGCTTAAAGTCCCGCGGCACCGTCCCATCATCCGAACTAGGCTATTTAAAAGGAACGGGTTGGACGTTTGGCTTCCGGAGTCGATCGCGAGGCTAAACCTTGAAGCCCTCATAAGCTCGAGGCGAATTGGTAATAAAGAGAAAACTTGACCGCTACTGAATTACAAGGAAGAGATAACATATTACCGTTAGGGAGGGAACCCTTTCAGGTTACCTCTCAGCTACTCTCTTACTTGATCTTGAAGACAATAACCTCCAGGTTTCTCGTTGATGTAATAAGTGAGGATACAAGGGTTTTCATAGGTAGAAGCGCTTCAAATAGGTACAAATACTACTCCAAATGCTATGAGATTCAAACAACAGCTATGGGAGGGGACAACTCTGAGTATGAGGACCTTACATATAAAGTATCAACGATGACCCTGGTCTTCAGCTGGTTCCACTTCTATAGCCATGACGCTCGCCAGAGTTCTTCTGTGCTGGTCACTCTCCACGCTCACCGCACAAAAATGTTGAAACCGAAAATCGGTCTCCTGTGAAGTTCGACCCTTGGGGAAGGGGTGACCGCGCACCTACTACCCTCAAGCGAACGATCTAGGCACAAGACTAGGAACACAAGGGACAGACCCAAGGTCTCAGTGTGGAGGACCCTCCGCATACCCGGAAGACTAACAAACTCTTCCCCTCCCAAGCCAAGGGCTGAGCTAAGGCATTTTCGGAGGGCTCTCTTGGCTGACCGGAACATATAAGGAGGATCACAAGATCCACTCCCTAACTAGAGGTGCCACCTCGGGTCTATGTAAAACGTTCCCCGCCCGCCTTACTATTGGCGCAAAACCGCCCAGCAGCCCTATTCTACGCAGCCCCAATTGGGCCGCTAACAGCGGAACTCCGCTATTCTGAAAGGATGACAACAGGCCATCAGGGGCTTCCCGGCATCTATACCTCGGGGCCCCCGCGGGGGGGAGCGGTTCACGAACACACCGCTCGCCCAAGATAGGAGGAGTAAACTACATATTCACAGAGCATCACGGATATTAAAAAATATTACAGGAATATAAATTCCATAATCAGCATGCAGGCCGGCAATATAAACAAAAAAGGCCTTCGAGGGCCGACACGAGCTCGGGCTTAAGCCTGCTATTCCCCGCTTGGTATTGCAACACCTGTACGCCAACGTCTCGATGAGCGGCGACCAACTAGTCATCGGTCGGCTAACATAAGCGGGCCAAACATATTGCGCACACCCCCTTTTTTGGGGCTATGGTGCGCATTCCCCGCGAGCGGCTAATAAACAACTTCATCAGAGTCTTCTCCGGGAACCCCAGAACATCACCAATCCGGCTCACACGTCCGGATGGGCTTCACACAGCATGCCTAAACCCGTACTCACGCTTCCGGGTACTAATGCAATTAACTGCAGGGATGTACACGTCAACCCGTCGGAAAGCTCCCTTCTCCCCACCTGTTGGTGGAGAGGGGCTTCCATGCAAATATGTATACTGAGGGCTTCACCTGCCCAAGTAGAAACATCGTTACCCTTGTCGCGTGCTTAGCGGCGGGGCCGGGAGAGGAGCTCTGGGTCGATCCTATTGCATGCGGCCGCGTCGGTGGTCGATCTCCACTCTAGGTCGAGCCTTGCTCCAGGCCGAGCCTTATTCCAGGTCGAGCCTTGCTCCAGGCCGAGCCTTGCTCCAGGCCGAGCCTTATTCCAGGTCGAGCCTTGCTCCAGGCCGAGCCTTGCTCCAGGCCGAGCTTGCTGCCGGTGGTGAAAACTAGGGCTTAGCTCCAGGACAAACCCCACTCCAAGCCGAGCCCTGCTCCAGGCCGAGAGAAAGGGAAGGGGTCGGGGTATGCTGTTCCAGGCCGGGAGAGAAAGGGTGGGGACGGGTTGCTCCATGCGGCCGGGAGAGAGGGAGAGGGGCGGCCGGGCTGCCGCTCCAAGCCGACGGGAGAGAGGAAGGTGGGCGGCGGCTGCGCTACTCCTGTTGGCGACGGGAGAGAGGAAGGGAGGCGGCGGCTGTGCTCTGCTTTGCCGGCGACGGGAGAGAGAGGGGAAGGAGGCCGCGCCCTAGCTGCTCCAAGCGGCTGGAGGGAGAGAGAGAGGCGGCGTGGGTCGGCGGCTCCAGGACGAGAGAGAGAGAGAGAGAGATGCGGGGGCGGGGTTGCTGCTCTAGATAGCCGGAGAGAGGGAGGTGCGGCGGCGTCGGGCTGCTGCCTGGCCGAGCCCTAGCGGGGGAGAGGAAAAATCCCCCCCCCCCCATCCCCTTTTTCTCCTGCCCTTCCTGTACCCCGTGCCCCTCCTCTTTTTCACCTCTTATCCCCAATATCTCATATCTTCTATCTCTCTTCTATAATATCATATATATATATATATATATATATCATATATATATATATATATATAAATTCTAAACCTATGCGCATGAAACCCCCACACGCACGCACGAGGATCCGCACGTCCTCGAACGGGGTCGCACCAACTCGTCGCCCATAACACGCCCCTAGGCTGATATTTGGGGAGGGCCCCACTCGCTCGACTACGGGGTTGTACAACAGTGTGATGAAGGCATCTTCATTTCTCAGGAATCATATGCTAGAGAAATTTTGAAAAAGTTTAGTATGAAGGGGTGTAACCCAGTGGGGACACCAATGGAGCCAAGCACACGACTGTCTAGGCACGACAAGGGAGAAGCTATGTACCCTACATATTTCAAGAGCCTAGTGGGGAGTTTGAGGTACTTGACTTGTACCCGAACTGATATTTTATATGCAGTGGGTATTGTGAGCAGATTCATGGAAAACCCTGTGGAGACACACCTGGCAGTGGCTAGGAGGATACTGAGATATATTAGAGGCACTTTGAGTTTTGGCCTTTTTTACAAGTACAGTGAAGACCCCAAGTTGATTGGCTACAGTGACAGTGACTGGAGCAATGATGTTGATGAGAGCAAGAGCACTACAAGATTTCTCTTCTATTTGGGAGAAACAACCATTACTTGGTTTAGTAGGAAGCAAAAGATAGTGACTCTTAGTTCATGCAAGGTAGAGTATGTTGTTGCCAACACATGTGTGTGCCATGGAGTATGGCTGAAGAGGTTGATGAAATCTCTGAGTTTGGATGGTGATGAAGCGACTACCATTTTTGTGTACAATCGAGTTGCGATTGAACTAACAAAGAATCATGTGCATCACGAGAGTACCAAACATATTGACACCAGACTCCACTTCATCAGAGAGCAGGTAGAAGTTAATGAAGTTCACTTGGAGCACGTGAGTACCAATGACTAGCTGGCAGACATTTTCACAAAGCCCTTGAAGGTGGAGCTGTTCAAGAGGATGCGTGACAAGCTGGGAATGTTGAAGAAGGAGGAGCTGAACTTGAGGGGGAGTAATGTCAACAACCAAGTTAGCTCCGAGTTTTTAGCCTCTAGTCCTACTTATTAGTTGTTAATTAATTGGGCTTATGTAAAACCTCTCTCCCGAAATGACTTCTTGGTTCGACGAACGCTTTTTCGTCGAACGTATTTTTATTCGACTTTTGTCGAACGGTTTTAGTCGACCAGATTTTGTTCGACTTTCGTCGAACGTATTTTGTTTGATTTTCGTCGAACGTATTTTGGTTCGAATTTCGTCGAACGGTTTTAGTCGACCGGATTTTGTTCGACTTTCGTCGAACGGTGTTCGACTTTTGTCGACCTGTGTTCGACGAACGACGATTGCTTTCTCACGGTTTTTCGTCGATCATTTTTCCGGTTGTAGTTTTTATTTTGTTGTTTTATCTAGGGGAGGTGATGTCTAAGCAGGTAAGTCAACTCCCATAAAAGTACATTGTTGCAGTTTTTTTTTGTAAGATTGAAGAAAAAAGAAGACTGTTTTTTAGCTTGTAGCTTGTTTGAGCAGGTCTGTGCTTCTTCCCTAAATTCTGTAGCTGAATTGAAAAGTTGTTTTTTGTTTTGGATATGGCTGCAAGTGCGCCTCCATTGGTGGTGATCTAGAGTTGGATCTATCTGTTTATCATCTCCGTGTTCTCTCGATTTCTTGTTTTTCTGTTCAAGTTTGGGATTTCTGGTTTCGTGGGATGCTTTGTTTGTCCTGTTGGTGTGATTCAAGTTGACACTAATGCATCCACGAGCCTCTCGGCCAACTAGAATACCAAATCGGATAGTGAAATTTATATACTAGAAATATAACTCGCAACCAAAATTTAATCGGAAATCAATCGAAACAAAAAATCTAAGAATTAGAGACGATAGATTATAATTTAATCTTCATCTCAATACTAACCAATCAAGCACTAAGGGAAAATTTTAGCTACTCATAGTGAAGAAAGAAACAATAAAAAGAGAAGAAGATTGCATTTTCATTAATATGGAAAACGAGAAGAGTACAAAATTTAAATAAAACAAACTATGATATTGGAGAAAAAAATACATGAAATAATTTCTAAAATAAAACTCAACATGCAGTACTCATACAAGTAAGCATAACTCTCTAACTTTCTCTTAAAAGCCTTTCTTCTCCAACCTCTTAAAGCCTTGGATTATTGCTCTTTATATAACCACAAAAGAATAATCTAAATGAAGAAGAAAAATATGAAGGTTCCTTATATGTGGCCGGCCACATACATTGATTGGAGATTTTAATGGGGAGAATTAATCTTGGGACATGAAGAGGTGAAGGAGGAGATGAAGGGTTAAATGCATGAAAAAAATAAAATAGGGGAATACTAAGGGATGACCGGCCATGCTTGTGAATGCATGCATAAAATAAAAATCAAAGCCACCATACAAATGGAATGATAAATGATAGGGAGAATAATAAAGGGAGGCTGGCCATGAGAATCAAAATATTACTATTAATAGTGGCTGGTCATACTTGAAATAGAAAATAAATGGAGGAGAGATAAAGGTGGTGGTGGTGTGTGATTAAAATGAAGGAATTAATGGGGGAATATGATGAGAGAGAGAGAGGGGTGGCTGACCACTATAAATGAATAAAAAATGAAGAGGATGAGAGAGGGTCGGCCATGCATTTAAAATTGAGAAAATATTGGGTGGTCGGCCACATGAATGAGGTGGCATGCATGAATTTAAATATGAAATGTTTTTATGCATGGAAAAGGTGGTCATGCATGGATGGATTGAGAGTATTTTCACGTATAAGGTTGACAATAGGCTTTTGCATCGAGTTGTGCCGAAATCCCTCTCAGGCCTGTCATAAAATAAAATAAAATACAATTCGCACGAATTATATAAAAATAAAACCAACAAACTATACAATATCAAATTTAGTGAAAATATATAGTGTGAATTATCTTTAAAAAATGCGCACCATATCGCTAATGATTGTCCTAGGCGTACCAAATCGAGAATCATTCGTAGAAAGAGCTTGGGCTTCCGCCCATCGAGATACATAATCTATCGCAGCCAAAATATACTTATTTCAACAATTAGAAGGAAGAGGACCAACAAAATCTATTCCCCAAAGATTGAACACTTTACATTCAAAAAAATAATTTTGCGTCATTTCATTTTTACAAGAGATATCTCTGGTACATTGACAATTGTCCCACAGACTCACCAAAGATTGAGCATCTTTGAAAAGGCTAGGCCAATAAAAGTTTGCACTTAGTACTTCGGTTTGATTGGGAATTATCTTTAAAAAATGCGCACCATATCGCTAACGATTGCCCTAGGCGTACCAAATCGAGAATCATTCGTAGAAAGAGCTTGAGCTTCCGCCCATCGAGATACATAATCTATCGCATCCAAAATATACTTATTTCAACAATTAGAAGGAAGAGGACCAACAAAATCTATTCCCCAAAGATTGAACACTTTGCATTCAAAAAAATAATTTTGCGTCATTTCATTTTTAGAAGAGATATCTCTGGTACATTGACAATTGTCCCACAGACACACCAAAGATTGAGCATCTTTGAAAAGGCTAGGCCAATAAAAGTTTGCACTTAGTACTTCAGTTTGATTGGCTTGATAATGACCACCGGTCGGTCCTTCATATAAATGTTACAAAATATTTTGACTTTCTTCAAACGAGACCCACTTTCTTACTACTTAGTCTGTGTAGACTCTAAAGGGAAAAGGGTCCTCCCAAAAATAATTTTTTCGATCAGAAAACAATTTATTCTTTTGTTAAAAAGAGAATTCTTTTGGGAGGACACGAACCACAACATAATTGGCAAAATTTGCAAACCAAGGAGTAGAAGAAGAAGTATTAATTTTTAAAAGTTTTTCATCTGGAAAAGAGTGATTAAAAGAAGTTTCGTTTAATTCTTTGATAAAAGGGATTTTCTAAATGAGATAAATGATCTGCCGCGAGATTTTTGGCTCCTTTCTTATCCCGGATTTCCAAGTCGAACTCTTGAAGTAGTAGAATCCAATGAATCAAGCACGGCTTGGCATCCGGTTTTGAAAGTATTTATTTTAGTGCCGAGTGATCCGTAAAAACATTAACATTTGAAAGAGTTAAATAGGGGCGAAACTTATCAAACGCAAAAAATGGCTAAAAGCCCTTTCTCTGTTGTGGTATAATTTTCTTCTGCCGAAGTGAGAGACTTACTCACGTAATTAATTGGATGAAAGTTTTTGAAAATGCGTTGGCCTAAAACCGCACCAACAACAAAATACTGTCATCGCACATAATTTCAAATGGAAGGTTCCAGACCGAAGAGATCATGATCGACGCGTTAGTGAGTTTTTCCTTAATTAAATTAAACGCAGATAAACAAATATTGTCAAACAGAAACGGTGCGTCCTTTTCTAGAAGATGAGTGAGTGGTTTAGTAATCTTTGAAAAATCTTTTATGAAATGACGATAAAAACCGGGATGTCCTTAGAAAATTCTAATGGCTTTTATGTTCATCAGCGGAGGTAGCTGTTTGATTACTTCTATCTTTGTCTTATCTACTTTGATACCCTTAGAAGAAATCATATGACCTAAGACTAAACCCTCACGTGCCATGAAATGACACTTTTCCCAATTAAGGACAAGATTTGTTTCTTCACATCGCGTTAAAACGTTTTCTAGATTTCTTAAACATATATAGATCAAAAGAGTCACCAAAAACTGAAAAGTTGTCCATGAAAACTTTCATAATGTCTTCTGCATACTTGTCAAAGATAGCCAACATACATCTTTGAGATGTAGTCGGCTGAAAGTATCTAGCGTATACCTAAATCACCTAGAGGGGGTGAATAGGTGATGTTTGTGTCTTTTTGCGGAATAAAAATTATCTAAAAATTCAAACACACAAACACAGAGATTTATAGCAGTTCCCCGTATTGGGTACGTCCACTGTCCCGCCTCGCCTATCTACCACGAAGGGTAAGATTCGACTACTTCACTTTTCTCAGATTATCACAATCTTACAACTAGGAGCAACGCTCCTACACCTCGGAGATAACACACTCCACCTCGATCCACAACCAGATCTACAACTCAATCGACTAATTGATCTACAACTCTCGATCCACAAACGGATCTACAAATCTCGATCCACAAACAGATCTACAAATCTCGGAGACAAAGCTCCTACAATAGTAAAAACAATTTTACAACAATAATAAAAACTGTATACTTCCAGATCTGAAATCTTCAAGGTTCTTCCTTCTTGAAGACTGAAAATCTAGTTGAAGAAGGTTGAGGAAAAAATCTCGAGAAAACTTATTCAGAAAACTTAGGATCTGACACGATCAAATGGATGTTTGAAGAATCTTGAATCTGTGATCTGTCGAATCTTTTCTCCTTTTGAATCGTTGGATCGAGAGAGGAGCGGCGGAGAAGAACGATGATGAAGACGGTCCGTCTTCTCCCGAATTTTTGGATTGCGGTGCGATTCTGATTACTGTAATAATTAGGGTAAATGATTCCTCTGAAAAGACTTTATATAGAACATTGTCTAACAGTCGCAAATCATTAAGGAAAGATCCACGTGGATCAATCATGAGGAACTTAAATTAAATTTGAAATCCCGTCAGAAGATTTAAAACGAAAAATTTTGCAACTTTATTTCTCGAAAAATGGCATGGCTTTCTAGAGAAAAGACTTAACCAAATTTCTATGAAGTAAAATACTAATTTCTCGAGAGGAAAGTTGATTTCTCGAGAAATTAATTGCTTTCTCGAGAACTGGCTTAGTCTTCTCGAGAACTGGCTTAGTCTTCTCGAGAAAAATAATCTTAGAACAGAAGGATTGATTTCTCGAGAAAAAATTGATTTCTCGAGAAAAATACTTGGCTTCTCGAGAAATGATTTCGACTTCTCGAGAACTGCTCTGCTTTTCTCGAGAACTAACTTGGCTTCTCGAGAAATTGTCAGAGCTTTTCTCGAGAGGACTTAAAATATTTACATACAATTTCTCGAGAAGTCTTATGTTTTCTCGAGAATAGATTTACTTTCTCGAGAAATAAACTTAGACTTCACGATTCACACATTTCATTTCTCGAGAAATGGACTTAAAAATTTTCAAAAAAAATTTCTTTTCTTTTTTGTTGAAAACCAGCAACCCTTCCTTTCTTCTATTGCTCTGGTACTTGAAAATGAAGTACATCTCAATAAAGAGGTTACACATGAGTCAACACCATGACACAATGAGAGATTACATTCATGATCCTGTGTTAAGTGACTCATTGTAAACTGACATTGGTCTACACATAGCAATAATGACTTGCAAGCACTCAACTAAAGAATAGCATCAAATACACAATTAATTCAACTTAGTTCAAGGGTGACTTCACACAAATCTAGATTATTGTGGATACAATACCCAACAATCTCCCCAATTTGTAGAAGTCAGGCCCCTCTATACTAAGGTGAATTATTTCAAGATAATTAAAGAATTAACTAACAAGTAAAATAATGTATGTAATGACAGATAAGAAATAATTAGATCATCAAAATTAAAATTTTATATATATAGAATTTGTCCATAGAAATATCTTGGTTCATAAAATTCTATAACACTGATAATCAAAAATCACTTGTATTGTTGCTTGTGTGGTCTTTCCTTCTTTTCTTGTTGCCTTTTCTAATAACTGAATGACTTGTGATAGTACTTTGGAGGTCGAGGAGGAGCACTAGGATTGTTACGGTCATATTCATGATCATAAATCCTTCTTTTTGTCAGAGATTTTTTCATATAGCTCCCACTCCTTGTGACTGTAATGGTCATCCTTATTTTCATTAAATTTCACAACCAACTTCAGAGTGTCAAGAATAAGAGACTTAGAGGTTGGACTCTAAACTTCAGCAAATTTTTTTTTTCATTTGGGCAGCACCTTGACTGGGGATAGATCTACTGGCAGAAGCACCATCACATATTTCCTTTTCTTTGGCACAGACATTTCAGGAGGTAGTTCTTGAGGAATCTCAGGCTGATCAGAAGTCCATACTTGAGAATAATGCATAAGAGGAATTTCATGCCGTTCAGATCTAGGAGAGAATGTAGGCATGCAGACATTTGGGTCAAGATGAGGAGGTGGAGCCTCATTTGGGTCAACTTGAAAATCTGGAAAGATTTGGTTGTGCATCCACACAGCAGTCTCATAAGTATAGATGTTTACACCCTTAATCTGCTTTTTTACACTTGTATTAATCTCTTTCAATTGATCACCCCACTGATTTTTCATTTCTTGAACTTTTTTTCTAGATTTTCTTTTACCTTATCATCCCCTCTTTCTGACTTCTACAGTTAGGGTCTCTTTGGCATCTTCCTTGAATTTTCCAACTCCTTCACAGGTTTTGAAGTTTTGTTGTTCAGTTTTCTTCTGCAATAAAATCTAAATGTTGGCCATAGTGACTGCTTGATTCATAACATCACTAACACTAGTGATTGTGTGGTCTAAAGCCTTGTCACCAATATTTAGCAGTCTTTTGAATTCATCTATATTATTCTAAACTTCAGCAAATCCTCTGCTCATTTCATTTTCAAGAGACGTTACTTTATCCGTTACCTCTTTGAGAGACTTGTCAAAGTACTCGCTTTGCTTGGTCAACATAGATTCAATCTTACCCAATAGGGTATCTTTAGGAATGATATCAGCTAGAGGAGGTGGAGGAGGTAGTGCTAGGGCTATCCAAACTGATATTTCTTCAATAACAACTAAATTGTTGTCTCTTGGGGCAGATATCATTACATTCCATTCCTCACCCAGAATAGTAGGGAGAGTGAAATCTAAATTCGTCAGAGGAGGTTTTGCAGGCTCCGGGGTAACTGCATCCTCTTCATCAGAGACTATATCCACATTCTCCCCCTCAACTTGTTCCTGGGGCTGAGAATCTTCTGGTATCTCTTTAGGAATCTTTTCAGGAATGTATTCAGGAATATTTTCTGGAGAGATGAAGAGAGGTTCATCTGAAGTTAGATTTTCAATTAGTCTGTCAATATCATCTGAGACACCATCCTGTACAGAGGTGCTCTTTTCATCTTCAGACTGAGCAGTGTTTTCCTCTTCCACTATCACATCATCATCAAGAATTTTCTCTATCACCTGATCTGCAACAACATCTAAATAAAGCTCTATTTCTGGTACCTCAGCTTGCTGATCTTCTTCATGAACTGAAGGAGCATGCTCCCCCTTAACAGCTACACCAGATGTGCCAACTGTGTCAATATGCAGGGGAGATGTGGTCCTGTCCTCATCAACTATAATCCTTGGTGCTGTGAGCTTGGCCTAACTTGGGAATTCTAATTTCCCATCTGTTTATGGATGAGAGGGTGACTTTCTTCAGTTGGTGAATGGACACACCATTGGACAAGTCAAAAATCTAAGGATGCACTTGATTTAGATAAAGAGAAATGATTCTTGCAAAGTTGGGTGCCTTCATGCTTTCCTTCATTTTGTCAAATAACATATGTCCCCATTGAAATTTCTTGCGACATACCACAACTGTCATCATGCAAAATAAATCAGAGGATATGTATCCAAGTGAACCTGTTTTACAGAGGAGGACTTTTCCTAGAATGTCAGCCAATAGCTTTCACTCGTCATTCATATTATGTCTTCAAATGGAAGTAGTGAAGTGGGAGGGACCATAGAATGACAGAGACCTGGAGTAGTCGGGTTCTTCCAGGTAGTCTTCCTTATCAATGGAGGGCAATCTCAGAAATTTTGTTAAAGAGAACGACTTGATTTTGATTATCATATCTCTGACTGAGCTTTTCAACAGTTTCCCACTCCTCTTAAGCTTAGCATTTATGAAGAACTCTTCTATGTCTAAAATCAGGACTTTTCGAGGATGCTCAAGGATGAAGGTGAGTCCGACGGATTCAAGAAGTAGAATACAATTGCGGAGGCCCCCATGTACTTGGTGTTTCACAGGTTGGTAAATTTATTCTTTCTTGCCTCTGGCTAGCGCCTTTTGCCCAATGATAATCTGATAGTGTCTTACCATACAGTGCCCCCTTTTGTTGATGTCACCTCAACTCCAATCTCTGCGAGATCCCGCACTCTAGATCTCAGCTGCGAGCTCACAAAAACTGCGGTGCCACCGGCGAGTAGGGGTGCGGGAACTCCAGCACCCGGCACCCAGTCTTCCCGCAACACCAGCCTCACGCAAGCAGGTTTGGGGAAATCTCTGTTGTTGTCCCTTAACATCCCCTTTGGCGGTCAGGCGAGTTTACCCTCGTGCAATCCTAGGAAGGAGGGTGAAACCTCTTATGGCTATTCATCAGGACTCTCTTACTATTTTGGTCGCGTTAACTTGTGATAACATCTCGTTTGTCTTTGACAGATGCGACTAGCGTCTCCATCGGAGACGAGCCGGATGCCACTGTAACTTAATCGACACCCCCCTCTCCCTCCCGATGCTATTTGAGATTTCCTTGGCGAGTCGACATCAGTTGTTGAGTTAATGGTGCAGGTAGCCAACATCCAATGAAAGCATGGCTTCATCCTGCGTGAGATCTAGGAGGAGAGGGCTCATCCTATGAACCATAGCTTTACTCACATGCTCGTCATTGAGCAGTGATTTGAAGACTTGGAGAGTGAATGTGTTGCTTTCACCAGCGCGATGTAGATGCTCCTAAGCGGGAACACCGCTTCATTGGGGGGGGGGGCACTTGAGGAAAATAGATGAATGTAACCGCACCCTCCAACCCAAAGTCGTAGCTATTTGCGAGGAGATCATCCAAATGGGAGGCCCGAAGGTGAGGACATGAGTATGCGGCTCGTGGAAGTGGAGCCCACACTGACTCAGCAGAATCAAGCCTTTTTATTTGGCCTTTTATTCTATTTGTTTGCTAGATCTTAAGACAACGCTTATTATTTATTGTGCGAGACCGCATTTCCTCGCGGTATTTTTATCAGATGTTTGGCTTGTTGCTTCTGACTAGCGCCTTTTTGCCCAATGATAGGTAAGGTTCTCATATTGAGTCGATTTTATGTTGATTGAAGAAGATGAGAAGTTTATGACTTTTCGGAGAAGAAAGGAGTTTCACGATAATAGAGGTGGAGGCCTTCAGCGGAACTGAAGCGTCTTTCTTGGGAAAGCTTTTTGGAATTTGTGGATTTGGATATTTTATGGACTTATCTATTTATATAAAATTGAAAATTTTGAAGAATAGAGAAAGGCATACCAAGGAATGGCAGTTCAAATTCTTCTTTAGAAATTCTGAGGTGATTTCTTGAGGGAAATTGTTTTCTCAAGAAATATGTTACTTTTCTCGAGAAGCATAAGTAATTTTCCGAGAAATATATTAATTCTTCTCGAGAAGCATAAGTTGTTTTCTGAGAAATTAAGTTATTTTCCGAGAAATCTATTTATTTTTCTCGAGAAGTATAATTCTTTTTCGAGAAATCAGGCAGTTTTCAAGAAATCCACTTGTTTTTCTGAGAAATATAAATTAACTTCAAAATCTTCTCTTGACTTCAAACGTGAGCTTTTCAGGACTCCATGTTGAGCATACCAAGTTCTGTGTTGAAGAAGGAGAACTTGGCCTTGTTTATCGGCTTCGTGAAAATATCTGCAACTTGCTTGTCCGTCGGGACATAGCTGAGGGCTATGTCCTTGTTCTCCACATACTCCCGGATGAAATGGTAGTGCACCTCGATGTGCTTGGTCCGGCTGTCAGAAACTGGATTGTTTGCGATAACTATTACGCTGGATGAGTCACAATACATCAGAATTTATCTGAACTTCAAGTTATAATCTTCAAGTTGATTCCTTATCCAAAGAAGTTGTGCGCAACAACTACCCGCAGAGATATACTTTGACTCGGCAGTAGAAGTTGCCACATAATTCTGCTTCTTACTGCTCCATGAAATAAGCCGTCTTTCGAGGAATTGGCAAGTCCTGAAAGTGCTTATCTTTTCGTCCCTGCTACCTGCAAAATCAGCATCTGAAAAGACAATTAGCTCGACATCATTACTTCTTGGGTACCATAAGCCAAGATTGGGTGTACCCTTAAGGTATCTTAAAATCCGCTTTGCGGCGATGTAATGAGATTACTTAGTGTTCACCTGATATCTAGTGCAGACACATGTTGAGAATATTATATCTGGTCTACTGGCAGTCAGGTAAAGCAAGGATCCAATTATGCTTCTATACTTGGTTTCATCAAAAAGTTTCCCTTTCTCATCCTTGTCTAGAGACACTGTTGAACCCATTGGAGTCCTCATGGAGGATGCACTTTCCATTCCGAATTTCTTAAGAAACTCCTTGGTGACTTTTGTTTGAGCGATGAAAATTCCATCTTTAGATTGCTTCACCTGAAGTCCTAAGAAATAATTCAGCTCACCCATACTGCTTATTTCAAACTTTCCTTGCATAAGTTTGGAAAACTTTTTGCAAAGGTTGTCTCCTGTAGAGCCAAATATGATGTCGTCGACATAGACAATGTCTTGTCTATCTTTCCCCTTATGAACTTGTTTTCAAGAAGAAAGCTAGACAACGTCTCATGCCAAGCTCAGGAAGCTTGCTTTAACCCGTATAAAGCTTTATTTAAAAAATAAACATGTTCAGGGAATTGAAAGTTGACAAAACCTAAGGGTTGCGCTATGTATACTTCCTCTTTCAAATTCACGTTGAGGAATGCTGACTTCACGTCCATTTGGTAGACAGTGAAGTTTTTTTCGGGCAGCATATGCAAGAAACAACCTGATCACCTCGAGCCGAGCCACTAGAGCAAATGTCTGGTCGAAGTCTATATCCTTGTGCTACAATCCCGACTTTATTCTTGATAATTACTCAGTGTTCGTCTAGCTTGTTTCTGAATATCTATTTGGTATCGATCACGTTCTGTCCCTTTGGTCTGGGCACCAGCTCCCAGACTTTGCATCGTTAAAACTGGTTGTGCTCCTCTTGCATTGCCAAAATCCAAGACGCATCCTTGTTTGTCTCTTCAAATTTCTTTGGCTCAACCTGCAACAGAAAACTGAGACGCAAAATTTCATTAGTTGTACCTCTTTTGGTTCTAACACCGTCGTCTGGCTCTCCAATGATCTGATTAGTTGGATGATCTCTTAGGTGTCTGAGCCCTAGGATCCTTTCTCTCCCTCCAGCAGGCTTTGCAACATCCGGTACCGCCTCTATAGGTTGAGGCAATTCCTCCTCTATGGGTTCTTCATCCACTAAGCCTGGATTGATGAGTTTGACTGTGCTTGGAGCTTCTTCCTTAACAGCTTCATCCAATCTTAGTTCCTTGAACCTAGTACCTGCATCTGCACCAATAACACTAGACGAGCTGCTATGAAGCAAGTTAGTCGCATCAAATATAATATTTATCGACTCTTCTACCACCAGAGTTTTCTTATTGAAAATCATATATGCCTTACTATGACTACTATATCCTACAAAAATACCTTCAAAACACTTTTCACTAAACTTTGTGCGGTAATAATTCCCATTATTAAGTACGAAGCATTTGCTTCCAAAGATTCTAAAATATGACGCAGTCGGTTTTCTACCCTTCAATAGCTCATAGGGGGTCTTACGATAGCTTTTGTTGATGAGTGCTCTGTTTTGCACGTAACAAGCCGTGTTGACTGCTTCAGCCCAAACGTACTCCGGAAGTGAAGCATCATTCAACATGGTTGTACATGCTTCAATTAGGGTTTTATTCCTTCTCTCGGCAACTCCATTTTGCTATGGAGTGCACGGGGAGGAAAACTCATGAAAGATACCTTGGCTTTCACAAAATTTTGTCATGTCACCAGACTCAAACTCTGTTCCGTGGTCACTTCTGATTTTGACCACTGAGCAGTCCAATTCGTTCTGAATTTACCGGATAAAATTAGTGAAAGAATCGAAGGTGTCTGACTTGTGTTTCAGAAAGAACACCAAAGTGAAACGCGAATAGTCATCAACAATTACTAACGTATAGACCTTACCTCCTAAGCTATGAATAGACAAAGGACTGAATAAGTCCATATGAAGCAAGTATAAGCTTCATGACGAATCTTTTTCAGCAATACCCCTGAAGGTAGCCCGTGTCAGCTAACCCATTTGATAGGAGTGACATGGACTCTCATTAAGACACTTAATACTGGGGGCATCATGCACTAAGTTGTGAGAAAATAACATATTTAAGATTTTGAAATTAATGTGTTAATCTCTTGTGTCATTGGTCATAGAGAGACGCACTACTTTTTTCCATAAAACACACTGCGGTAGAATTGTCTTGTATAACCCCGTATCCGGCAAGTGCGGTCGTCAGGAACCAGACCGGTCGGCTCTCTTTTTTCAAGCCTCGGCCATGTACCAAGGGGGTCAGAGCTCGGAAGCCCCCAATTTACCCATGCAATCTCGGCTAATGGCAGGCGAGTAGGGCCAGCCGAGCCCGCACTCGCCAGAAGACAGGTAGAAGCGGCGAGTACTAGTCAGTCCAGACAACGACATTCTGCCTTGGCATTGAGAGAAGCCCGCCCAGTCCACAGCTCGTCGAACAGAGCTCGGCGTTCGTCGAACATAGCTCGGCGTTCGTCGAACAGAGCTCGGCGTTCGTCGAATGGAGCTCGATATTCGTCGAACGGAGCTTGGTGTTCGTCAAACGGAACTCAGTATTCATCGGGCTTGATTTCTCAAAGGCCTACCCACAGGATCATGCAGCCCTAGTCCCAGGCGAGCACTCTAGGGGCTAGAGCTCGCCAACCCCAGCTCGCCCAGGTGAGGTTAAATCATCAGGGGAGAATAGAGCCAAAGGGCTCGCACTCGCCAGGTAGAGCCGACGAGTAGGGCCAGTCGGGCCCATACTCGTCGAGGCCCGGCAGGACCAACCGAACTCGTACTCGTCGTCTCGGTTGAGCAGAAGCTTAAGGGGGAACTCGCCCAGCGACCCATGATGTTTTTTTACCATTTTCCCCCTGGCCTGCCCATAGCCTTTCAGAACAGCGGAGTTACGCTGTTGGCAGGCCAACTTGGACTGCACATAACTGTTTCGAACAACGGAGGTTGGCTATTTACAGGATGTTTTTAGAAATATATAAATAGGACCCAAGGGGTACCTCAGAAGGCAGGATCACTTGTTCCCTAGTCTTCTAGCGCTTTCTGAGTTACCCTTAGCTCGACCTTTGGCTAAGGAGGGGAAGCGCTCTAAGATATTCCGGGTGTGTGGTGGGACCTCCACGCCGAGCCCTTGGGTCAGTTTTCTTTTGATGTTTGGCTTGCAGGAGAGAAGTAAGTGTGCGATCACCCATTCCCCAAGGGTCAACTCCACAAGAGACCGAGTTTTCAGTTTCAAAATGTCTAAACAAATAAAATTTAAACATAAAATATTTCTGCTTCGAGTGTCTGTCATGACCATCTCCAAATTTACAGACTATTTTGTCAAGCACTTGTCCATGCAGAACTCAATGATGTAGTTTTTGTCACATATTTGACTTATTTTTATGATATTATGGTGTAATCCTTCAACATAAGCAATGTCTGTGAAAGTGACTATGCCGTTGGAAATCATACCATAACCTTTTGTTGTTCCCCTGTCTGAACTTCCAAAGACGAATTTTGGTCCGTCTTTGACTGGGGTATAGTCACGCAAAAGGCTTCTTGTCCTGGCCATGTACCGAGAGCATCCACTGTCCAAATACCAGATCGGAGTTCTATTGGCCTTTGGACATACCTACAAAATTAGATCATTTTATCTTAGGAACACAAACATATTTGGGTCCTTGGTTCCTGGCCTGCTGAACACCACTAGGAACATTAACATTGTGAGTGGTCGGTCTCGCATAGCTAACTCGCGGAGTTATAAAATTTGCAGGGTTGTACCAACAATCTGTGCCAAAGTGACTGAGATTGTCGCAGCACCAACAGTCAAACCTGTTGTACCTCCTTTTGTACTCCTGCTTTACCCTTTAATCGTGAGGTCTAGCAGGGGTAGTATTCTTAGAGGTGGAGGCCTCCTGGTTGTAGCATACACAGGGGCTTTGTAGTGCCACACCCCAACCTTTTGCCCAGATCGGGCTGGAGGGGTACTACTGGCCCAAGACGTCCACCCAGTGCTCATAGGGGAAACGATCCACCCTATCCAAGCACTAAATGGCCGCCTTGCTCGGCTCGAATCATAACATTCACAACTCAACAAAGTATAGCGGAAGCATTAACAGAAAACCATTGTAGATTTATATATCACATGTCAAAATCACAGCGGTTCTAGAGCTAAAGCCTAAGTGTTTAAATAAGCCCGTGGGCTATACATATGCTACATATAATCCTCATATACTCTCTCTCTCTCTCTATGCTGCTCAGCGAAACTCACATCTCTAAACTCTCGGGACGGTGGGGGTGTATCTGCTCGAGTAGACCTAGTTGATGGCGTAATCTCCTGCGGCAGCGGGTTACTATGGTGCTCCACCTCCTGTGAATGGTTAATCAAATAACTGTTAGTCATGGAGCTAAGTTGAAACAAATCACCTCCCCGGATCGACATCCTAGGGACAAGCACGCACCCACCCAACAAAAGTAAATAGCTGAAGCAAGAGAGAGTTAGCACAACATTTCATAAATGAATAGTTAGGAGCAATTATAAAAGAGTGCAGTATAACCGGTAAAAGCAACAATAGTATAAATCAGTTATAACAAGGCTCTACTAGCTCATCAGCACATCAGGTTTTCATATACTGAAATCTATCGCATGCATTCACAACCGCGCACACACCGCAAGCATTCATAGCCGCGCACACACCGCAGGCATTCATAGTCGCGCACACACTGCAGGAATTCATAGTCGCGCACACACCGCAGGCATTCATAGCAGAGCACACAAACCCTATGTCGACATAGTTTGGACCACTTTTGTTCCAGCAGGATAGCGAGCCCCGCGGGCCTTACCAATGTGGCTGTCGGTGACAGTGGCCAATCCTGCCACTTCTGGGGGTGATCGTACCGCACAACCCCAGGGCCTCACCTACAACCATGTGTACTCTTGGATGTGAGCGACATCCGGCGAATCGTTTTGGCCGACCAGCGGAGGAAACCCGGCGGAGAATATAACTGTCGGTCACTCGTGGTACTCATTTCCCTGTCACCTTGAGTCGTCTACCTTCCCGCACCGGTACGAACGGTCTGCGAAAGGGACTGACCCGCCACCATTTCACCGCAAGCAATTTACAATCAATCAAACAAAGGTAAACATTATAAAACAACGTCGGCCTGCCCAACTAGGCTTAGACTTCAGGCATCGGCACTCAGCTCTACTTTCGATAAGGAGCGTGGGAGCACATTATTTGGGGCTAGACCAGGAGGACAACTTTAACTCTGGTTATCCCCATCTAAGGCTCGACGACTGCTCGTCAGAGCAGGACCCGGGATTATAATAGTAAATTGCAATGGAAATAAGTATGGTGATTATGCTGCTTATTTAAAGTGTTGGAATAAAATGTGACCAGTACGCGACTGGAGTAGTACTGGATAGAAAGTACCAAATTAAGCTTGACCAGTATGAGACTGGAGTAGTACTGATTAGAAAGTACCGAAAAACTTGACCAGTGCGAGACTGGAGTAGTACTGAATAGAAAGTAATGAAAAGCTTGACCAGTGCAAGACTGGAATAGTACTGAATAGAAAGTACTGAAAAGCTTGACCAGTGCGAGACTGGATTAGTACTGAATAGAAAGTACTGAAAAGCTTGACCAATGCTAGACTGGAGTAGTACTGAATAGAAAGTACTGAAAAGCTTGACCCGTACGAGACTGGAGTAGTACTGAATAGAAAGTACTGAAAAACTTGACCAGTACGAGACTGGAGTAGTACTGAATTGAAAGTACTGAACTGAAATAAATAAAGAAACTGGAGCAGTGCAAGACTAGAATAATTATAAAGAAAATGGTTAGTCGTCCAATCACTCCACCCAGGTGGCTTCAGTTTCATCTCTGTTCTCAGGAGGCACATTCAGTTCCATCTCCGTTCACAGGAGGCACATTCAGTTCCATTTCAGTTTCTATAAGGTTTCCTTGGGTTACACCCATTCTTAAGATCCGATTATGAGTTGGTTGCGCCTTATTAATCACGGCTTAATCGGATCGTGGCTTATCAGGAGTAACACCCTCATTATATATCGAGAATAATTTGCAACTCACTACACGTACTCTCACTTTCCGAGCGTGCCCAGATCACCCGAAAGTCGAGGCGCTCGACGGTTTCATGAAGTCTCGGAACACACGGAGCGTGGTCACTTGCCTCGGCTACTCTTGTTGATACAAAAATTTGAATCAATTATTTAAACTATAGAGGATAGTCGCGCGCTCCAATTTTCATTTTTCGAATAAAATGAGCGTAATCATTGCCGAGCGCGACCCTAGGCACTCAACAATTGGGAGAAATTTCAATTTTAATCCCCAATTCTCCAAATTTTGACACAACCTATAAGGGGGTCTAAAATGAGCCTGGAAAAATTTTCAGAATTTTTCGAAGAGTTTTGGGTCTTTAATTTGTCCAAATAATTTTCATTTGGGCTTTTAAAAATACCAAATCAACTCCAAAAATTCTCAAAATTTTTGTGGAGGAAACCCTTAGTTAGGGGAACATTTTTTTATGTTCAACACTTTTTTCCTAGAAGCCTATTTTAGTCTCAAACAAATATCAACCCATTATTAATTATAATATTATAATATTTATTACAAATATTATAATAATGTATTTATATAATATATATAATATATTATATATATATAATAAAATCACTGTTCAACACCCCTTCCCCCCCCCCCCCCCCCGCTGTACGAACCTGCAGCCCCTTTAGGGCTTCTCCAGCCGCCGGCCGACCGTGACTCCACCCACGGCCGACTGCCCAGGGGTGTGAGCTCCCTCCGGGGGTGGTACGGCGGCCTGCCGCCGGGCGGAGCTATTTTTTTCTTTTGAATGGGAGGGAGGATGGTGACGGCGGCGGCGCTCCGGCCGCCGGGAGCGCCATGCAAGACGTCCAGAATAAGGAAGGGGGAGGGAGAAGGCTTCCACCTATGCTGGGGGCGCTTGGAGGTGGCCGGGTTGGGTGGCCATGGAGGGTGGTGGTGGTGGAGGGCAAGGAGCTCCTCGGGTTGGCTTTTTCCGGCCACCAGAGCTCCGTTAGAGGGGTGAGCAGGGGGTGGGAGTCTGCTCTGAGAGCTATGAGGAGGATTAGGGGAGGGGGGTTCCTTTTATAGGGAGGGGGAGGGGGAGCTCCCTGTTAAATTTTCTCAACGTGGTCAGCAAGATAGCCCAAACGCCAAATTAATATCTTCGGAACTACCCAGTTCTCACGTTGAACCAGCGGAAAACCAAGGAACAAAGGTTAAACTCAACAATCAATGGAAGCACAAGCAGGTCTGTTATTCATTCACTTCTTTACAACACGAGGCATACATAGCGAGACATGATTTCGCTAGTATAACAGCTGTAAACAGAAAGCACGAAAACACAAGCCGGGCGGACAGCACCGGAGTCCGCCGAGACCGCCGAGGTCGCTGAGTCCGCTGAGATCGCCCGAACTTAGCTGCAATCAGCCGAATAGCACGGAGTCCGCCGAAGCCGCGAGGCCGCGCGGACACACCGTTATTCGTCTCCTGCTGAAGCTGAACTGAGGAACACCCCCTACCCGCCTGAAGTCGGCGGACAGGTTATTGAAGCTGGCAAAGATGAAACAGAACTGACAAGCCGCAGAGCGACCTCCTGCTGAGTCCGCAGAGACCGCACACTTCCAAGTACTTGACCGAAGTCACAGCCAAACTCCTGGCTCCTTGAAGCAACCCGCGCGACCTGCACACAGCAAACGTCAGCACTGAATCAATCCGCGCGGACAGACAAACTCAGACCGCAGCTCCTTGCCCAACCCAACTTACTATTCACTCAAGTTACTGTAGACCTGCCAGGGGGTCCTATTTATAGGCGAGGTGAGGAGTGTGGTCACCGCCCTAGAGATAGAGACACCACCCCAGCCCGCGCGAAAGCAAAACACCGTCCGCCGAGTCCGCAAGGACTTAGCTGGATACCAAGGAAAACCGCCAGGAGCAAGGCAACATTGGCGAACTCTCACCAGTCCGCCCAAGCTATGCGGACAAGGCATCAGCCCGCAAAGCTCCAACCACTGCAGCACAGCAACCCCCTTCAATGGATGTCCGCACCAACCCGATGCAGTCCGCAAGACTCACACCTCAATCCGCCACAAATCCATGACCAAAGCCAGACAGCAACAGTCCGCCCGGTCATAGAGGACTTGACGGATACGGCGGACAGCATGGTCTTGGCACAGAGTGTGACCAAGTACAAAACCATCAAAGGACAATACGAGCATGGCGAACTCAAACTCCCGTCCGCCAAACACCTTAGCACAGACCGTCAGCAGTCCGCAAGTTCCTCACACTCCTGCCCAACGCAGCAGCCATCTCCCGGACTTCATAATCTAGTCCGCCAAAGACCTCCATAGCAAAGCACCTGCTGTGCCACCAGAGCTCGACAAGGCCTCAGCCAACTCTAAGCACAGTCCGCAACAGCCCATACCGCGGACACACCAGTCCGCAAGCTTCCCGCGGACATGAGCCAAACCGCCTATCAGCACAAGCTTGCATCCGCGGCCACTGAGCAATGCACCAGTCCGCAAGTCTCTATCCGCTCAGGCCGCTCCTTGGCTAAACCAAAGCCAACGTCCTATCCGCAGATACCAGGCCGCACAGTCTGCGGACTCCATGCAACAACCCGCTCAGACGACAGTCGGCTTTCCACTAGACCTTCCACTAGGCCGCACATCACAGTCCGCCCAGTCCGCCTAGTCTGCCAAAGCTGTCCGCCCAGGCCGCCCGGCCTGTCCCGTCAACCACTTCCACTTCACAAATTTCAACACTCCCCCTTGAAGTGGGAAGTGGTGACCAAGCCCAGCAAGCTGCGCAAGTGCTCAAAGGGCCCCTTCGACAGTGGCTTCGTGAAGATGTCAGCAAGATTATCTTCATTCCGAACATGCCCGACCAGTATAGATCCTTCCAACACATTCTCCCTGATGAAATGGTGATCAATCTCTATATGCTTGGTTCTGGCGTGACACACTGGATTGTTTACCAGTTTGAGAGCACTCTCATTGTCACCCCGGAGTAAAGTAGGCCCTTGCACTTCTTCATGAACATCCTCTATAAGCCTCCTCAACCAAACGGCTTCCCAAGCAGCCAAGGCCGAAGCCTTATACTCCGCCTCCGTGGTTGAAACCGACACCGAGTCCTGCTTCTTGCTACACTACGAGATGCTAGCTGAACCGCAAGTGAACAAATAACCTGAAGTAGACCTCCGATCATCCGAATCACCGCCATAGTCAGCATCCGTGTACTCGAGCAACGCAAACTCCAAGTCCCTTCTATAGAGGAGTCCCATGTCAGAAGAAGCCTTGACATACTTCAGAATACTCTTCGCTACCACTAGATGAGATTGCCTTGGTTCAGCCATGTACCGACTTACTCGGCCAACAGCATAAGCAATGTCCGGCCTTGTAATCGTCAGGTAAATCAAGCTCCCAACAAGATCCCTGAACACCAAGGGATCAAGGAGAATCCTTCCCTCATCTCGTCGAAGCTTCAGCCCAGGTTTCAGTGGAATAGAGCACTTCTTCCCTTCGCCCATGCCGAACCGCTTCACAATGCGATCAGCATACCCTTTCTGGCAAATGAGAACCCCGCACTCCTTCCTCTCCACTTCAAGACCGAGAAAGTGATGCAACTCTCCCAAGTCTTTCATCTCGAAGCGTATAGCAAGCTCAGCCCTGAGCCTTGCTACTTCCCCCTCCGAGTTCCCTGTGATGATCATGTCATCCACATACAGCAGGACCAAGACTTGTAGCTCCCCCTTCTTCGTGACGAACAAGCTTGAATCCGAGTTAGAAGCAACGTATCCACAGAATTTCAAGTACTCTGCAATCTTCCCATACCAAGCTCTAGGAGCTTGCTTCAACCCATAGAGAGCCTTCCTGAGTTTACAGACATAGTCCGGATGCTTTTCAGAGACAAAACCAAGCGGCTGATCCATGAAGATATCCTTGTCAATCTCTCCGTAAAGAAAGGCATTCTTCACATCGAGTTGCCACAACCTCCATCCCTTGCTAGCAGCCAAGGCGATCACCACTCTTACTGAAGTCATCTTTGCAACTGGACTGAATGTCTCCTCATAGTCTTCTCCATACTGCTGTGAGAATCCTCTAGCGACCAGGCGAGCCTTGAATCGATCAATGCTCCCATCAGCCTTCTTCTTCAACTTGTATACCCACTTGCAAGTAACCGGAGTAATGTCATCAACTTTTGGCACAAGGTCCCAGGTTTGATTCTTCTTCAGAGCATCAATCTCTTCCTTCATGGCACCTTCCCACTCCTTCACTCCAGTGGCCTCGTTGAAGTTTGCAGGCTCTCGCTCATCCAGAGGACCTTCAAAGAAGCAGGAGACAAAGCTCACTGCATTCCCATCACAGTACCGAGCCGGTGGCTTAACCACCCTCTTCGATCTCCGAAGAAATGGCTCCTTGCTCACTGCTTCTGTTGCTTCTTCGGGCTCCACTCCTACGTGGGGCAAGCATTGAGTAGTGCTCCCCCTGCTTCCTGATCCAGAAGGCTCAGCCTCGGAGTTAGAAGCAACAGGAGCTGCTGGTGAAACATCAAGCTCCTCTTCCAAGCCTTCAGCAGCCGCCACCGGTGCTTCATCAACCTTGCTACTTCCGGTTAGCTCAACCGAGCCACCTCCATATGACGTCAGCTCGTCAAAGACAACGTCTCTTGATACCACGAACTTCTTCGTCACAGGGTCCATGCATTTCCATCCCTTCTTCCGCTCATCGTAGCCAACAAAGACAAGCTTCCTTGCCTTCGCATCCAGCTTTGTCCGTGAAGCATCCGGGACATGCACATAGCAAGTTGAACCGAACACCCGAAGGTGTCCCACACTCGGCTTCTCCTTCAGCAACAGCTCAATAGGAGTCTTCATGTTGATAGGGCTGAGTGGCATCCGGTTGATGACATAAGCAGCACAAGACATCCCCTCCGCCCAAAAGGACCTTGGGATATCTTTTGCATGAAGCCAGCATTTGCAGGTCTCCATCAAATGACGGACCTTCCACTCAGCTACCCCATTTTGTTGTGGAGTGTGAGCACAAGTAAGCTCCCGTTGGATCCCGTGCTTCCTGCAGAAGTTAGAAAACTCGGAGGAGACAAACTCACCCCCGTTATCAGTTCTAAACTTCTTAATCTGCAAGCCAAGCCGGCCTTCTACCAACTCCTTAAACTCCACAAACAATCGGAAGGCTTCCGACTTCTCCTTTAAGAAGTACACCCAAGTATACCTTGAGTAGTCATCAACCAAGATAAGCATGTATCTGCTTCCACCAAGGCTGGCAGTAACGGTCGGTCCCATCAAGTCGCCATGAATGCACTCCAGTGGTTTCTTGCTCCTTGTTTGTGATTTATCAAACGGAAGGCGATGTGCCTTGTCGTATTGACAGCCCGCACAAATATGCCCATCACCAAAGGAGGACAACTTCGGCAACCCCTTCACCAGACTTCTACTCGTCATTGCCTTCAGCTTGTCCATGCCAACATGCCCCAGCCTCTCATGCCAGATAGCAGCGCTATCATTGGCCCTCATTCTATTAACGTAAGAATTGGTGGCAAGAACAAACAAGTTCTTCACCCTCCTCCCTACATGAGCAACATCAGCCTTCACCGCTGATACGTTGCGAAGGAACCTCACGTCTGTTGGCCCAAACAGAATGTGATAACCAGCGTCCACCGCATTTGTCACCGAGAAGAGGTTCTTCTTCATGCCCGGCACGTGATACACACTCCTTAACGTGAGTGGCCCCTGATCACTACCCAAAGACACGACCCCCTCTTTCTCTACTGCATAAACAGTATTATCAGCAGTGATAATAGCTTCATTACCTGAGTAAGCCTGCATGGAGGTGAACTTCGATTTGTCTCCGGTGAGGTGATGACCACACCCGGAGTCCACGATCCACCCGCTGTTGAAGTCCTCAGCTGACAAGGCCCGGACACAAGTGCCCGTCATGAAAGCTCCGCCCCATTCTGCTTCTTCACTTCTCGAGCAAGCCTCCTCCTTTCTCACAGCATGCCCAGGCTGCAGTTTGACCTTGCAGTCCCGCTTGAAGTGCCCTCGCTGATGACACCGGTAACACTTCAAGTTCTTCTTCCAGTCCTTAGGAGTATTGCTCCTCTCCGGTGGATATGAAGTTGAAGTCTCCTTCTCACCAGTGGTCTACACCTTCTTCTTCTTCTTCCCTTCCCATCCTTTCTTCTTGCCTGAGAAGAGAGCTTCGCTGCCTTCCTGATTCAGGTTCACTCCAGCCATCTGCCTTGCTAAGCTCTCCTGCAAGGCAAGCAGATTCTCCAGCTCCAGCAAAGACGGCTGAGTAGCCCACCCTTGAACAGATGTGACAAAGGCCACATACTCCTTCCGCAAGCCTCGAATAATGTGCCTTTTCATCTTCGCCTCAGAGATAGGCTCATCAGGATCCAGTGCCGACAGCTCAGCACACAAGCTCTTCATCTTTAAGAAGTACTTGGAGATGGAAAGATCTCCCTGAGTTGCCCTGGCCAACTCATTCTCCAGGAACTGAAGCCGCGCCACATTCTTCCTATTGAACAACTCATCAATGGTTGTCCAAATATCAGCAGCCGACTCACATCCAACGATGTGATCAAACAGTTCCGGAGACACGGCTCTCTTCAAAATGAACTCCGCCTTAGCATTTGTTCTTCTCCAGAGCCTAACCTGCTCAGCAGTACCGAAAGCAGCAGTGACTTCCTATCTGCCGTCACCACCGATGACTTCCCACAGCTCCTCGCCAAGAAGATAACTCTGCATGCACGACTTCCACTTCTTGAAGTTATTCGACGTTAAGAGTTCAATACCCAGACCTCTTGCAAAACTCCCTTCCATTGCAACACCTGTTGGCAACCTTTCAGAAGCTCCGAGCAACAACACAGGTTGATCACCACTCAATCACTGAGTAACAACACTGGTTGACTTCCGTTCACGCAACTGAACCTCCCTCTGATACCATGTTAAATTTTCTCAACGTGGTCAGCAAGATAGCCCAAACGCCAAATTAATATCTTCGGAACTACCCAGTTCTCACGTTGAACCAGCGGAAAACCAAGGAACAAAGGTTAAACCCAACAATCAATGGAAGCACAAGCAGGTCTGTTATTCATTTGTTGAAGTATTAGACCGGGCGGCTTAGCGGTCTGATCCAGCGGTTTGTTGACCGGGCGGCTTAGCGGTCTGATCCAGCGGTTTGTTGACCGAGCGGTCTGGCGATCTCACTCTGAAGCCTGGAGACCGGGCGGTCTATCGGTCTACCATTGCGGCCTGTTCTATCCTGCTGGAGTTGCCGAGCGGTTAACCCATCTGTCTAACCGCGCGGCCTGTGCGGTCACCTTTATTCTAGCCGCTCAGTATTGTAAATGTTTAGTCCCACATTATTTGTATACTCTCTTTCTTATCTCCTCCATTCTATATAAGGGACGCCATACCTTTGTAAATGATATCTTTTTTGGATAATAAAATTTCAATTATTCAAAAGTTTATCCGCTTGTTCTCTCTTTTTCGCTACTTTCTAACATGGTATCAGAGCACACAGTCATTTCCTCCTGATTCTGTGCGCTCTCTGTTGTTCGCGGCTTGTTTTCCGCTTTCTGCGACCTGTTTCGCGACTTGCCTTCTCTTCTGTCCGCTGCCCTGTTCGCGCGGCTTGCTTCTGTCCGCTGCCCTGTTCGCGCGGCTTGTTTCTGTCCGCTGCCCTGTTCGCGCGGCTTGCTTCTTCTTGGTTCTCTTCTCCTACTGCTATTCGTCGCAGCGACCTGTTTCCTTGTCGCTGCGCTCCTTGTTCTTTCTTGCCTCTCCGACTTCCTAGTCGTTGCGGCCTTGTCTCTACCCGCTGCGGACTTCTTCTCCCTGTCCGCTTCTGCTTTCCCCATTTCCGCTTGTCTCTATACTCGCGGTTTGCTGCTGTGATCTGCCTGACCGTGCGGGTTGTTCCTATCTCACCTGCATCTTGGTCGCGGTCACCTGCTCTTCTCCTCTCTTCTGTTCGCTCGGCCTTTTCAGTCCGCGCGACCTCTTCCCCGCTGTGCCTTTGACCTCTTTCTAGCCGCTACTGTTCGCGCGGCTTCTTCTGTTTTCTAACCGCTTCTGTTCGCGCGGCTTCTTCTGCTTGCTGGGTTCTATGACTACCTCCGGTCTCACCACTACTTCTGCTGCTCCTTCTCGGCCGTCTGCCTCTGTGGCCACGACGTCAGGTAGTGCCCACGTCGTTACCTAAGGTAAATGGCTGATTGACTCCGGTGCCACAAATCATATGACGGGCAACCCTCATTGCTTCTCCCGTCTTGAGACCCATGACCGCTTACCCCCGGTTCGTGTGGCGGATGGTTCCCCGTCCCCGGTTCATGGGACGGGCATGGTTCAACTCACCCCATCGCTTTGCTTGGAGGATACCCTCTATGTCGCGAAGTTCCCGTGCAATTTGTTATCACTTACTACTTTATGCCGGCAACTTCAGTGCTCCGTCTTATTCACTCCCACTACTTGTTCTTTTCAGGACCCGAGGACCCAGCGGACGATTGCTACTGGGACTGAGAGCGGTGGCCTCTACTTCCTCGACGATGTTTCCGCTCTATCTGCCTACTCCTCCTCCACCGATCTCCTTCAGTGGCATCTTTGTCTTGGACATCCTCCTCCTCGGCTTATTCGCCAGCTTCTGCCCCACTTACCTCCTACCAGTTCTCCGCTCAACTGTGATGCGTGTCAGCTTGGCAAACATCATCGCTCCTCCTTCCCACCGAAGCAAGGTCGTGGCTCCTCTCGCATATTTGATCTTATTCATTCTGATGTATGGGGTCCTGCTCCTACCCTCACAGTTGGTCGGGGCAGTTCCTATTTTGTCACTTTTATCGATGATTTTTCTCGATGTACCTCGGTGTATCTGTTAAAAGATCGCTCTGAACTATTTTCTGTTTGGCAATCATTTTACTTTATGATTAAGACTCAATTTGCTACTTCTATTAAAGTCTTACGTTCTGATAATGCCAAAGAATATCTGACTCATGAGTTCTCCGCATTCTTTCACCAACATGGCCTCCTTCATCAAACGACTTGTGTTTACACCTCCCAGCAGAATGGGGTGGCGGAGCGTAAAAACCGTCACCTGCTTGATGTTGCGCGTACTCTCATGACGCAGATGCACGTCCCTCGCTCCTACAGGGGCTACGCTGTGCTCCTCGCCTGCTATCTCATCAATCGCCTTCCCTCGCGGTTCTCCGGACTCCCTTCTCCCTTCTCTACCCCCACCAGGAACCTTTTCCTCTTCCTCTCCGTGTCTTTGGTTGTACGGCCTTTGTTCACGCTCCCTCCGCTACCCGCGACAAGCTTTCCCCCCGATCCACCAAGTGTGTCTTTTTGGGGTACTCTACCACTCAAAAAGGCTATTGCTGCTTTGACCCCCTTCTCCGCAAGCAGTTTGTCTCCGCGGATGTGACCTTTTTCGAAAATGCTTCCTATTTCTCTCCTCCCTCTTCTCTTCCTTCTGATATCTCCGTTCCTTCCACACCTCTCCACGTTTTCCCACATTCGTCTCCTCCTCCACCCACTCCTTCCCAGTCCATCTCCCCACCCACCCCTCCACCCTCCTCTCCGCTGTCATCTCTCTCTAGTCCCGGGCCAGCCTTCTCCGCCACGGACGCTCCGGTCGCTGACGCTCCCGTCGTCGACGCTCCCGTTGACCTGGATGTTCCCATTGCCCTTCGCAAAGGGGTGCGGGCGTGTACTCAACACCCGCTCACGGCTGTTGTTTCCTATGATCAGCTTTCTCCTTCTCGCAGGTGTTTTGCCTTGGCTATCTCTGCTACTTCTACTCCCCGTACCTACTAGGAGGCTCTTGCTCTCCCTCATTGGAAGTCTGCCATGGATGAGGAGATGGCTACTCTTACTGAACGGGGTACCTGGACCCTGGTTCCTCCTCCCGTGAACACTGATGTGGTTGGCTGTCCCTGGGTCTTCGTTGTGAAGTTTCGCCCCGACGGCACTGTGGATCGCTACAAAGCCCGGCTGGTGGCCAAGGGCTTCACTCAGACTTACGGCGTTGATTACTTTGATACCTTCTCTCCGGTTGCTCGCCTCAGCACCATCCGGGTTCTCTTTTCTGTGGCTGTTAACCGGGCTTGGGCCATTTCCCAGCTTGATGTGAAGAATGCCTTTCTCTATGGCGATCTTCAGGAGGATGTCTATATGGAGCAACCTCCTGGGTATGTTGCTCAGGGGGAGACACGTGTATGTCATTTGAAGAAGGCCATTTATGGCCTAAAGCAGAGCCCTCGGGCATGGTTTGACAAATTCAGTGGTATTGTGGCTACCATCGGCTTTCAAAGGAGTTCGGCCGATCACTCCTTATTCATTCGCAAAACGGCCTCGGGACTGGTGGTTTTGGCCGTATATGTGGATGATATTCTCCTTACTGGCGATGACCGAGATGGGGTGGACTTGACGAAGAAGCACCTCCGTCAGCACTTGGTCACGAAGGATATGGGCTCCCCAAAATACTTTTTGGGGATAGAAATCTCTCGGAAACTTGACTCCTTGGTTCTCTCTCAACGGAAGTATGCCCTTGATCTTCTACGAGAAGCAAGATTGACAGGTGCCAAACCAGCTCGTTTTCCCATGGCTGTTGGAGAAGACAAAACGTGGACGGATGACTCGCCTCTTCTATCTGATGTCACAAGGTACAGACGTTTGGTAGGCAAACTCATCTATCTCACGGTGACTAGACCCGACATCGCCTATGCAGTAGGCAAGGTCAGTCAGTTTATGCAAGCTCCCAGGGAGTGTCATCTTCAGTCCGCCCTGAAGATTTTGGAGTATATCAAAGCAGCACCGGGCAGAGGGTTACTCTTTCAGAAGAATGGTCATCTGAGGGTTGAGGCCTACTCAGATTCAAGTTACGCGGATGACAAAGGCGATCGTAAATCCACATCAGGTTTTTGTACCTTTGTTGGAGGTAATCTCGTGAGTTGGAAGAGCAAGAAACAGTCTGTTGTCTCCAGATCCAGTGCCGAAGCCGAATACCGGAGTATGGCGTCAACCACGTGTGAGTTAATGTGGTTGCGGGCTCTCATGCTTGACCTGGGCGAGGTATATGACTGTCCTCTCCCTATGTTCTGTGACAACAAGGCCGCTATACACATATCCAGAAATCCGGTCTTCCATGAGAGAACAAAGCATATAGAGGTTGACTGTCACTTCATTCGGGAAGAGATTTTGAAGAAACAGATTTGTACTCCTTTTGTCACCTCTGACAAGGAATTGGCAGATATCTTCACCAAGCCGGTTTCTACTTCCTTCTTCCACATTTGTGACAAGCTGGGCATGATTGATATCTATGCTCCAGCTTGAGGGGGAGTGTTGAAGTATTAGACCGGGCGGCTTAGCGGTCTGATCCAGCGGTTTGTTGACCGGGCGGCTTAGCGGTCTGATCCAGCGGTTTGTTGACCGAGCGGTCTGGCGATCTCACTCTGAAGCCTGGAGAACGGGCGGTCTATCGGTCTACCATTGCGGCCTGTTCTATCCTGCTGGAGTTGCCGAGCGGTTAACCCATCTGTCTAACCGCGCGGCCTGTGCGGTCACCTTTATTCTAGCCGCTCAGTATTGTAAATGTTTAGTCCCACATTGTTTGTATACTCTCTTTCTTATCTCCTCCATTCTATATAAGGGAGGCCATACCTTTGTAAATGATATCTTTTTTGGATAATAAAATTTCAATTATTCAAAAGTTTATCCGCTTGTTCTCTCTTTTTCGCTATTTTCTAACATCATTCACTTCTTTACAACACGAGGCATACATAGCGAGACATGATTTCGCTAGTATAACAGCTGTAAACAGAAAACACCAAAACACAAGCCGGGCAGACAGCACCAGAGTCCGCCGAGACCGTCGAGGTGGCCGAGGTCGCCGAGTCCGCTGAGATCGCCCGAACTTAGCTGCAATCTGCCGAATAGAACGGAGTCCGCCGAATCCGCGAGGCCGCGCGGACACACCGTTATTCGTCTCCTGCTGAAGCTGAACTGAGGAACACCCCCTACCCGCCTGAAGCCGGCGGACAGGTTATTGAAGCTGGCAAAGATGAAACAGAACTGACAAGCCGTAGAGTGACCTCCTGCTGAGTCCGCAGAGACCGCACACTTCCAAGTAATTAACCGAAGTCACAGCCAAACTCCTGGCTCCTTGAAGCAACCCGCGCGACCTGCACACAGCAAACGTCAGCACTGAATCAATCCGCGCGGACAGACAAACTCAGACTGCAGCTCCTTGCCCAACCCAACTTACTGTTCACTCAAGTTACTGTAGACCTACCAGGGGGGTCCTATTTATAGGCGAGGTGATGAGTGTGGTCACCGCCCTAGAGATAGAGACACTGCCCCAGCCCGCGCGATAGCAAAACACCGTCCGCCGAGTCCGCAAGGACTTAGCCGGATACCAAGGAAAATTGGCAGGAGCAAGGAAACATTGGCGAACTCTCACCAGTCCACCCAAGCGATGCGGACAAGGCATCAGCCCGCAAAGCTCCAACCACTGCAGGACAGCAACCCCCTTCAATGGCTATCCGCACCAACCCGAGGCAGTCTGCAAGACTCACACCTCAATCCGCCACAAATCCACGACCAAAGGCAGACAGCAACAGTCTGCCCGGTCACAGCGGACTTGACGGATACGGCGGACACCATGGTCTTGGCACAGAGTGTGACCAAGTCCAAAACCATCAAAGGCCAATGCGAGCATGGCGAACTCAAACTCCCGTCCGCCAAACACCTTAGCACAGACCGCCAGTAGTACGTAAGTTCCTCGCACTCCTGCCCAACGCAGCAGCCATCTCCCGGACTTCATAATCTAGTCCGCCAAAGACCTCCACAGCAAAGCACCTGCTGTGCCACCAGAGCTCGACAAGGCCTCAGCCAAGCTCTAAGCACAGTCCGCAACAGCCCACACCGTGGACACACCAGTCCGCAAGCTTCCCACGGACATGAGCCAAACCGCCTATCAGCACAAGCTTGCACCCGCGGCCACTGAGCAATGCACCAGTCCGCAAGCCTCTATCCGCTCAGGCCGCTCCTTAGCTAAACTAAAGCCAACGTCCTATCTGCAGATACCATGCCGCATAGTCCGCGGACTCCATGCAACAACCCGCTCAGATGATAGCCGGCTTTCCACTAGACCTTCCACCAGGCCGCACATCACAGTCCGCCCAGTCCGCCTAGTCCGCCAAAGCTGTCCGCCCAGGCCGCCCGGCCTATCCCGTCAACCACTTCCACTTCACAAATTTCAACACTCCCTCCCTTTGGGTGGCGTGGGACTAATCCCTCCTTAGGGAGGGATTAATCCCACCCTTCAGCTGTCCAAGGACAGCTGGAGGTCTCTCATTTTCCCCCATATGGGTAAAATGGATGGGGCCCTTATGGGCTTGGGCCTTTAGGTGTGAAAGAGAGAGATAGAGAAATGGGTGGGACTCCACTTGATCTAGGAAGGGGCTTGTTGGTTGGGGGTCCAAGGAGAATGAGGGGGGCATGGGCCATCCTCCTTTGGAGAGGAGGTGGGCACTTGGAGAAAAATCCAAAAAGTGGATTTTTAGGAGGGTTTGACCAAGTTAACCCTAGGGAGGGTCCCCCTTACTGGTCAAAGTCAAACTGGGTCCAAGCCATCGGGGTCGGGTCAAAGGTTGGGTGTCGTGTCATAATTGGTGTGTACACACTTTTCGTTGCACGACTAGGCTTGATTTGACCACATGTTTTCCAATTGTCATCAAAATTGACTAGGACGACTTCCGTTGACTTCGTATTGACCACACAAGTCCAACTCCACTGACTGGGGTTGAATCGGAGTTCGTTTGGCAAAAATCCAAAATTTGCGCTTCGCAACGCGCTAAAATGGTCGAAGTGTGTAAAATTGTCATTAGACCTCGGATTGTGACGTGACGGTTATGGTGCACCTGTCTAGGTTATATGAGGTCACAAGAATCGACAAAACTCAATTCGGAGTTCTCTAGGTCGATATCCAAAAATCTGCTCTCGTTACATTTTATGAGGAATGGTCACATTCACTATATGGCCTCGGGGTCCAACTGAACGAGTTCTGATGCACTCGTGTTGACTATACGATGTCACAGGAACTGACAAAACTCAATTTGGAGTTCTCTAGCTCTATTTCCCACCTAGGATTATTTCCCACCAGGTTAGGGGTAGGGTTCGGGCCACTTTTATTGGGCCCACTATGGTTCTGGTGGCCCAATAAAAGTCAGGATGTTACAATCCAATAAAAATAAAAGGATTTTCGTCCGCGAAAATTTGCTTGAAGAAGGGGCAAAAAGTAACATACCTGGGGAAAGAGCTCTAGGTGCTTTTCTCGGAGGAGTGCTTCAGGTTCCCACGTGAACTCCTCTCGTCCGCAGTTTGACCATAGCACCTTAACCATCAGAATGGTTTTGTTTCGTAGTGTCTTCACCTTGCAATCTACTACTCTGACTGGTTCGAGCCGGACGGATCTATCTGACTGTAGTTGCGCCTGAGGGGTAGGAAGGTATTGATCTGGTTGCTGGAAGACTCGTCTCAAGGAAGAGACATGAAACACATCGTGAAGATTTCCCAACTCTGGGGGCAAGGCTAAATGATAGGCGACGGGACCAACACGCTCTATCACCGAATAGGGGCCCAAGAAGCTGGGATCTAACTTTTTTTGCTTCCTCAACCGAGAGACACAATGCATGGGCTTTATTTTCAGAAACAACATTTCTCCCACGCTGAACTCCACCGGTCGGTATCGTGCATCATAGTACTTAGCCTGCCGGTTCTGCGCTTCCCGCATTCGCTCCTGGATCAGATGTATCGCTGCCATGGTGTCATCGATGTAAGCCACTCCCAAGGCTTCTGGGTCCTCTTCCTGAGCCTAAGTCAACGGGGTTCGGCAATGCCTTCCATACAATGTCTCATACGGAGCCATCTTAATGCTAGCCTGGTAGCTGTTATTGTATGAAAATTTGACTAACGGCAACAGCTGCTCCCACGGCTCATTGTGATCAACTATGCATAGTCGAAGAAGATCCTCCATTGTCCGGTTCATCCTCTCCGTCTGTCCGTCTGTCTGCGGGTGGAAGGCAGTGCTGAAGGCCAATTTGGTTCCCAAGTATACCTGTACCCGCCTCCACTCCTTAGATGTGAAGCGCCCGTCATGGTCTTATAAGATGGACTTTTGTACTCCGTGGAATCGTACCACTTGTTCTAAGAATATTCTAGCCAGGATATCTACTCTGTCACCCTGTCGGTTTGGAATGAACCGCTCTACCTTGGTGAGTCGATCTACGACCACCTAAATTGAGTCATTCCCAGCGCGGGATCGAGGTAGTCCGTGGACGAAGTCCATGGAGATGTCTTCGAACGTCCACTCTGGTATCGACAGGGTTGTAATAGTCCTCCTAGACTGTGGCATTTAGCTTTGACCTTCTGACAAGCCTGACACCGGGCCACGAAGTTGGTGACATCTCTTTTCATTCCAGGCCAGTAGATGGTCTTACATAAGTCCACGTACATCTTAACTATGCCAAGGTGAATCGAGTACCTGGACTGATGGGCCTCTTGCAGAATTTCTTCACGAATTCCTCCGGTAGCGGGGACGAAAATGCGATGTTTGAATTGTAAAATCCAATAATGCAGGTTATAATCCTCCTGTGCCCCTCCTTGCAGAGATCGGATGATCGGCACTACCTCTGGGTCAATCTTCTGGGCTTCTCGTATCTGGTCCCGGATGTCGCATTGGATCTCCTCTGGGTTAAATCTATCAAGGACTGGAAAATTTCCTTAGGGATCTGCTCCATCCAACTCCCAGCTATCGCAGGCTGGCGGCTCAAAGCATCAGTGACTCTGTTAGCCTTCCCGGGGTGATATTGGAGAGCGAAGTCGTAATCACATTAGAATTCCAACCATCGGTGCTGCCGGAGGTTCAGCTCCATCTACGTGAAGATGTACTTGAGGCTATTGTGGTCGGAGAAGATCTCACATCTTACTCTGTATAAATAAGGCCTCCAGATTTTAAGGGAGAAGACGACGGCGCCCAACTCCAAATTATGTGTTGCGTAATTTAATTCATGCGGCTTCAATTTCCGCGAAGCGTAGGCCACTACCTTACCATGCTGCATTAGGACTGCTCCCAATCCCTTCAGGGAGGCATTGGTGTAGATCTGGAATCCCTCGGTCCCTGAAGGAATCGTAAGGATTGGCAGGGAAGTCAGTCGCTTCTTCAGTTCGATGAATGCAGCCTCACACTCCGGCGTCCATCGGAATACGACGTCCTTCTTGGTGAGAGCAGTTAGGGGTAGGGAAATCTTGGAAAATCCCTCGACAAACTTCCTATAGTATCCGGCAAGGCCGAGGAAACTCCGGATATCCGCAACCGTCCTGAGTGGCGGCCAATTTTGTACTGCCTGGATCTTGGCTTGGTCTACTGCCACTCCTTCCTTGTTTATCATGTGGCCCATGAATCCGACTTCGTCTAGCCAAAATTCGCACTTACTGAATTTGGCAAAGAGAGAGTGCTCCCGAAGCTTTAATAGCACCATCTGCAGGTGCCGAGTATGATCCGTCTTGGTCCCCGAGTAGATTAGGATGTCGTTTATGAAGACGATGATAAAGTGATCCAAGAAAGGTTCGAAGACTTTATTCATCAGGGCCATGAAGGCGGAGGGAGCGTTGGTGAGCCCAAAGGGCATCACTATGAACTCTTAAAGACCGTACCGGTAGCTGAAGGCAGTCTTATGAATATCTTCTGTTGGGTACATTGGAAACTATGTACCTGATTTGGAGAAGCCTCACTTAACTCAATGATATTCATCAATGTGTATTTGATGGGATGTTGAGTTTCAATGTGTAGGTTAAGGAAATGCAGGAAAATTTTCTAAGTACAATTATCGACACTTGGGAAAAGCTGTGTCGACACCAAAAGTCAGATTGTGTCGACACACAGGACTTGGGTCGACACACAAAAAATCTGTCGACAACAACTGTGTCGACACACACCATAATTCTGTCAACACCAACTTTGTCAAGACTAGAAGCTATTGTGTTGACACACAGGAATTGTGTCGACACATTCCACTGGAGCTGTGTTGAGAAGATAAAGAAGGGTTGTGTCGACATTATGAGAGTTGTGTCGACATCATCAAGAGTTGTGTCGACACATGGTCTATTTGTGTCGACACATTTGAAGTATTGTCTCGACACTTTTCTGCTGAGATAAAGTACAATGAGGGATCAAGTGTCACGACTGAAGACTTGACATCTGTCATAACTAACAATATTATTGCATCTGTCAGAGCTGTCAAAAGGTTGTTATGAACCGGATCAGCCGGTAACCTCAGAAGAATTTATATAAAGACATGTTCTATCAACAAACCCGCAGATGAATAACAAGAGAAGATAGAAGAGAGAGATCTAAGTAGAAAGAACTTGTCATCTTCAAGTCATCAAGAGAAGGCAGATTCTGAACAAGTCTGTAAGAAGAATTCAGAGCCACATCTGAATAGTAGAAGGAAGTTGGATTGAAGATCATCTCCAACTTCACAAGAAGATCAACCTTACTTTGTTCAGATTCAAAACCTTTGAAGAAGCTAAGACAGGTTTGATCTAAAGCAGTCAGATCTTTCAAGAACTGATCAAGAAGCCTTCACTCCTTTCTCTCTCTACCTGGGTTAAGGATTTATTCTTTTTATAATCATTTTTCTCTATAGGATCTTTTATAAATCTGAGTGTATGAGAGTTATATCTCTGAGTTGTGAGCGTAAGTTTATAAAGGCTGAGTGCCTGAGGTAGGGGATTCATTTCTCTGAGTTGTAGGCCTTGTGGAAGAGGCTGAGGTAGGGCTTGATTGCCTGAGTTGTAGGAGTGTGGACTCACTCTGAGGTAGGATTCTCTGGAAGAATCTGAGTTGTAGGACTTGCATAAGTCTGAGATGTAGGAACCTTTCAGGGTTCTGAGTTATAAGATCTAAGGATTTGAGAAGAAAGAACGGTGTTAGGCCGAATCTAGTATACTGCTAGATAAGTGAAGGGGGAAAGTGGATGTACCCATCTCTTAGGGAACCACTATAAATTTGTGTGCAATCTGTGTTGGTTGTGTTTGTGTTTAAGTTGTACTGAGATAGTTATTGCATAGATTAATTACTAGTAAAATATATTGTCTGCCTTAATAAAAGGAATTGAACCTATTCACCCCCCCCCCCCTCTAGGTGTTTAGGATATCTTGAAACCAATTCTTTCAAGTGGTATCAGAGTCAGGTTGCTCAAGATTAGACTTAACAGTCTGAGTTGATCTACAAGGCAGTTATCAGTTAGACAGAATGGGTTCAGGTGAGAATCAGAAGGAACTTGGATCCATGAAACTTCCTATCTGTAGGAAAGAAAATTTTGGTATATGGAAAGAGAGGGTCAGATTGTTCATGAAAGCATCTGATCCAAGAATTTACATCACAGTGCTAGAAGTGTCATTTATTCCTATGAACATATCAGTTCTTGATGCTAACCTCAAGACTCCAAAAAGTTATTCAGAAATGACTAAGGAAGTGATCATCCTAGCAACCTTAGACAAGAGAGCACAAAACATAATTGTGAGTGTCATAGATCACTCTACATTCCAGAATCTGGTCCATTGTAAGACCTCCAAGGAGATGTGGGACACTTTGATTGTCTACATGGAGGGAATAGAAGAAGTGAGAGAGGATAGGAAGTCTATGTTAAATCAAGAGTATAAAAGCTTTAGACAAGCTAAGACAGATAACATAGCTGAATGCTATAAGAAATTCTTTAGAATTGTTAATAAGCTAATGACATATGGAAGAGTCTTTAGCACTTATGAATTAAATGACAAGTTTCTCAGATCACTAACTAAGGATTGGGATACTAAAATATGTGCCATCAGAGAGGTGGCCAGGCTTGCAGATACACCTCCACCAACCTTATTTGGAAAACTGTTATCATATGAGATGCGACTCACTACCAGAAAGGAGGAGGAGAAAAGCAATAAGTCTGAATACAGAGAGAAGTCAGTTGCTTTTAAGGCTGAAGGCACAAGAAAGGGTAGGAGAAAGTCACCTTCTCCTCCCAAGAGAAAGGCTGAAGTTGAATTTGAAAATTCTGACATCAACACTACAGACAGTCACAAATCTGATGAAGACTTTGCTGTCTTCATAAGGCAGTATCAAAGGTTCATGAATAAGAAGAAATGGAGATTAAAGCCATCTTCATCCTTCTCCAAGGATGACTATTACAAGAAGAATAAAACATCTAAGGATGACATGTATGTCTCTAATCCAAGTAAACAAACTTCTTCTAAAATTGTTTGTTATTGTTGCAACAGGCCAGGACATATCATAGATGATTGTCCTGATAAAAGAAAGGAATCTAAAGATAAAAAGAGGCAACAAAATAAGAGAAAGAAGGAGAGATCCTTTGTTACAAAGAAGTAGAAGAGTTGGACTGACTCAACATCATCAGAATCAGGGGAAGTGACTGAAGCTGAAGCCTATATAGGATTGTTCAGTACTGAAGAGGATTCAGTAGAATCTGAGTTCTTGCAAATGCTGGACTCTATCAATGGGATTGAAGAACTTCATTGCAAAGGGCTGATGGCTATATCTGAGGAAGATCAGTGCCAGGATCAGCCTGGTCCAAGTAAGGTAAACAACCTATCTTCAGTTTCTGATAATTACACTGGATCAGAATCAGAAGCATCTGCATCAAGATATGAGAATGGTTCTGAATATGAAGAGGATGTTCATCAACTAATTGATGAGTAGAGTGATTTATTGCAAGCTCTTAAGAGAAGTAGAATCCTTAACAAGGAACAGGCTAAGGAAATTGCATCCCTTCAATTGGATGCATCAGATTCAGCAAAAATGTTGGATTTGAAGATGAATGAAGTTGCCAAACTGAAAAATATAACATTTATTCAGATGGGTACAATTACATTCAAAAATGATCAAATCAAGAGTCTGGAAGTCAGACTTCAGAGAGAGAAGGATCTTGTGGCTAACTTCTCAAAGCCAAAATCAGTCTTATCCTTAATTGATGACTTCATCCTCCAAAAGGGTAAGACAGGATTAGGCTTCAAGGGAAGAACTAGGGCAGCTAATTCCAAAAGAAAAGGCAAAGCCCCAGTCCAGCCACTAGCCTCCAAACCCCCTATTTCCTTCAGGAAAGTGATGCAGCCTACTAATAGGTATGACCATGACATTACACATGGTCACTGTAAGCTTGGTGATCAGAATAATAAGGGTGCAAATGCCAATAGGGCATCCCATGAGCAAACACACCATATTCTTTATGAATCATCAATGTTTGATGCACCGGCCCAGCACTCAATAAAAGGACTATTGATAGCAATACTGTTAAGACTGTACTTAAAAGAAGATACAATAGATATGAGTGCTGGTGTTGTGGCAAAGTGGGTCATTATGCCATTGATTGTTGGCACAACACTACAGTCAGGAATGTTGCCAGCTTACCTGTTAGAAAGGCTGCAGGCAGGCATGTCAAGTTTCAGTCTAACCTGAACCTAGAACCCAATAATTATTGGGGTTCTAAGGTTAAGTAATTTTATTTGATGCAGGTGAGTCCAAGTAGTCATACCCCAATATGGTACTTGGACAGTGGATATTCCAGGCACATGACTGGAACAAGAAGGATGCTGAAGGACTACTTTCCCATAGAGAATGGACCCAAAGTGGTCTTTAGTGGATCTGAAAAGGGGGTCATCAAAGGGTTTGGTAACATTTCCAATAGCTCTATCACTATCACCCAAGTGGCTTATTTGAAAGGTCTGAAACATAACCTGATAAGCATAAGCCAACTGAGTGATCTTGGTTATGACACCTCTTTTATTAGGAATGGGTGTCAGATTAGAAGGACAAGTGATCAAGAGATCATATTGTCAGGTTATAGAAAAAGAAATGTTTACTGTCTAAACTTTGATTGTGAGAATAAGAACTCTCTTATTTGTCTAGTTGCAGATGAGAAAGCTTCTCATTATGTCAAATGGCATAAGAGGCTGGCTCACCTGAACTACAAGTCAATATGCCAACTCTATAGTATGGAGTTAGTGAGGAATGGTCCTCAGGTCAAGTGCATCCAGGAGGGTGTGTGTTCAGCTTGTCAAAAAGGCAAACAGACCAAAACCTCCTTCCATACTCTTGATACCAAAGATTCAGTGAGTGTTTGTATCTCCTGTATATGGATCCATTTGGTCCTATGCCAGTTCATAGTCTAGGTAGGAAAGTCTATACACTTGTGGCTATGGAGGACTATTCTAGATTTACATGGGTTTTCTTCCTGAGGCAGAAATCTGAAACCCCTACTGCCTTCCACAATTTTGCTAGGCAAATTCAGAATGAACTTAACAATTCAGTTGTCAAAATCAGAAGTGATCATGGGACTGAATTTCAGCCTGAATGCACGACAAGGTTTTGTGAAGAACTATGGATTCATCAAGAGTTCTCCTCACCTAGAACTCCCCAGCAAAATGGTATTGCTGAAAGAAAGAATAGAACTCTTATTGAGTCTGGTAGAACACTACTAAGTGACACTTATCTCCCAGAATATTTCTGGGCTGAGGCAGTAAACACTACATGTCATGTTCTCAATAGGGCTTCCATCACCAAAAGCCACAAGAAGACACCCTATGAGATTATGAAAGGTAAAAAACCAAATTTAGCCTATTTTAGAATTTTTGGTAGCAAGTGTTATGTTCTTAATAATGGCAAGCACTATTTAACTAAGTTTGCTGCCAAATCCCAAGAAGGGATATTTGTTGGGTATAACAACAACAGTATGGCATACAGAGTCTACAACTTGACTACTCAAGTTGTAGAAGAATCTGTCCATGTAGTTTTTGATGAAACTAAACTAATCAACTGTGAGTTGTCTAGTATTTCTTGTAGCTCTACAGGTTTGAAGGAAAAGATGGACAAGCTAACCATTAGTGAAGACCAACTTGCAAGGCATGATGAAGAAAATGATGGATGCTGTCCAGGGGGAGTACAAGACCCACAAGCTGATGATGAAGACAATGAATTACAGCATGGTGAGGCGGATGGAGAAAATCAAGGTGTAGATAGATTGCTTCCAGCAATAAGACATCTAAAGGATCATCCAGCACACCAAATTATTGGTGATCCAAGTCATGGTGTTCAGATAAGGAGCAAGAACATGAACACAGTCCTTTGATCAAGTTTCCTATCCTAGATGGAACCCAAGAAATTTGAAGAAGCCATACAAGACCCAAATGGGATTAATGTCATGCAGGAAGAGCTGAATCAATTCAGAAGATGCAAAGTTTGGAAGTTGGTTCCTAAACCAACGAATCATAATGTCATAGGGACTAAGTGGATCTACATGAACAAGCTAGATGAAAATGGCATTATAATTAAGAACAAAGCAAGACTGGTGGCAAAGCGCTACAGACAGGAAGAAGGAATAGACTTTGATCAGACATTTGCCCCAGTTGCAAGGTTGGAAGCAATAAGGTTGTTCCTTGCCTATGCAGCTTACAAAGGGTTCAAGGTATTCCAGATGGATATAAAGTCAGTATTTTTGAATGGTGACTTAAAAGAGGAAGTTTATGTTGAACAACTCTCAGGTTTTGTAGATCCTCTTCATACTAATTATGTTTATAGGCTTAAGAAAGCTCTATATAGTTTGAAACAAGCCCCTAGGGCTTGGTATGAAACACTGTCTACATTCCTCATTGAGAACAAATTCTCAAGGGAGAAAATAGACAAAACTCTATTCCTAAGGGAATCAAAAGGCAAGATCATACTAGTCCAGATATATGTTGATGACATTATCTTTGGATCAACTGAAAATAACCTTTGTAGAAAGTTTGCTAAACTTATGCAAGGGAAGTTTGAGATGAGCAGTATGTGTGAGCTGAAATTCTTCTTGGGACTCCAAGTTAGACAGACTGATGATGGCTTGTCCATATCCCAGTCTAAGTTCACCAAGGAGTTGATTAAGAAATATGGTATGGAGTCATCCTCCACCATAAGAACTCTAATGGGGTCAAGTATGCTTATAGGCAAAAAGATGATGCAAGAAAACTTGTAGATGAGTATTTGTATAGAGGGATAATTGGCTCCCTACTTTACTTAACTGCTAGTAGACCAGACATCATGTATGCTACATGTGTCTGTGCTAGGTATCAAGCAAGCCCAAAAGAATCTCATTATACTGCAGTCAAAAGAATTTTGAGATATCTTAATGGAACACCAAATCTTGGCCTTTAGTACCCTAAGAATATAGATTTTCTACTAACTGGTTATTCAGATGCAGACTTTGCAGGATGCAAAAAAGACAGGAAAAGTATAACTGGCACAAGTTAGTTCCTAGGTGGAAGATTGGTGTCATGGAGCAGCAAAAAGCAGACAAGTGTGGCTATATCCACTGCTGAGTCTAAATATGTAGCTGCAGGCAGTTGTTGTACTCAGCTATTATGGATACAACATCAGCTTGAAGATTATGGCATCAAGGTAAGTAGAACCTCATTATATTGTGATTCTACTAGTGTCATTTCTATTGCTAGAAATCCTGCTTCACATAGCAGAACTAAACATATAGAAATCAGATTTCACTTTGTTAGAGATCATGTTGAAAAAGAAGACATAAGTTTAGAATTTGTCAACACTAATTTTCAAATTGCTGACATGTTCACCAAACCATTAGATGAAACTAAATTCAATTATTTTAAAATTGAATTAGGCATGCTAAACTTGGAATAAGAATGACAAATTTGACTAAGTAAATTTGTGTCGACACCTAAAGACATCTACGTCGACACTTAGTAGTTGGTGTCGACACATAAGGAAAACTCTGTTGACACATCAAGAAGATTGTGTCGACACTTAGAATTTGGTGTCGACATATAGCTCTCCTAACACTTAGATATTGGTGTCGACACATACAGTCGTCTGTGTCGACACGCAAAAATTAGTGTATACTCTTAAGGTTGTCTGTATCGACACATCACAGATGGTGTCGATACATAGTATTATAATATCTTTACATTCTCTGTCGAGACTTTAATAGTCTGTGTCGACACAATACCTACAGTGTCAACATAATAGGTTTATTTCCACCCGCCTTTTGACATTCTTTGTTTAGAAACATATAAATAGGTGGAAGTAAAACACTGTCGCCTACGCTCTCAATATTCTCGAGACCACACCTTTGTGTCGACAAGCCTTTATCTTCCTTCTTCACTCTCTCTCTCATCCCTAATGGAGCCAAAGCTAGAAGAGAACATCAATGAGGGCTATGAACTGGTTCGTCATGCTTTTGAAACTCCAACGCCAGAAATCAAAGTTGTGATTACCCTAATCACAGAAAATGGATTAGACTACTTAGTCTCAGAACCTACCCGGATATGAAAGAAGGAGGTTCTTGAATTCTTCTCGGCAGCATCAATAGATTCGACAGGCCTGAAAATTAAGTCATCTGTTCAAGGAACCAAGGTCAAACTCACCCAGAAGAGTTTAAGGAAGACACTACAGCTTCCCAAGATTATGGAAGACGATGACATATAATCCTCCATGACAAGTGATGCTCTCCAACGGTGTGGACTGGATCCCACTACCAAGATTGGGTCATCCATGAATAGGAAGGGAATAAATTCCCAGGGCAAATTTCTTTCTGAAATTATAGGAAAAGTTATTCTGTGCAAATCAGGAGGACATAATAGGATTTCAGCTTATATGTTCAATCTAATGACCAGAGTGATATTCAAGGTGAAAACAAATTGGTCTGCTGTTATCTTTGACAAGATCAAATAAAGTCTTAAGAAACCTAATCTGGGCAGAATATTAAGCTTATATCTGGCTGTGAATATTCCTGAAGTGATGAATCAGACTACAGGTTCCAAGATTAATCACATGAGGAGAATGGACTTAAGAATACTGTCCAGATGGGATAGAGTATTAACTAAGGATGTTTCAACTCCTCAGAAACAGATAAAACAGATTCAGAAAAAGAAGAAAACAACACATCAGACCACTGAATCTTCTAGTGATTCAGAGTAAGTAGTAGTTTTTAGCTTAGATGATGGAGTAGAAAGGACTAGAAAATCACCTGCTCTCAAAAATGTAACTGATAGTAAGATGTAGGGGGAGCAGGTTCCTGCAAGCAATATCCAACTAGGTTAAGTCCAGGAAGAGCCTCATCCAGGGGGAGCTAATGAGCTTTCTCCAGTTCCAGCTTAATAACTGCCATCACCTTCTAAGGAAGCTCTTGTGCAAGAGCCAACTGACCACACAGCTGCATTGGACAGTGAAGCAGCTACTCAATCTATACTTGAGGTAGTACAGGACATAAATCAAACTGCTATAGACACTGAGAATGATGCACTGGATGTGCATATGAATAATGTTAATCAGACTAACCAAGACAATGTCCCTGGACATGATAATACAATGGAAGAGACTTTTGAATTTAAAGGAAGTCCATCTGCTGTGAAAGAAAATGTTATTCCACCAGTTCAAATGCAACAAGAGGTAACTCTGGAAGAGTTGTTTCCAGATTTACTAGAAGCACGAACTGAGGGGGAGCTATAGAGAACAGAAAAAGAGATGCCCATCATTGCCACAAGTCCAAAAGACACTGTGGACATAAAAAGTTCATCTGATTCTTCTAAAGATGAAGAAGCCCCCAGGGCTAAGAAGAGAAAAATTGTGGAGCTCAGGAAAAGGAGCTTAACCTATAAGAAAGCCTTGCAGGCTGTTCCACAAACTCCAGCTCCAGCAGTAGACTTCAGTTCACTTCTATTGCAACTGCAAGTAAAGATGGATGAACAAAGAAATGCCCTTGAAAAATATGTTCATGAGAGCAACAAGGAATTGCAATTTCAGCTGGCCCAAGATATCAAATCTATCAGATTTGAAATGAATTTGCATAAAAAGGAAATGACAGATTGCTTCCATAAGGGAGGTAATGTTGTAGTCTATTTAGCCAAGCAACAAGTGGAAGCGAAAACTCAAATAGATGACATAACATTGAAACAAAGCTATGTTCTGGAAAACCAAATCAGAATGAATGACAATCTCACAGAACCTCACAATGTTATTGTAACAGAACTCTAGAATAAAGTCAGTGCTTTCACTGCCAACATGGTTAAAGAAAAGTCTGAGTTTGATAAACAACTCAAAGCAGATTTGGCTAATGTCCACACTGTTATTCAGGACTCTTAAAAGGTCATTGTTGATCAACTATAGAAGTTCAGATCATTCTATAAAGAAGGCACCAATTACCTAGCTAATCAGATAAGATTTCAAAAAGATGATCTAAGAGACCATATTGAAAGAGAAGTCATAAAGGGGGAGATAGTATTAGTCAATGCAGGCTCTGATCATGCTAAATAGATCACTAATGCTATCAGAGCAACTCTTGGTTATCCACCCCTGTGTGATGATGATAACACTGATGAATTATGCATTCAACCGGCTTCCAATGATGGGGTTCAGCAGGAAGTAGCTCAAATTATTTATCCACTTGCTGATTTTGAGGGCATTCAATATGCAGTACAACAAATGTACAGTCCTCCACAGGAGGTACAGAATGTGATTATTGAAAAGGTTGAAATGTCTGAAGCTGCTTTGAAAAGAGAGCAAGAAGCTCAATTTTTTAAGCAAAGGTTTAGAGAGCAGGCTGAATTAAAGCCTGATTTTGAAAAATGGAGTCCCACCTCCAGAAACATTATTCTCACTGCCTGGCATGCTGTTAAAGACAACATGCATGATAAAGGCAAGTGGTATTCTGAACAAGAATGGAACAAATATCAGAAGCGACAAGATTTCATATATCAGTTCAGAAGAGATCTCAAAGCTGGAAAGATACCTGCAACCTTTGTGGAGCCTAGCAAATACTTTCCAAAGCCTTATCATTATTTTGAAAGGCAAAAGGTCAAGGCTGACGAGCTCAAGAAGAAGGATCTTAAAGGAAAGAAGCCGGCTGATCACACTGCAACTAATGTACAAGCTAGGATTCAGTCTGGCAAAGGAATTGTTATCAAGGAGCATGATCAATCCTAGAATTAGATGGTCTAGGCTTGGGTCAATGTAAAATTTTGGACTAAATCATTGTTATTCTGAACATATATTAATAAAGTTCATTGGTTTAATCTTAATTTGATATTGGATACTTAAAATTTTGTGATGCATATTTATTATGTTATAACACATTCTGTGATAATATTGATACATGATATGACTGCTTATGGTTACTCTTGTCTTTGAAATACTTGTTTACATCATAATCTTTGATTTATTATAAGTGATGTATATAATTGACTATGGGTTATGACTTCTCCAAATAGGGAGAGATTGTTGGGTACATTGGAAACTGTGTACATGATTTGGAGAAGCCTCACCTAACTCAATGATATTCATCAATGTGTATTTGATGGGATGTTGAGTTTCAATGTGCAGGTTAAGGAAATGCAGGAAAATTTTCTAAGTACAAGTGTCAACACTTGGGAAAAGCTGTGTCGGCACCAGGAGCCAGATTGTGTCGACACACAGGACTTGTGTCGACACACAGAAAATCTGTCGACAATAACTGTGTCGACATACACCAGAATTCTGTCAACACCAACTTTGTCGAGACTAGAAGCTATTGTGTCGACACACAGGACTTGTGTCGACACATTCCACTGGAGCTGTGTTGAGAAGATAAAGAAGGGATGTGTCGACATTATGAGAGCTATGCCGACATCATCAAGAGTTGTGTCGGGTCTATTTGTGTCGACACATTTGAAGTATTGTCTCAACACTTTTCTGCTGATATAAAGTACAATGAGGGATCAAGTGTCATGACTGAAGACTTGACAGCTGTCATAACTAACAATGTTGTTGCATCTGTCAGAGCTGTCAGAAGTCGTTATGAACCGGATCAGCCGGTAACCTCAGAAGAATCTATATAAAGACTTGTTCTATCAACAAACCTGCAGATGAATAATAAGAGAAGATAGAAGAGAGAGATCTAAGTAGAAAGGACTTGTCATCTTCAAGTCATCAAGAGAAGGCAGATTCTGAACAAGTCTGTAAGAAGAATTCAGAGCCACGTCTGAATAGTAGAAGGAAGCTGGATTGAAGATCATCTCCAACTTCACAAGAAGATCAACCTTACTTTGTTCAGATTCAAGAAGCTTTGAAGAAGCTAAGACAGGTTGGATCTAAAGCAGTCAGATCTTTCAAGAACTGATCAAGAAGCCTTCACCCCTTTCTCTCTCTACCTGGGTGAAGGATTTATTCTTTTTATAATCATTTTTCTCTATAGTATCTTTTATAGATCTGAGTGTAGGAGAGTTATCTCTCTGAGTTGTAAGCCTAAGTTTATAAAGGCTGAGGTAGGGCTGAGTGCCTGGGGTAGGGGATTCATTTCTCTGAGCTGTAGGCCTTGTGGAAGAGGCTAAGGTAGGGCTTGATTGCCTGAGTTGTAGGAGTGTGGACTCACTCTGAGGTAGGATTCTCTGGAAGAATCTGAGTTGTAGGACTTGCAGAAGTCTGAGCTGTAGGAACCTTTCAGGGTTCTGAGTTATAAGATCTGAGGATCTGAGAAGAAAGAAGGGAGTTAGGCCGAATCTAGTATACTGCTAGATAGACGAAGGGGGAAAGTGGATGTACCCATCTCTTGGGGAACCACTATAAATTTGTGTGCAATCTGTATTGGTTGTGTTTGTGTTTAAGCTGTGCTGAGATAGTTATTGCATAGATTAATTACTATTAAAATATACTGTCTGCCTTAATAAAAAGGAATTGAACCTATTCACCCCCCCCCCCCCTCTAGGTCTTTAGCATATCTTGAAACCAATTCTTTCATCTTCCTCTCAGATCTGAAGTTGATAATAGCCGGATCTTAGGTCCATTTTGGAGAAAACGGATGCACCTTGCAATTGATCGAACAGTTCGTCGATACTAGGGAGGGGGTATGTGTTGTGTATGGTAAGCATATTCAATTCCCTGTAGTCAATGCACAATCGCAGAGTACCATCTTTCTTTTTGACGAAAAGAATCGGGGCTCCCCAGGGCGAGGAATTAGGACGGATGAATACAACATATATTAGTTCCTGTAGCTGGATTTTCAGTTCAGCCAGCTCTCTAGGGGCCATCCGGTAGGGGGCTCGTGATACTGACCATGCTCCGGACACGAGCTCGATTTGAAAGTCGACCTCTCGCTGGGGTGGCAATCCCGGGAGGGACTCAGGGAAGATATCTGGAAAGTCGCGGACTACTGGGACCTTGGCGAGCACCTGGGTTTTATCTTCCATCTCGAAGTAAATAAGGTATACTTCGTCCTTCTATCGTACGGATTTCACCATCTGCGTAGAAGTCAAGATAATGCTCGAGACAGAGGGAATACCTGTCAACGCGACGCTCTGGCCATTTGGATTCTGTAGCCGGATTTCTCGCGTGGAACAGTTTGTTTGTGCTTGGTGCTCGTCCAGCCAGTCCATCCATAGAATGATGTCAAATCCAGTTATTGCTAGGATGGTTACGTAGATTTCAAACTCTACCTCTCCCAACGTAGCCTGGAACGAACACTTTTCGGTAAATGTCATATCCGACCCGTCTGGTAAACGGATTCGTATAGACAGTTCGGTTGAACGGATAACATTTCCTTTTGTTGCGATGAATTCTTAGGAGACGAAAGAATGAGTCGCTCCTGTGTCAAAAAGGGTTTTGGCAGGGTGACCTTCTACCAACAAGATTCCTGATGACATGGGGAAATATATAGACATATATCATCCAACTAAAATATATATATATGAAATATACAACATCAGTGGAAGATCTGATATCTCCTATTGCCTAAGATATATACCTATGACTACGTCAGGGATCAGTTCGTGTTGCCGGTCCAGTGCGTAGGCCTCCTGGGGCGTTGCTCGGCCCTGCTGGCCTCTCCTGCCAGCTCTGCCTCTGCGGACTCTCTGGCCTTGTCCCTGTGCCGGCTGTCCACCCTGAACTGATCCTAACCCCGGTCTCCCTATCGTCTAAGGGCAAAAGGCCCTCATATGTCATGGCTGCTGACACAATAAGCAGTTCCCTGCGAAGGGAACATCTCGTCAGGCCACTAGTGGGGTTTGTGGAGCTGGAGCTGGAGCTGGTCTACTATCTGGTTGTGCAGCTGGGGGTGCTGGGGGTGCTGGGGGTGCTGGGGGTACTGGTTGGCGCCTATAAGGCTTCCTGCATCGTCGCTGCATGCGCTCTCTGTCCTGCATGTGGGGAGTGACTCCTCCGTCTCACCTCTTGTCTCGAGGAAGCTCTACCTGACCTCTGCGCCGCTGAGCCACGGTCTGCTGGTCTAACTCTAAAGGTGCCACATAGGTTGCTATAGTGTGAAAGGTGTCCTGAGAGAGCATAATCAGGGCCTGCCTCAGGTCGTCTCATAGTCCTTAGTAGAACCGAGAAGCTTTATCCTTGTCGGAGGCAGCCAGGTTCCCGGCAAAGCGAGCCAGGTGTATGAACTCTCTCTTATACTCTGACACAGTGTGGTTGCCCTGTCGGATGAGCAGGAACCTCTCTTGCAGCGCGGCTCGGTCTGCATCTGTGATGAAAAATTCTAGTAGAGCCATGGAGAACTCCCCCCAAAGGATCGTGCTCATCAGCCGACCTCGAAAGGTAGAGCGACTAGCCGCTCTCCACTAATCCCTCGCATATCCCTCTAAGAGGGTGACCACTAAAGAGACTGTTGCCACAGCTGGGCACATCATCCCTACTAACAGCTCCTCCACTCGCTCCACCCACTCCTCTACCTGGATGGCCATCTCTGTACCCCTGAAAGGGGGAGGCCTTAGTCCTCGGAAAGTCGTCAGCAGATTGGTGGGTGCGGTCATCTCCCGTAGTGGCTGTGCCAGGGCATCTCGAAAAGTTGCTAGTATAGCCGTCAGTGTCTGCCCTATATCTGTCTCGGCAAACGGTACGGCCGTGGGAGCAACTGATCTGGTTGTGGGGCAGCTGGAACGTATTATCTGGACGAGGATCCCCCGTTACTAAACTCCGGTATCTGGAGAAGTAACAGGAAATAGTGTCAGTATTTTGCAAAAGTAAGGAAAATTTGTAAAAGCGACAACCCAAGCGGAAAATAATGGTGTATGGGCGTACTATTGCACAGTCTAGAATCCTTAAGCCTCTACACTAGGGTCCACCAGGCTTCCACTACAAGGTTCGTCCCGAACCGAGAATGAAGCAGGAGACGAAGGGATCCTGAGACTGCTCCACAAGGACGAATCATGATGGCTCCGATCCGTTTATAGTGCCCCCAACCTTTTGCCCGGGTCGGGCCGGAAGGGTACTACTGGCCAAAGACGTCCCCCCAGTGCTCATAGGGGAAACGATCCACCCTATCCAATCACTAAATGGCCGCTTTGCTCGACTCGAATCATAACATTCACAACCCATCAAAGTATAACAGAAGCATTAACAGGAAACCATTGCAGATTTATATATCACACATCAAAATCATAGCGGTTCTAGGGCCAAAGCTTAAGTGTTTAAATAAGCTCATGGGCTATACATGTGCTACATATAATCCTCATATACTCTCTCTCTCTACGTTGCTCGGCGGAACTCACGTCTCTAAACTCTAGGGATGGTGGGGGTGCATCTGCTCGAGTAGACCTAGCTACTGGCGTAATCTCCTGCGGCAGCGGGTCACTATGGTGCTCCACCTCCTATGAAAGGTTAATCAAATAAATGTTAGTCACAGAGCTAAGTGGAAATAAATCTCCTCCCCGGATCCACATCCCGGGGACGAGCACACACCCACCCAACAAAATTAAATAGTCGAAGCAAGAGAAGGTTAGCACAACATTTCATAAATGAACAGCTAAGAGCAATTATAAAAGAGTGCAGTATAACCGGTAAAAGCAGTAATAGTATAAATTGGTTATAACAAGGCTCTACTAGCTCATCAGTATATCAGATTTTCATATCCTGAAATCTATCGCAGGCATTCACAGTCGCGCACACACCGCAGGCATTCATAGCCGCGCACGTACCATAGGCATTCAAAGCCGCGCACACACCGTTTGCTTTCATAGCCGCGCAAACACCACAGGTATTCATAGCCGTACACACAAACCCTATGTCGATATAGTTTGGACCGCTTCTATTCCAGCACGATAACGAGCCTCGCGGGCCTCACTGATGTGGTCATCGGTGACAGTGGCCAGTCCTGCCACTTCTGGGGGTGATCGTACCGTACAACCCCAGGCCCTCACGTACAACCATGTGTACTCTTGGATGTGAGCAACATTCGGGGAATCGTTTTGGCCGACCAGCGGAGGAAACCCGACGGGGAATATAACGGTCGGTCACCCGTGGTACTCATCTCCCTGTCGCCTTGAGTCGTCTACCTTCCCGCACCGGTACAAACAGTCTGCAGAAGGGACTGACCCGCCACTTTTTCACTGCAAGTAATTTATAATCAATCAAATAAAGGCAAACATTATAGAACATCGGGTATACGTCGGCCTGCCCTACTAGGCATAGACTTTGGGCATCGGCACTCAGCTCTACTTTCGACAAGGAGCGTGGTAGCGCATTATTTGGGGCTAGACCAGGAGGACTACTTCAACTCCGGTTATCCCCAACTAAGGCTCGACGACTGCTCCTCAGAGCAGGACCCGAGATTATAATAGTAAATTGCAATGGAAATAAGTACGGTGATTATGCTGCTTATTTAAAGTGCTGGAATGAAATGTGACCAGTACACGACTGGAGTAGTACTGGATAGAAAGTACCGAATTAAGCTTGACCAGTACGAGACAGGAGTAGTACTGATTAGAAAGTACCGAAAAGCTTGACCAGTGCGAGACTGGAGTAGTACTGAATAGAAAGTACTGAAAAGCTTTACCAGTGTGAGACCGGAGTTGTACTGAATAGAAAGTACTGAAAAGCTTGACCAGTGTGAGACTGGAGTAGTACTGAATAGAAAGTACTGAAAAGCTTGACCAGTGCGAGACTGGAGTAGTAGTGAATAGAAAGTACTGAAAAGCTTGACCAGTGCGAGACTGGAGTAGTACTGAATAGAAAGTACTGAAAATCTTGACTAGTGCGAGACTGGAGTAGTACTGAATTGAAAGTACTGAACTGAAATAAATAAAGGAACTAGACCAGTGTAAGACTGGAATAATCATAAAGAAAATGCATGGTGAATAAGTGAACTTTATCTTTTTAAATTTACGGCAGAAATATTGTACAGTAAATGCAATTCTAGAATTATCACAACACAGCAACCATACAATCAAACATACACAGAGTGCACACAGGATTTATAGTGGTTCCCCAAGGTCTGGGTACATCCACTTTCCCCTTTCGCCTATCTAGTAGTGTACTAGATTCGGCCTAACTTCAGCACTTCTCCTCAGATCCTCAGATCTTACAGCTCAGAACCCCAAACAGGTTCCTACAACTCAGAGTGTCCCCACTCCTACAACTCGGGCAAAAAGCCCTACCACTCAGTCTTCAATAAGACCTACACTCAGAGAACAAAGTCTCCTATAACTCAGGCAGAAGGCCCTACCTCAGTCTTCAACATGACCTACACTTAGAGCACACAGTCTCCTACACTCAGCCTTTATAAAATAGGCTTACAGCTCAGATCTATACAAGATCCTACAGATATTTTGATTATACAAAGTAATTAACCACAACTCTGAAAGAGAGAGATGAGTTGACTGGGTTCTTGAAGAGTTCTTGGAAGAACTTGGCAGTGATCAACCTCCCTTGGCTTTCTTCAAAGCTTCTTGAATTAGAACACAGTAGGGTTGAATCTCCTGTGAAGATGATCTTCAATCAACTTCTGTCTTGAGATTCATATTTCAATCTGAATCTTACTTAGCAGCCCGGTTCAGCAGCTGCTCTTTTTAGAATGAGCTCTCTCTCTCCTACTTCTTAGATCTTCTGTTGAAGGTCTTCTTCTTTTGTGTTGTTAGATCTCTTGATTAATTGTTGTCAATCTGTAATCGTAATTCCTCTTCTTCTGTTGAAGGAGAAAGACCTTTATATAGGCTTTCTCCATGGTGACCGGCTGATCTGGTTTCTAGCAACCTTCTAACGGCTCTGACAGTTGCAGTTGACCGGTTGACATGGCAGCTGTCAAGTTCATCCAGTCACTTCTTGAAATCACTGTCACTATCTGAAAGTGTCGAGACAGATAGTCATTATGTGTCGACACAAATAGACTAAGTGTCGACACAAGTAGACTAAGTGTCGACACTAGCCTTGATGGTGTCGACACAACTCCATGTGTTGTTGTAACAGCTTCTCGACACTACTTCTTCAGAATGTGTCGACACTAATCCTGTGTGTCGACACAAGCCTTCTATTGAATGTGTCGACACTGGTTGAGTGTGTCGACACAAACACTTCTTCTTTAATACTTAGTTGAATTCTGTTGTGTGTCGACACAACTCCTTTGTGTCGACACATCTTCTTGTGTTGAAAATTGTTGAGTGTCGACACATCTCCTTTGTGTCTACACATGTCTTCATGTGTTGAAACTTGCTGAGTGTCGACACATCACATTTGTGTCGACACAAGTACTTTAACTTTGTTGAAGTTTGCTGAGTGTCGACATAGCCTCCTGGTGTCGACACTTTTGATGTCGACAAAGTTTCTCCGGGTGTCGACACTGCCTCTAAGTGTCGACCCAGATTATGTTGACAATTCTTCACAGTGTGTCAACACAGCTTGTATGTGTCGACACTTTTCTGCTGGTGTCGACTCTGCCTTCCTGGTGTCGACATAATTACTCCAAGTGTCGACACAGCTTCTCTAGGTGTCGACACAAGCCTTCATAAGTGTCGACACTTCTCCTCTAGGTGTCGACACATGGACTTAGAAACTTTTCTGCATTTTCTGCAATTACTTAACCTGCACATATAAACTCAAAGCACATCAAATAAGCCTTGATGTATATCATTGAGTAGGGTGAGGCTTCTTCAAATCAGGTACATATATTCCAATGTATCCAACACTTACCCTTTCCACTAACGTGGTCAAGACCACTACCCTTCTTCTGAGTTGAGAACTCATCAATGAGAGGGAGAACAGTCTTCAGCTTGAAGTAACTCTCAACGAGTTTTCTCTCCACCACTAGCTTTTCTTCCAGCTCATCAAGATATTTTTCCTTCATATTTAATGTCTTCGCAGATCCCTTGAGTTCCTCTTTTAATGAGTGGACTTCATCTCTGAGAGGAAGTAATTGTGCAATTTCTTTATTCAAATTTGCTTCCACTGCCTTGAGGGAGGCAATCTCTTTTAATTGCTTTCGGACTACCTTACGGTATTTATCGAAAGCCTTTAATAAGTGCTCGTACTGAGCCATCAATCCTGATTCCTCCTCATCAGAGGAATATTCCTCATGACCATTAGTGGATGTTTCAGATTCTGATAGAATAGTGTGCGAGTTTACCTTCTCATGGTATTCGGAGTCGCCCACTTCCTCGTCGGATTGAGCCATAAGTCCAAAGTAAGCTTCTTCATTTTCAGAGCTTGAGTCACTGTCACTGAGAGTCTTTGACTTTTTGTTGATGAAGATCTTTTCTTCTTTCTTCTTCTCTTTGAAGGATCTCTTCTCGTCCTTCCTAGAGCTATCCTTCTTCTTGTAAGGACACTCCACAATCATGTGACCTTATTTATTACAGCAGTAGCAAACAACATTAGAGGAAAACAGTTTGTTCGGTTTAGATTTGTAACTTTTCTTGGTACGATCACCGTCACGATGTGATCTCCTGGAATCTGAAGAGGATGATTTATTTTTCATTTGTCTCCTCTTACTCAGCAGCTTCTTGAACTGTTTAGAGATGAGGGAAAATTATCCATCTAATAGCTCAGAGCCAGACATGCTTGGCTCAGAGTCTTCTGGAGTTTCAGGAGCTCATGTCCTTACGAGTGACACAGCTTTAGATTTCCTTGACCCTTCCGCCTTCAGATCCATAGACTTTTCTCTGCTAGAAGTTTTTTTGCTCTGCTCATCCTTCTTACGTATATTCATTTGAAGCTCATAGGAGAGTAGCTTTCTGAACAGGTTCTGAGGGTCTATCTCTGGCAGCTTCCCAAATTCTCTAATGGCAACAACCTTGGTGTCTCATTTCATAGTCAGGGATCTTAGAAACTTGTCGTTTAGTTCGCCATTAGTGAACGTGCGACCATAGTTCTTGTGGTCGTTGACGATCTTGAAAATGTTTTCGATGTTGTCAGCTATGGAATCATTGGCACCTTGCTTGAAGGCTTTGTACTCCTAATTCAACAACGATCTGTGATCGTCTCTCACTTCTTCAGTACCTTCCATCAGGAAAACAAGACAGTCCCACATCTCTTTGGAAGATTTACAGTGGAATAAGTTTTGGAGCATTGAATCGTCCACTGCACTTGCTATGATATTCTTTGTCTTCTTGTCTAGGGAGACTAAGGCAATCTCATCCTTAGTGAGATCCATCATTTTCTTGGGAATCATAATTGTTGGATTTATCGCTGAAGCCTGTGTAGGGATGTGTGGTTCTTCTTCCACTATCTGAAAAATCATCAGATCAACAACTTCCATGAAGAACTGTACTCGTTCTTTCCACATGGGAAAGTTTTCCTTGGTGCACACTGGTAGCTTCATAGATGACAAATCTTTTCTCCGATCCGTGGTGAATGTGTGAAATCTCTAAACGCTAGATTAGGGATCTTGTTCAAGGTGTTAGCCTTATCGAACAAAACGTCCCCCTGATATCAACTGAAAGTATCTAGCATCTACCTAAATCACATAGAGGGAGGTGAATAGGTGATGTTTGTGTCTTTTTACAGAATAAAAATTATCTAAAAATTCAAGCACACAAACACAGAGATTTATAGTGGTTCCCCATATTGGGTACATCCACTATCCTGCCTCGTCTATCTACCACGAAGTGTAAGATTCAACTACTTCACCTTTCTCAGATTATCACAATCTTACAACTCGAAGCAACGCTCCTACACCTCAGAGATAACACACTCATACATCTCGATCCACAACCGAATCTACAACTCGATCAACTAACGGATCTACAAATCTCGATCCACAAACGGATCTACAAATCTCGATCCACAAACGGATCTACAAATCTCGATCCACAAATGGATCTACAAATCTCGATCCACAAACGGATCTACAAATCTCGGATATGTTCCATCAAACCAACAACTTGTAGATGCGCTTACCAAATGGTTGAGTCAGAACTCATTTGACGCAATACTGAGCAAGTTGGGCGTGATAAATATTACACGCCGAACTTAAGGGGGATTGTTGAAATATTATGGTGTTACATTTTATGTTTCTTTCCATCTTTACTGTGTGTAATGTAATCTCGTGTATGTGTGTGTGTATATATATACACATACGGGTGTCTCTAATTTGTTTAGTTCAGAATTATTCTTCCTTGCTCAACAGTCACCTCATCAACAACTATTGCTTGAGAGGTCTTATCAAAATTTCTTATATTTGTTTGGATCTCCTAATCATAAGATGCAATTGTAATTGGTTCTAAGAGTCTTCTTATAAAAAGACACAACATTGTATGTAGTGGACGCTGCCGGTAGAGACGACAGCCTCTAGTGAGTCAGCCGGAGGTGGTGGCATGATCGACCGCTGGTCGGTGGCGACAAAGACATGATTGTCTCTGCGTCCCGCGGGCAAGCAGCTGCCATCCGATCTCCATCAAGAGACTGAACGGCTGTGATCTTATTAAAGAGATCAAAATAATGATCGAGTCCCTACAGTGAATTTGCGCCCGATTCGTTGTGAGGCCTCTGCTCCCGCACGGCTTGGCTCAATCTCAGGGAGACCCAGTGCTCCAATATTTGTGTATAGTTCAATTGCAATTACACATGAATGATTTTGTTTTTTGTGAGGCCAATTTAGATCCCAAATGAGAAAATTTTGAACGTCAAATTTGTAGCTTATATCCAGAGGTAACTTCAGTATGAAAAATGTGGATGATGGTTGTGTTGGAAGTACAAAAAGGTCTGAGTTAAGCTATGTTGTCAACCAATTTATTGATGAAGCAATGGGTGAAAATGAGACTTTCAGATTCTCCATGATTACTCTACGTGATGCTTTGGAGGAAATGCAAAAGATTAAAGCAGAAAAAGGGAAGGATAAAGGGGTAAGGGGGGATGATGTACTGGACCATGCAGTGCAGTATCCAGCGGCTGCATGTGCAGACCTTTCATAGGCCAAGTGTGGGCAGCCGCCCACACTCAATATTTTTCGCTAAATTAGGGTTAGGGCTTTAATTCGCCGCTCTCGTTCACCGCTATCGCTAGGATTGACCAAAGTCCAAAACCGAACAACATTTCCTCCTCCTCACTCCCTCTAGGGCAGACGATCTCCTGCTTGGTCGCTTGACAGTTTCCTTCCTCCTCCAGTCATCCCTGGAGTCTTGGCCGGCTGGCCCTTGATTTCAGAGATCATTCGTCTTCTTCAAGAAATCGGTATGTTCTTACTTTCATTCTTTTTGTCATTCTTTTTTTTCGCTCGAACGCTTCGTTCCTCCTCTTCCTCCTCCCTACAGCATCCCCGCTGGGCACTCACAGTCTTTTGTCTTCTATACGTTCTAGAACTTAGAACTTAGAAAGGCCAAATCTGGATTCCTCTTCCACATCCCTGCAGCATCCCTGCAGCTTCGTTTTTTGTTCTTTTTTTGTCAGTAACTCCCTCCTCTCAGTCTCTCCTAAATCCTAAGTCCTAACTCATTACTTATTCCTCCTCCCTGCTGCATGAGTGCATCCCCGCTGGATAGCCTGGATTCCGATTGAAATTTGGTTAGAACTTAGAACTTAGAAAGGCCCAATCTGGATATATTTTTGGTTCTTTCTATTGTAAGTGCCTTGCCAAATTCCTCTCTGCTCTTACGAAAACTAGGACCTTTGATTAAATGTGTCTTGGAAAATGCTTTTCTAGATTGTAGTTCTGGTTGGCTAAGGGTTTTATTTAGGGATAATAGAATTTCAAGGATGACTGATTAAGGTGGTTGCTTGACTTAGTTTGTGCCAAGTTAAACTGGTTTAGATTCGATTTTTTTTTGGCAAATGGTTTTACTGTGTTGTATGATGGATTCAGTTCCACTGAACTATGATGCCAGTACAATCCTTCTATTTCCGTTATTTTTTAGAGAAATTTGAGTCATGGGAATATCAGAATATGAGATACATTTTGTAATGTAGCATATAAAATAATTCTTGTCCCTCCACGTTATATATATTTTAACTGGATTTCAATTTATTTCATTTGCCATAGGATTTTGCAACGGGATTTTGCCACAGGATTGTTCCATACTTTGCAGGCTGCTAAAGAAGCAAGATATATGTGCCTAATTATTACTTTCCTGAACAGCCGAACAACGGAGAAGCCGGTTCTTCTTAGCAGGTTTGATTTCGATTTTGCCTTAGTTCTCAATCTAGACCTAGTTTTGATTTTTTAGGAATTATTTATTCATTCATCTAGCATAGCTTGATTCATTTGTCATAATAGCTGATTTGTCATCACATACTTAGTTGAAATAACACATTCATATGCAGCTATGCTTAGACTCTAGCATTCTATGTTGTAACTTGTAGGTACCTTTGAAAGTCATGGATAGATATTTTAAAAGAAAAGTCATAGATCCACCGCAAAATCAGAATATAATTCCCCAAAGACTGTTCAATGTAGATGACCTTCCCGCGGACCCAGGATTGCGGAAGAGTATTAATGACTATGATCCAAATGATAGAGAAAAAATTAGACGCTGGTATTTACAGAAGAAAGCATTACAACCTAAAGATCATAATTTTCCAACAAGGGTTTTTGGAAAAGAGACGCAGATTTATTCGTGGTTGGTTTCAAGAATATAGTTATTGGCTCGAGTACAGCATACTCAAAGATGCTGCATTTTTTTAATGCTGTTATCTATTTAAGCCTGAGCATGGTGACCAAGGTGGCGGTGACGCTTTTGTTAGTGAAGGGTTCACAAATTGGAAACATAAAGACAGATTAGATGTTCATGTTGAGGCTCATAACAGTGTTCACAACCAATGTTTGAAGGCTTGTGTAGACTTGATGAACCAAAAACAATATATTGAAGTTGCTTTGTGTACTCAATCTGACCAAGCTCGACTGGAATATCACACACGCTTAGAAGCGTCGGTTGATTGCATTAGATTTCTGCTAGTGCAAGGTTTAGCTTTTCGGGGTCATGATGAATCTTTGTATCAAGCAACCGAAGAAAATTTCTTGAACTTTTTCAGTTCCTCGCGGATCATAATGACAAAATTAGCAAAGTTATATTACAAAATGCACCTAAAAATCTTAAATTGGTAGCACCAAGCATTTAGAGGGATATCGTGAAGGCTGTTGCAACAGAGACTGCCAAGATTATCATTAAAGCTATTAGCCAAGCAAAATTATTTTCTATTTTAGTAGATGAAGCTCGGGATTCCTCGGTCAAAGAGCAAATGACAATTGTTTTACGTTATGTTGATGAAAGATGATGTGTAATAGAGTGTTTTCTAGGGATAGTGCATGTAGAAAATACTGCAGCTTCATCATTAAAAGCAGTCGTTGAATCTTTTTTGGCAAAAAATGGGTTGAGTATATCAAGTTTGCGGGGTCAAGGTTGTGATAGGGCAAGTAACATGCAAGGTGAATTCAATGGGCTTAAAACATTGATTATGGCTGAAAGTCCATCTGCATATTATGTGTATTGTTTTGCTCATCAACTTCAACTAACACTCGTTGCGGTCGCAAAAAAACACAACAAAGTTTGCTCTTTTTTTAGCTTGATGTCAAGTATAACAAATATTGTTGGCGCATCATGCAATCGTAGAGATATTCTACGAGAGAAGCAACATGCAAAAGTTATTGAAGAAATTTACAGTGGTGAAGTGTTAATAGGAAGAGGCTTGAATCAAGAAAGAGCACTAATAAGGGCAGGGGACACAAGATGGAACTCTCATTTTAGAACTCTCTTTAATTAAATTTTTTTGTTCCCTTCGGTGATTGATGTGCTTGAAGTCATTGAAAAGGATGACAACCTTTCAGAGCATAGATCTGAAGCAAGTGATTTGCTGGAGGCTATGCAATGTTTTCAATTTATATTTTTGACTCACTTAATGAAAACCAACTTTGGGATTACCAATGAATTGTCGCAAGCATTACAAACGAACGATCAAGATCTTGTAAATGCTATGACTCTTGTCAAAATTTCAAAAATACGACTGCAAGCAATGCGAGATAATGAATGTGATTCTATATTACGTGAAGTAACTACATTTTGCCAAAAAAATGATATTATTGTTCTAAGTATGGAAAATAAATTTGTAGCTCGAGGGAGTTCGCAGATCAGAAGACAATTCAAACATTCACTTCTATCGTGTTGAATTATTTTATGCAGTTATTGATCTACAACTTACCGAGCAAAATTATCGATTTGATGAAGTGAACATGGAATTGCTTCTATGTATGGCATGTTTAGATCCAAGTATTGACTTTTCGGCTTTTGATAAGCAAAAAATAATCCGATTTGTTGAGTATTATCCGTTGGATTTTTCTCCAATTAATATAATGAAACTTGATAATCAACTGGAAAGTTATATTTTAGATGTTCGCTCAGACAGAGAATTCTCAAATGTGAAAGGGCTTGGAAGATTAGCTCAAAAGTTAGTACAATTGAAGAAGGATGTTCTATACCCATTGTTGTATTTGCTCATAAAGTTGGCACTATTATTACATGTTGCAACTACAAGTGTAGAAAGAGCTTTCTCTGCAATGAAGATTATCAAAACATCATTACGCAATCGGATGGGTGATGATTGGATGAATGATTGTCTAGTAACATATATTGAAAAAAATATCTTTTCCACCAACAACAACAAAGTTATCTTAGAATGTTTCCAGAACATGAAGCATCGAAGAGGAGTGTTGTAATCAAGTATGTAATCTTATTTTGTTAATTAAAAATGTCCTAATTTAAATAGTTTTTTTTTTCAAATTTGTAGTCATATTTTATCGTACATAACAAAATTTTTTATCGTTATTTATTGAACGCCCCCACTGAAAAATCTCGTTGGATCCGCCCCTGAGCGGCTGGGAGTGCATCAGCACTCGCGCACGCATCTCGCTGCGAGTGTTGATGCACTCTCAGTCGTTCGATGTGCTGCACTGCACGGTGCCGTGCAGCACACCCCCCACTTCCAGGATAAAGTCATGGATGAAGAAACAACTATAGAAAATGATGGAATTTTACAAGTTTTCACAAATGTGGGAAAAAGGGTGGCTTCTAGTGAGCTTTGTATCAAGGAACCCGATGTAGCAAGACCCAAGGGGAGTGGGAAGGGTTTGAAGTCAGCGTTGGAGAAGCAAGTCGCAAAAGCTAGGCTTTGTAATTCATGCAAACAACGTGGAGTCAACCATGGTAAAAGAAATTGTCCTCAGCTCTAGCCAGCGGCGTGAACAATTTAAGTTCGAGGCTTTTGTATTTCTTGTGTTGCTTGTCATATATCTAAGCATAATTGTTTGTGATTTCCTGTCTATAGCAATTTTGTTTTTATAGCTAGCATAATTCAAACATTCAATCAATGAAAGCATAACATGATCACTGAATTGTATAACCTTGTGCTTGCTTAAATTGTTATTGTATCTTTGTATCTTAAGCCATAATTATATAACTGCTGCTAAGTGACCTCCCTATTTCCTGTGGATTGCAGTGTTCTAAGCCTAGAGGAAGATGTGGCCTTTTTCAACTGTGTTGTCCTTAGCTTGAACATTTTATTCAAACACTCCGGTCTACTCATAGTTCTCCATGAATGTTGGTGATGCAATTTAGCATGACCAGAGAAGTGGGTGCAAATTCAAAGTCATCTACGAAGCTTGATTGCCGCGTAGTCTTCCGCCGACATGCATTTTTTATTTGTTTGGATATGTTCTATACTATAACCAGCTTGGAATTCTTAAAGTCTTCGGCTGTGTTCTTATTCAGCCATGGTTGATTCACTGTTATTCAGTATTTTTTGGTTTAATTTCCTCTTTTTGTTTCATAGCATTCATTGTATATTTTGACATTAATAATCATGTTTGAATATCGGTTCTCATATTTGTCATTGTTCTGCTTGGGAATAACGTGAGCAGGCAAATAGCCATAAACGAGAATACCGATGCAGGGGGGCCGCCGGGTTCCACTCCGGTATGAGGGGGGAAAAAGGGGGGGAGGGGGAGGGAAGAGAGAAATAGAGGGGGGGAGAAGGAAAGGGGGAGAGGGAAAAAGAAAGAAGAGGAAAAGGAAGAAAAAAATGAAGGGAGGGGGAGAGAAAGAAAGATAGAAGAGAGAAGAAAAAAAGGAAGGGAGGATGTTATAATCATGGTTTACTATGAATAAGATTGCATGTGAATTTCGGGGGACACTCGTGATTTTATGGCACGCGAGAATTAGGCTTTGTTTGGGAGAACTTATTTTCATAATCCCTTGTGGTTGAATTTTAACTCTAAGCTTAGATTATTGTGTGGAATAATCTCTCACCTTCATAAAATTGAATTTATCTTTGTTTTTTGATACGAAATTTTTGCTCCGATGTGCTTAGACAAATGACAATGGTTATGACCGTAGCCATTGTAAGAAAATTAGTTTTGAACATAAAAGTACGTGGATGAAGTTTCTTACGTGAGGTCGGGCATTGATGAACGATGTTTCATAACCACCATGTTCATGACTACCATCACATTCATGACTGTCACCGCCGTGCCAAACAAAGTCCTTGAGCCATAACAGCTAAGAAAACCTTCTTTAACCAAATTATTTTTCAATATTAAACCTCAAACAAATCTACTAAATAAGTGATTTTTATCTTAAAACTCAAACAATCATGTTTTATATATTTTCACCTGATTAATGTGTTGGTGGAGATTATGCTAACTCTAATTGAAGGAAATAAACAACCAGTCATAGGAGCATGAAAAAGAAGAAGTAGAGTTCATAATTCCAAACATACCATCACAACCCAACTGATAAAAAACCCATTAAAACATAATCAACAACCACAAGACATGTATGCATATTCTAGCAAGCAAATCCATTACAACCCAATTCATAAAAAAATCCATTAAAACACAACCTGAATAAGAATCAAAATGCATTTTTGATAATAACTCAGTCAGTAGATGTCAATGCAACTAGCCAAAACCCCAAAACAGAGCTGCAATCAATATAACGTGGCTATAAAATTAGACTCCCGTGTGAAAAGTCACCGGAGTAAAACCACCGTGGCAAATAGAGCCTTTTAATCGGTTATAAAAAGTGATTCTTTGCCATACATAATCCAACGTTAATGGTTTGTGTGATTACTTGAAGAAGTTCTTGAACGTCCTCTGCAACCAGCGTCGTCCCTGCCACCTCATTCGACGACGACGCCGGCGACGAAGATGTTCACAGTCGCTTGCACCTCTCCCCCCAATCCGCCACCGCATCTTCCAAGTATTCAGTAGAATTCTCCGACGACGACACTGGAGAGCAGTATTTATCAATAGTCTTCATGTAGAGGATACCACATCCCTGCATTAAAACAATTTCTAGATTTAGGCTGACTTCAGTGGTCAAGTGGTGGAGTGTTAAACCGTTAAGGTAAACAGAGCAGTAATAGTGTTTCACATTTGAAGATTTTGGAATAACACTTTTGGCCTATACTATATTTTTTTAAGGCCATGACATTTGCCATCGTTACTGCCCCATCACATTGGAATATTGTGGCGGTGTTTTGACCCAAAGTGACATTTTAGGAAAATGATGATTGCGACCACAATTACTCAAATGCTACCAATGTTTTTATCATTGCGATAACAACCACCACCTATCTCCTACCGCTTGGTCGAACAAACCTAGAATCACGAGGGCACACATGAATGTTAAGTAGCCCCTTAAAAATGAAAATACTACATAACTACAAGGAGAATATTCTCCAGAGTTTTGGGAGGATTTCAACATGCAATGAGCTTGCAAACTAATCTCCTACAAGAATTGGGAAATAATTGTCTCCTACCAATCTTGAACCGAAGTCATCTCTTTTAAGTTCTGCATTATAGCCTTTTAAATAAGGCAAGTGTCATAGTCATCTCCCTTTCAAACTATGAGCAATAGAAGACATTTATAAGGTATGTCACAACCATCTCTTGTTAAATATGCAACATACACTTCTCTCTTGCAAATCCTCAACACCAAACCACATACCCTGCAATTGTCTTCCGCAAGGCTACCAACGCAATTATCTCCAGTATGACCACCATAATTGGTTTCTGAAAACCAGTGACAACCATCTTTTGCAAGAATTGCATCAACAATATCCAACAAGACATATCATACAAAAAATTTCAGTAAGGCGCACACCAAAATCATCTATGGTAAGACAAACGTCGATACTGCCTCCAACACGACTTAGGCAGGAGGTGTCTCCCGCAAGGCATATGCCACATGCCCACATTCATCTCCCACAAGAATTTTTCATGGTTATCTTTTGTAGTAAATGTGATGCAACCATCTCTAACGTGATTTGAATCGGAATTCTTTCTAGTGGAACTCACAATCCAACAGTCATGAGACCTACACCGCATATGTTCTCAATAAATTGTATGCCTCAATTGCATCTTAGTACACCCGTCACCAACTTGGAGAAGGAGAGTATACAACTACTAGCACATCTCATGTGCTGAATATTGTCATCTTCCCATATTAGAAAAAGTGGTGTCATATAACTATTGCATACTACAGAAGTTGCTCCATTGGGTGAGGCTTCGTGAATTTTTCCGGCCATTCTTGATGCTAAAAACCATGTGTCTCCAATCCCTACCATATCTAATTGCTTGTGCGTGTGTCAGATTGAGAAAGACTAAGATAATTGAGATTGACCTTCACTATACCAGCTCGACTTATGGCACACAACAATTTCTATTTTATTCTCATATTTATCTTCTCACTCGTAATATCTGAATCTTGCAATAGTTTATGATTACTTTTAACATTTTATGTCGTACAAGCAAAACAAAAATTACAAATCTATAAGCAGCACAAACAAAAAAAACAGGAAATAAATGCAAAATCATCCGCAATCACCCTCTAGATCCGTCCTCTATATCTCGAAAGGAACATACTAGAGGAGAAACAAGCATGTTTCCAATATCACCGGAGAACTCATGGAAATAACCAGATTTAAATAGATTTAGTTGAAGAAGTTGAAATTGATCATATAAATTTACAACAAAATAAAGTTTTAAAAATGAAGATCACGGTAACCAACCATCTCTGTCCTTGTCAAACAAGCTGAACGCCTCCTTGAAATCGGAGATCTGCTCATCCGTGAGTTGATCGGCCATAGTTCCTGCGAGATCACGAAGGATTCAGTTGAGATTTGCATCGCCGAGGCAGAGCGGAGACGGAGAGAAGAAGAAGAGAGAAATCGATCGAATTCAGGTGCACAGGAAATAGAATTGTTAGGACATAAATTTATAGTTGAAGTAAGAGCGGGGAGAGAAAGGGCGAGCGAGAGAGAGGCAGCGAGCGAGAGGCAGCGGGAGAGAAAGGGAGATAATCGCGTAAAATGTACCGGGGGGTAGAATGGGAATCACTGAGTTGTCCAAATAATTGCCAAATAATTGCTTGATGCTCTCCAAAGCCGCAACCTCAAAGATCACCCAATCCTGAAATGTAGAGTTCAAACCTGCATGAGATTGGCCCATAAGCCAACCCTGTAAAAAGGGAAGTTCCCAACTACCCGAATCACTGACAGGAATAAACTGCTGAACTTGCCCTGCTTCCATGCTTCTTAGAAGCATTTGATGAACTTCAGCGTTTCCAGAAAAGTTCTGGGAGATTATTGCAGAATTACTGTCATCAGTAGCTCTAGTTTGAGTGACAGGTATCCTAAGAGCCACTGGCAAAGAATTGGTAGCATATGTTCTCTCAGCATTTCCAGTATATCTATTTTGAAACCAACTACTGAGCTGCCCATTGGTTGAATCAATAGTCCTCACAAGTGATCCATGTTCAAATGTTTCCACTTTAGGGGCCAATGAATGAGTATCGATGTCAATAAGACTAGAGTTCTGGGTTTCTGCTGGAGACATTTCCATAAGAGTCACTGAGTTGTCCAACTGGGGAGTCCAATCTAGCAATCCTTGTTGATTGTCTATGGAAGCGTCTGCTTTATGCTGATCATTTGCAGAATCACCAGCCCTGCCAATGAGCTGTGCTGAAGCTGCAGCATCATCCTTCAGAAATGTTGGCAAAAACAAGTATGGGGAAGGCATTACTAATACTTTAGTCTCCACAAAAGAATGTAACCTAGAATTTATATTGGTGAAAAGGACTGCAGGAGGTGGATATTGCAAATAACCAGATGTAGTTGCAAGTGTCAAGGGTGAATCAGGAGAATCAAGATCATTAACGTACAAAAAATGCACAATGAGGTCTATTAGGCTTAGAAACTATTGAATAACAATACAAGATTACAACTCACAAAAGACAGATCTACCTCGGCTGTCAATAGAAATGGGGAACCATGTGGGTGAAAATGCACGACCCTTAATGAGCGTCGAGTCTTCAATACAATTGTCAGGGGAGATGTTTCCCCTCCTATTATAGTTCCATATGTACAGCTGCAACAAGAATAAACAGAATGTTAGTGCAAAAACCCTTCCATTTCACTATTTTTCTTTTTTTGTCACGGTATCTCACCTTGTGACCTGAAGCTACAGCAAGAATTTCTCCTTGGGCGTGGAAAGCAATAGAAGCTATAGGGCGATCTGGAATATGATGCACATAAGAAACCATAAAAGTGCAAGAGTTTACATATCAATATAATTAGATATGGATAGAGAGAAGATTACAAAAATCACGTGACACAATGCAATCAGCAGTACGTGCATCCCAGATACGAACTTCATGGTCCAAACTACCACTAGCAAGGATATCAGGGTATAGAGGGTGGAACCTAACCTGTGTAGAATAAAATTCAAGCAAAAATGAGATAAATAATTACCTTACATAGAAAGCAGTGCCGAAAATGCAGCTGAATCAAACAACCTCTCTTCCTTCACCATTTTCATCGGAATCCACGTAGGATAACATCTATAAGCACAATTTGGAATGATAAAACCCTAGAAATAGATGATGAGAACTCTGCCTTACATCAGCTTCTATCCTCTGGGGAAATAAAAACTGTGATTATTGCGATGAAGCCGGATGCAGTGCCAGATGGATTTTCAGTCCATATTTTTCAAATCTGTTTGGGGCAAAATGAAACCCAAAAAAATGATGTTGTAAACATGAACCATTGCAGCAAGAGTCGAAAATAATGTGCAAAAAAATCACCTAAGCACGGGGCAAGCAACTATTCAACACCAAAAAAATAAAGCCCTCGAAAACACTTTGCAGCAAGAGTCGGAAATACCTTAGAACATTTTGCAGTAAGCAATTATTCGATGTGGAGAACTCTGAATAGCAATTATTCGATGTTGAAGAAGGCTCTATGGAAGAGGAGCACTGTTAATTTAAAAATGGATAGAAATAAGAGATGCAGTGGCAAAACAATATAAGATTAGGTTTCACCTTCACGAACCCATTCTCAGAAGTTGATATAGAAGTTGCTAGGCTTCTGTGGAGAGGCGGCGACAAAGTCCTACTCGATTTTGCGGAGTCAACTTTGATAGGTGCGTGGGGAGGTCGCATGGAGCCACCTCAACAAGCCTAGTGAGATTAAAAGAAGGAAAATTCAAATAATTGAGAAGAAAAATTCTTAAGATAAAAATGAAACCAAAAGCCAAGTATTGTCTACCTGCTATCAGCTCTTTTTCTTGTTATCATCCTTGACCTTTTGCTTGAGCTGCCCATCAGATCGGGCTCGAAACTGGTTCATCCCCAATACCCGCGCGACTCGCGCCCAGTACAAGAAACGCCTGGCCAGACTCTTCCAAGACGTTTGATCACCAGTCGATGATTTCACATGAGAGCGCTCTACTGGGCTGGTCAGCAAGTAATTGAGCAGCTCCTTCTCCGCTTGGGAAAACGGCTCCCCTGCAGATGGGGAAGGAACGATGGCCGCCAATATCTGATCCAAAGCAGGCAACTGATGATCGACCATGAATGGCGGACGCAAACCAATCTCGTTGACAACAGACGTGTTGGCCACAATAGGTTCCATCGCCGTTGTAATGACTGTAGAAGAGGTTGGTTGATTTGAATTCCGGGTGGTCGGAGATGCAGCTGGAACTGATGGTTCGGCCGATGGCGACGACGAAATATTTAGGAAGCCTGGATCGTCATGATGTTGGGCAGCCTCGGAATGCAATTGCAAACGAGAATGACAACTTGGTCGTGCTGATGTGGTTGATGGCACACGCTTCTTGAGGCGTGCAAGATACTCCCAACAATTCTGGATCTCCTTGTGGGTCATCTCGACCAAATCATCACGACGGGAAGTAATGCGGGCGTACGCGGGGGCGATCACTTTGGTCCAATGAATGTTGCCGGCATGTCCATCATCAATCTCTTGTTGAACTAGTCGATCAATGATATCGTCTGATAACCCTTCAATGAGTTGTTCGGGCGCAGATTGCAGATCCGATGCACGGGGTTGACATAAACTGTGAATGGCGTCGGTTGCCAAGGTGACGATTCGAGTTGTAGTCGTTGTCACGGTCTCTTCCAACTGCACAATGTTGAAACTGTCAACAGGGGGTGACCGCAATGGAGGAATCACTGACGCGGCTTGACTCAGGGCAGTAATGATGCTGCATTTGGGCGCTGCTCGTTGAATGGGCAATCTGAATCGGGACTGGGCAACCATATCCTCCAAGTGTTGTTTTAGGACATGTTCCGATTTCGGCCGAATGAACCGTTTGAAAGAGAAATTGGTGCTATGCAGAGCTGAGACTAGAACGGACCAGATTCGGTGCAATTATGGAAGATGCAAAGATTCAACAGGGAAATCCTTCAGATCCTGAAGTTCATCGGGTAGAAGAAATTTGATGGCAATCATTCGGAGCAAGCGACGCTCCAAGGGGTTGATCATTGGTGAAGTGCTCATGACAGATTCCCATAGATTAAGCCCTTGTAATGCCGACTGACGTTCATTGCCCGATGCGTTGAGGCTGCGATGTTTTTTGTGGTGGCTTGATGAAGAGCTGCACTCATGCGATGTTGGTCCTGGCTTGCGGCGCTTGCGATTGGACTGAATGGAATGAGGCATGTTGCTGAATTTGACGCCTGATTCGGAGCCAATCAACGGAGCAGCGTCGTCAGCATGATTCAGATCATCATCGTCCCGCGGTGCATCATTATCTTCTTCAACGATACGATGATCATCGTGAGCCCGCTCAACAACAGCAGCGACAGCATCAAGGGCATCGTGCACAATCGCATCGAACGTGTGACTCGACCAAATTGCATTATCGGCGATTGATTCCGCGATCACTCCAAGCGATTTCAGTTGCCCTGCAGGAATTTCGGGCAATTGAGGAAGGGATTGTCCAAACGCTGTCGTCAATCCAAATTCATCATCGCAATCATCAATCGAGAGAGGCAATAAGTGAAACATCGTCGACAGAGACGTAGGCGAGGGAGTGATGCCATCAGTCGGAAACAGTGCGAGATATTGAGTGAGAATGATATGCATCCCAGAGATTGGCAAATACGCCCAGCGAGGATCAAATTGGAGTTCACCTCGAAAGTTGATTTGAGCGACAACGACATGTAGCAGCAAGTTCCCTCCTTCCAGGGATATGGTCTCCGGGAAAATAGCTCATCCATGACGCCACAAGTTTTCGTTCTTCCCCGATCCACGGCGCAGACTCGAACGAAAGAAGCGATCCACGACGGTAGTCAACGCGGATGTTGGCGGCGTTAAGCAATTTCTGATGTGTTTTTTCTGTGTCTCGTGGTAAGCGAGAAGTTTGCTCGTCACGATGCGCTTGGATGAGGGCACATCAGTCTCGATTTCCTACTTTTTAATGCGATCCAACAGTGCATCCAATTCAGCCTCAATGATGGAGCCTTCCCGCATCGGAGCTTGTCCAGTGCCAACAATGATTTCGGCCACGACAGACATGAATTGTTCATGCCGAGCACGATCCGCGCTGTTCGAATTGTCCCGGTATCTTGTGATCAGGTGATGATTGTCGAGGAGAACAATGATGTTCTCAAACTCTTCCAGCCATTCTCGATCATCGCAACACTTGTCCAGGTACATGATGAGCAACGAAGTATCAATACCGTAAACGTTGTACCGTCTCAGCAAACCCCGACCAGCAGATCGACGTTCCGCATTGCCCGTCGTGCTTGTGAATTGATGTGAGAGGATTTGTTGGCGCTCGTTCATGACGGAGTGCAATCCAGCAACGGGGGCGAATTTCCTGCCGTTGAACTCATCCGTTAATTTCATGCGTCCCGGCACGTTGTGATGATGGTCGGCCGAGAGATGAGTCCCGGTGATGGCGCCTTCCATTCGGTTGAAGAACGGGAGTTGGCGAGCAATGCAGTCGTTGACCAGGCCTGTCAGCGTCGATTCCACTGGACCGAGAGTTCCATTGTACCCGTTGCAATGCTGAAAGAACGACGGAAAATCGGGAAACACTGTCAGATCCTGAGGTGACAACGATTGTCAGAGTACGACATCCCGAGCGTGCATTTCCAAATACCACGACACGTGACCACGATATAGCGCGGCTTGACGCATGTATCGAGTCGTTCTGGCACAACGAATCACCTTGGCGGCATCAGCACTGCCAGAACGTGACGTGTACAAGTCGTATGTCATTTGAACAAGACCGACGTCGTGCGCGCTCTGTTCAAACAGCTGCACGGGATAGTTAAGGATGATAGGCGCCGGGATCAATTTCTCTGTTTTGGCCTCATCCATTACATGGAACGTGGCACCACAACCGCCTGAGTTCTTCGACTTCTTGCACACGTATCGAGCACAGATAGCAAATCCGGTGGTGTCGATGCAATCGATGATTCGCGGGGCACTGAATTGCTTGCGAAAAAGAAAGCCTATTTTGTTGCAAGACGGACATGCACCCGCTGTCACGTTGACGCTGTACTGTCGTTCCGGATCGATCACGAACAACGGTTTCAGAAGATACGCGTTCAGGTCGGGGCACTTGCTCCACAGTGGCACAGGCGGATCAATTCGGATAGGAGGGCGCAGGCCATCCTCGATCAGTTGCAGTTGGATCTTGATCCAATCCTCCTGAATCTTGTTCAACGTGCCAGAATGTTTGCCACAAACGCACGGCTCACTAGTGGGGCGGTCGAATGCTGACGAATAGAATGGCGGCGCTTGACTCGGAATCGATTCCGACGGAATTTCATGGCAGCGGCGGACGAGGGTCTCCGTCGAGCGTTGTGTTTTTGCAATGTCCCGCAGCACAAGATCGATACCGTTCATTGGCGATGATGACTAACAGACAGACAATTCTGAATAAAGACTAACTGGAGCAAATAAGTCCTGCCAAATAAAGTCATAGTAATTTGAGTTAACACACTGAATATACAAAAATTATTTTCTTATTAGATCTAACTTCTAAGTATAAGACATTAAAATGATCAGAAAACATTTTGATTCATATGAAAGTTTGAGCAATAACCTTGTTCAATACTTCAATATCATAATTTTAGAACTCTAACACTAACCATCTTGCATGATATATTTAGCCCATAGGATCAAAGTGAAAATGCTTTAAAATATCTTAATAATACATGTGAATCGGTTGATACAAGGGATATAATGGAACAGTGGTTTGAGAAATTTAATCTTGGTAAGAAGAACTGATTCAAAATGATTAAAATTATCTATTATATGTAGAGCTTATAAATATTATTTGAATATTTGAATTTTTCTTAGAAAGTTTCATTTTTAAAACTAATATAACATTTCATTTTTGTTCTAAATGAATGTTTTCAAAGTTTGGAAACCAATTAAACAAGAAGGATGCTTGCTCTTCACTTTATGTTGGTTGTCGTGGGTCCAATGCATCGTGCAGAATCACTATGTTAGATGATCCCTGGTGTGACCCGTCTAATGTTATTATTTTCATATCCTTAGGACACCAACAATGCATGGTAACTAATGCACAGAGCAATCACTTCAGTAAGCATCATTTCTCGTGTATTATGAGTATCTTTATAAAATAAGAATTTGACCTTTAACTTAGTGAGTAAATGTAGCAGATTTGATAGTTCTCATCCAAATATAGTTCAAGAAAGTAGTTTTTGATAGAGGGGGAAGCTCCATATTCTCAGCTTCTTCCATACCACAAAACATGTCAAGCAAAGGAGAAAACCTTGGAAGTAAATCCCAGGGAGCCCAAAACAGTTTGCCTCTCTTACTGGAGACCGGGAAACATCGCCACAGGGTCCCATTGTAAAATAATTTGAAATGTTTTTGAAAGAAAACAAACTTGTACAAGCTCAAGTTGTTGAACAATAAATACAGAATGCATACCAAGCTATTAAAGTAGTGTCAAGATTAATATAACATTAAAATATCAAAAAAGGTAAAATTAAGCAGTGTTACACTGTCAAAATAGTAGAAAAAATGTAAGGTGACATACTTACTTGACATTTGTCCATTCGAATAAAACCACAAAGCTCCCTCTATCTCTGTTGGCAAGGTGATCTCCAGATTTATCAAAATTTAATTGAAGAAATAATGTCAAATGCAGGAGATAACAATTGACTCATGAAACATGGCAAGACAACGTCACGGTGAAGAGGAACAAATAGCAACAACAACACATTCTATGAGAAAGATCTCGACGAGCTTCTCGGGCATTCAAACAATTTAACATCAATCACAGTATATAAATAACAATCTTAGTTTGTGGTGTCTTCTGTGAACACAGTCGGGTAACTTCAATTGCTATTCAAGAATGGTCATGAACATGAAATACATATACTCATGAGAATTGGAACTGGAATGAGATCCGAATAACTATGAAAATTGATTTCAAAGAATTGCATGAAACTGGAAGAGTAGCAGCTGCTCTGCAACGTCGCGAGAAAGGAACGGGATGGAAAATTGGCGGAGGAACACTACGAATTTAACAGTTGTAGCACATAAAGACAAAGAGTACCCTCATCCAAATTCTAACTGTGAATGAAGTGTTCTGCTATGCATTGAACATTTGTACCACCAAATCTTGTAGAACTTATTATTTGAGATAAGCATCAAAGATTTTTAGTTAGAAAAATCTGATAGACATCAGGAATCAAGGAAAAATTTCTGAATTAAAATCAAATTCCAAACAATCGAGCAGAACCAAGCTCAGAAAAAATCAGTAACTGCAGTCATCCGCTCAAAATCAAAAGGAAATAAACAGGAGTAGAGTACAAATCAAACTTGTGTATTGCTGAAAAATCACATGCTCCATAGCGGCTCAAAACCAGACAAGAGAAGGAATCCTTACCAAAAATCTGGAATTCTCCAGGAGGAAGAAGGTAGAAATTGAGGCCGGTGGATCTATTTCACTGTCATTTCAAGCTGTGACGTTGAGCGATGGAGGTGGTAGAGTGCGTCTTCCTCTTCGTCGAGTAGTCGAGATGCCCCAGGCCGCGCAAATTAGGGCACTGATCTACCGTTGCTCGCCGTCCCTAGGAGGGGAGCCGCCGGATGTGAGAGGGAGGAGACGAGGTCAAGCGCGAGAGGCCGAGGGCAGAGTGCGGATACGACTGGAAGAACTGCGATCAGGAGAGGGAAAAGGAGAGGGGATAGTGAGAGAGCCCGGAAAAAGGAGAGGAGATTTATTATATTCACAGGCGATGTGGAAGGTAGAAGAAGAAAGCGCCGGAAGTCGTCGCTCCAGAAGTCGCGTGCCTCGTCGCCGTCGCAGTCCGTCGCGTGAGAAGAATGCGATTTCTCGTTCGTCGCCTGCGAAGGAGTTGCAGGAAGGATATCGGGGGAGTAATGGCTCGCGAACGGGACGGGAGAAGTTTTCGCGATTTTTTAACGCACAGCGGGGGTATTTCCGGAATCGCCTAATTTCAGTCTGATTCAGTCGGACTGAAGTGAGGCCCGACCGGGGGGTGGAAAATCTCTAAACTGAAACATAATGCCTAGACTCAGAGTGTTTGAATGGACACGCGTAGAATTTGTTGTTTCTTGTGATATGCTAGGGCTGCTGAAAAACGGGAGATATTTGGAGTGTTCGTCGTCGGCGGCGGCGGAGGAGGTGCGGATTTGGAGGACTGCGACGGCTAGGGCGGCAACAAAGCGGGATAGATTTGGAGGACTACGGCGTCTAGGGCGGCGACAGAGCTATATGCGATTTGGAGGACTGCGGCAGGTAGGGCGGCGGAGGAGCGGGAACTATTTCCACGATCTCCGGGAGATGTGAGGTTCAGGGCGGCGGAGATTCTTCGGGAGAGAGGATTGTCGCGGGAAAAATCTGGCGGAAAGAGGGATCCGGGAAATAAAATACAAATGATTCTTGCCGTTGGATGTCAACCGATGGCCAAGATCGTGGTTCTCTACAAGTCGGGTTCATAAAGCCCCTCGAGCCCGGGCTTTCCTGAATCAGGCCCGGGCCCGGGCCCTGATTAGAGCAGGGCCGGGCCGGGCATCTGGCTCTGGGAGGGCCTGCTAAGGCCCCCAAGGCCGGGCCGAGCGCGGGCTTAGCCCCGGCCCAATTTTTTTTAAAATTTAATTTTTGTTTTATAAAAGAATTAAATATAATTTATAAATATCATAAACAAATAAACGAAGAAGAAGATGAAGAGACCGACTGAGCTCGGAAATCCTACGGCGACAGCCATGGAAAGCTACAAACTCGCCTCTTTCTCTCTCCCTTTCTAACACGCAGACCGACAATCGTCCTCCTCACCTCCTTCCTCCGCCGCCGGGACGAAGTAAGGCTCGCCGCCGTAATTTCCATCACCGTACACGAACTTTTGCATCTCGCCGGTGGCGAGATTGACCTTCGTGAAGCCCGGGCTTAGCCCGGGCTTTGCCCGGCCCGGCCCCGGGCTTAGCCCGGGCCTAGGAAACCGGTCTTTGCCCGCCTCGGCCCGGGCCGGGCACCGGGCCGGGCACCGGGCCGGGCACCGGGCCGGGCACCGGGCTTATATATGGGGCTTCGTTAGGCCACATGGTCCGGCCTGGGCCCGAGGCGGGCTTAGCCCGAGCCTGGGCCTAGCCGGGCATTTACCGGGCCGGACCCGGGTCGGCCCCCCGAGCCCGATTTTTATGGGCTCCCCTAACACACACACACACACACACACACACACACACACACACACACACACATGGCCCCATGGCCCCATGGCCATGGGCGACGACGGGACGACGGGTTTCGTCCGCCCCATCAAAGCGGGTTTCGCCCGCAACATATACATATGAGTACTCAAAATTACCGTAAAAATATACATAAATATTTCAATTTTTATTTTGTAAAATAATATACGTTTTGACTTAAAAATATTAATTTTGACTTTAATAAAGTTGATTGATTTAATGTCATCATCTCGAAAATACCACTGATATGTCTAATGACAACCTTCCTTGAATATACCCCTGACATGCCTAATGACAATCTATCATAGTAGGTGTAGGAGCTCTACTAAAAAAACTTTTTGAATTTAAATGAATTTTCATCACTATTTCTAATTTTTTTGATATCGTAATTACTTGAATGGATCTTGTATTTTAATGTCTTCGAAATAGATTATAATATATGTCAAGTCAATAAAATATAAAAATGAGTGCATAATTAGTATTTTTGAATATTTCACCAAAGACAACTTTTCGCTTATAATAGTGGAAGATATATATATATCTATATATACATGAGCATCTTCGCATGGGCTACGCCCTTGCTCGATGCTCTCGGGCGGCGTTCGGCGGCAACAGACGGGTTTCGCCCCGCGCTTGATGCTCCGGGCGGCCTTCGGCCGCATAATCGCTCGTTTTAACGCAATGCACCAGATCGACGTCGCACCCGCCGCTCGCGGCCCCCAAAGCAAAACCATTTAATTGCCTCCTGTTCACGGATGGATTTTTCTCTCATACTTCTTACTGACCAATCACACATATTAATAGAAAAAAAAAATCACACATATTTATAGATAGAGGCATCAAATCAAAAAACGCCTTTATTGATTGCATGATTACATGCCACAACTAACATCAACATCCATAATTTATATATATATATATATATATATATATATATATATATATATATATATATATATATATATATATATATATATATATATATATACACACACACCCACGAGCATCTTCGCACGGGCTACGCCCGTGCTCGATGCTCTCGGGTGGTCTTCGGCCGCATCCACGCGGGTTTCGCCCGCCTCCGAATGGGCTTCTCCCGTGCTCGATGCGTCGTTGCGGGATGCGCCCGCATCAAAGCGAGATGTGCCCGCATCAAATCGGGATGCACCCACATCAAAAAGGACAGTGCCCGCAATATATACATATGAGTACTCAAAATGACCCTAAAAAAATATAAATCAATATTACACTTTTTTATTTTATAAAAAATTTACGTTTTGTCGTAAAAACATTAATTTCACGCAATTTCTTCTCCCACTTCATTCTCTCCCTTCCCCATCTCTCTCCCTTTCCCTCTCCCTCTCTCTCCTCGCCCTCTACGCCCTTTTCTCCTCTCCCTTCCGCCATCTCTCTCCCTCTCTCTCATCCCCTCCCCTCTCTTTCTCTCTCTCCCTCCTCTCTCTCTCAACTCTCTCCCCCCATCTCATGTTCTCTCTCATTATCCAATGGCTCTTATTTGTTCTATGGTGTGCCTCCAAATATCTATATTGTTTTATAATATATATATATATATATATATATATATATATATATATATATATATATATATATATATATATATATGTTGAAGTCAGGAAAAATCTCAACCTCAGAATTCGGACTAAAGCCGGCTAAGGTTACTGGATCAAAAGCTAGATCAGATGACTAGGGTGACTAGAACGAAGAATCAGGTCAAACAGGACCCCAAATGTTGCGGCAGGAAGGTCCCACCACGTACCCGGATGCTCGAAAGGAGCGGCCCCTTCTCAACCAAGGATGGTCGAACTAGGTACGAGGGAAGCTAGCTGGCGAAGTCGCAAGGTCGCGACTTGCTCTCCAAGGAAAAGGAATCCAGAGACTCAGCTAGTATCTCAAAAATGAAGCGCGTGAGTATCCTGCCGAGAATTTCAAGTGTCTCACCTCGTACCCTTGGGGTCCTATTTATAGGCAAATCCAAGGAGGGGGGGAGGTCATATTTATACCTCACCTCCCTGGCGACTAGGCGACTTCAGGAGGAACTCGCACAGGCTGGGCGAGTATCTCGCTTAGTCGTCTACCTGACAAGTATGCGAGGAGAGCTCGTCTATACTCGCCCAGGCCTTTCGCGATCTTGAATGCTGACTTTGACTCCTGCCTTGACTTGTTGACCGTGACTTCTGCTGACCTGGTTGTGGTAGGACACACCCTCAACGAATACGGGTTGTACACAATCCCCGCTCTTTTTGAGCGACATAGGAGCTCGGAAAGAAACTTCCAACACTTATTCGGCGAGCTGCTCTGCCAAGTATCTGGGTTACTCGCCTCTTGGACCTGCCTGCAGATCTCTATAAATAGGGGGGTCTGGTTCTTTAGCCGGATCTTCAGAACTCGCGCATAATGTCGGACGTTGCGAAATTTCTTCATGACAGCCTCGCCGCGCTGACCGGTGCTCTTGGCGTCGCTAAGCCGAAAAGGCCGCGCGAGGAGAACGTCGTTGCCGACTTACCCCTGTAACACCTCCCCTGTAATGACCGTATAATATGGGTCCGGCCGGGGCCCCACAACATATAGACGTCACAGCTTCAGTATTATAAGATGATATAGCTACTCAATCTCAAAACTCACAACACAACACAGCGGAAACAACAAGTAAGACTAGAAGTTATCCACACCTGCAAGAGTAACGAAATGGCCTTATGACCTTACAACAAAAGTGAGTCCAAACTCAAATAATACATCAGTCATAAAAGTGCATAAGCACGTAGTCCTAGTCTACCTCGGCATGCAAGCCGGTCAACATGAGTATCAAACATACAATGTCATAAAAGTAGAGCTACAACAAAAGGTAACACTTCATGAAGCTTAGGCCTTTCTGGCCGGCGAGCTAGCTCCTGCTTGCGATCCTTGCCCAGTAAAAATTATTAGTAATGTGGGTCAGCAAAGGCTGACCTCAAACTGTGTAACCAACACATCTCCTCCCGGCCGCCCCTAACGGACCTCGGGGAACCCTCCAACCTGCAAGTCATCACTTCGTATGCAATATATATAAACAAGTAATGCACTAAGAGAGTTGGTACACCAACTGATGCGGAGGATTGGTGGGCTCGGATTCAAGAGCTTTTGAGGGCGGCAGAGATGCCAGAAGAGAAGAAATCTGAGTATGCGGCGTTCATGTTAGAAGGAGACTCCAAGTTGTGGTGGGTGAGCCATAGCGGACGCCAATTTCCTGGACGCACCCCGTCGATGGAAGAATTTGGGGATGCTTTTTTAAAGAGGTACATTCCCGTTTCTACGCGGTTGGCCCTTCAGAGGAAGTTTCTGCACTGAATGCAGCGAGACAAGACGGTGGACGAGTATGTGCAGGAGTTCACCCGTTTGGGTCGTTACGCGGGAACGACGATGGCAGATGATGTAGAGAGGGATAACCTCTTCTATCATGGGCTGAGGGAGAATCTAAGACAACCCCTCATTGCCATGAAGAGGGTTGGTTTCAATTAGCTAATGGAGGCTGCCAGAACTTTGGAAAGTGATATAGAGCGAAGCCAACGTCGTAAGGGCTTTGCGCCCAAGCAAGGAGAAGGGAAGCCTTCTCAATCCCAAGGAAAGTTGGAAGGGAATAGATGGAGGAAGAAGCCTCACCCATACAAGTCCGGTGAGAAAAGCAAATGGACGTCCGGAGGGTCTCACTCCAAGGGGCCACCGACGTGTTTCAACTGCGGAAAGGTGGGACATATTGCTCGCTTTTGTAATCAAGGAGGTGCGGAGCAGGAGCCAAGGTACGAGCAGACTGTGCGCTCTGGCACTAGTGCCGCAGAAAAAGGAAAGATGGCGGAGTCGAGCGCTTCTCGGTTCAAACCGGTGCAACCAAGGGCTTACAACCTTGGACAGCAGGAAGCGATCTGTCAACCCGACGTGGTGACAGGTATGAGGAAGTTTATGTTTAACTTTGTGCTTCATACTTTTAGACCTTTATATGTGATGTCTATGTTTTAGGCTTCGTGTTAGTTTCTGGATACCCCGCTAGGGTATTATTTGATACGGGAGCGTCACACTCCTTTCTTGCGGAAAGCTTCATCCGGAGGATTAGAGTTGAGCCTTTTTCGGCGGACGCAAAACTGAAGGTGCGCATGCCCAGTGGGTCATCCATGACCACCTGAAAGAAAGGGCGCATTTTTTGGGAGCTAGATGGTGTTGACTTTGTGCTGATAGTAGCGGTCTTACCGTTGGCAGAATTTGATGTGATATTGGGAATGGATTGGCTTACCGAACAACATGCTAGTATTGATTGCCTATCCAAGGTAGTGACCCTAAGTAGCAAAGGGCGGATGGAAGTCAAATTTGAGGGCCTTTGTGGAGTGGACTATTCCCTGATTTCGGTCATGCAGTTGATGCGGGCGGTTAACCAGGGTGGTGTAGCGCTTGTAGCGTTATTGGAGGTTTGCCTCTCCCAGTTGTCTATTGAGGAAGTTCCGGTAGTGGCAGAGTTCAAGGATGTGTTTCCGGATGAACTTCCTGGAGCGCCTCCTCGGCGGGAGATCGACTTCTCGATCGAGTTAGTGTCGGAGGCTAGGCCGGTGTCACGTCCTCCATTTAGGATGGCACCAAAGGAGTTGGCTGAACTCAATGTATAGTTGCAGGAACTGTTGGAGCAAGGGTATATCAGACCCAGTTCTTCGTCGTGGAGCGCGCCAGTGTTGTTTGTAAAGAAGAAAGACGGTAGTATGCGGATGTGCATAGACTACCGAGAGCTGAATAAATTGACCGTTAAGAATAAGTATCTGATTCCTCGGATAGACGACCTATTCGACCAGTTGGTGGGGTCGGTGGTGTATTCAAAGTTGGACTTAAAGTCAGGATACTACCAATTGCGAATTCGGGATGAGGACATACCCAAGACATCGTTTGTTACGAGGTATGGTCACTTCGAGTTCTCGGTGATGCCGTTCGGGCTGACGAACGCGTCATCTGTGTTCATGGATCTTATAAATCGAGTATTTTGGGAATACTTGGATTCTTTTGTGGTTGTCTTCATTGACGACATCTTGGTGTATTACAAATCAGAAGTGGAGCATGAGACCCACTTGAGAGTGGTCTTGCAGGTGTTGAGAGAGAATCAGTTGTATGCAAAGTTCTCAAAGTACGAGTTCTGGTTAGTGAAGGTGGCATTTTTGGGCCACGTGATTAGTGGGGATGGGGTGGCAGTGGATCCAACAAAAGTGGAAGCCATCAGAGATTGGCCAATTTTGAGGACCGTGGCGGATATCCGAAGTTTTCTTGGACTAGCCGGGTACTATAGGAGATTCGTGGAGAACTTTTCGTGGATAACTCTACCCCTCACCTCACTCACTCGTAAAGATCATAAGTTTGTGTAGACTCAAGAGTGCAGTCAAGCATTTGAGGCACTAAAGGAGAGACTGATGACGACGCCAATCCTAAGTCTACTGAAAGGTATCAGAGGATTTCAAATCTTTAGTGGCGCATCGGGATGCAGTTTGGGTTGCGTGTTGGTGCAACATGGCAGTGTGATAGCCTTTGGGTCTAGACAGCTGAAGCCCTATGAGAGGAATTACCCCGTCCATGACTTGGAATTGGCGGCGGTAATTTTCGCGTTGAAAATATGGCGACACTATGTCTACGGTGCAAGGGTGGAGATCTTCACAGATCATAAAAGCCTAAAGTACCTCTTGCATAAGCACTCCTAGTCTACCTCGGCATGCAAGTCGGTCAACATGGGTATCAAAAATACAATGTCATAAAAGTAGAGCTACAGCAAAAGGTAACACTTCATGAGGCTTAGGCCTTTCTGGCCGGCGAGCTAGCTCCTGCTTGCGATCCTTGCCCTGTAAAAATTATTAGTAACATGGGTCAGCAAAGGCTGACCTCAAACTGTGTAACCAACACATCTCCTCCCGGCCGCCCCTAACAGACCCCGGGGAACCCTCCAACCTGCAAGTCAGCACTTCATATGCAATATATATATAAACAAGTAATGCACTAAGAACAGGCTTGGATGTCTCAAACAACATACAAGTTCTCTATTGTTGAGTATATAATAAAAGGGGCCTACTTATGCAGCATGTATGCAACAACCCGGGCTTCACCCAAGGCACCCTATCGCGTATGCATCTAGCACATCATCATATCATATGGGTACTCATTATTTCCCCATTGGCATAAAGCCGCAAACAAAGGGGGTTTACCAACATTCCCCCAACGGCACACAAGCCGCCACACAGAACTCTTGTCAAGGCCCCACCCGCTCAAGGTCTTAAACCCGGGCTTGACTGCAAGCTCTGACTTCTCATGTCAGGATTCCAACAACACACAGACCGATTCTAAGAAGCCTTGCTGGACCCCACCTGCTCATGGCCTCATTGCCCGGGCTTGCCCTAAGCTTGGCATTCTCGTCAGTCTCACAGAAGGGGACTAGTCTCGCCGGGACACTCTCCACACATGACGTGCACGTCACGGGATAGCCAGCCGACCACGGATACACAGCCACGCCTTGGCACATCACAATCCAAGACAATTCCACCCTAATCCCTCATTCGTACTGCAGCGTTCCCGTGCTCCAAGGAAACCATCTACCACCCATGCGGAGCTAACCTTATCCACCAAGGAAACCATCTACCACCAATGAGGAGCTAACCTTGTCTGGTACCGGCCATACGTACTCACGCAAGATAAAGGGAAGAACATCACAAACATCACAAACATCACAAACGGCCTCTTTCCGCAACGGATCTCTACGAATCCTTAAACCTCGTATGCAACATCACCGAGTCGGACTAACGGTCGCGACTACAGCTTCACCCATCATGCCTAATCCACTAACGAAGCGGATCTCTAATGCAAAAACATGTCGGGGACGGACTCAATCGACCCGAAGGTTCCTCTTGAACCTTGGCGACCCAAACCCCTCTCATTTGAGAGTTTGGTGCCCAAAAACTAGAAAATAAAAGATGCTAAACATGCATCCTAAAACCAAGAGGAGAAGTGTCGTTACCTTCTGACTCCTCTTCCTAGCCATGGAAAAATAGCTGGATGAAAACCTTCGCAACGATATTGCCTCCACGGATCCGAACTCGGCTCGCGATTTGGAGCACCGAAGCCTCTCTAATGGCCGGATCTCCTTCACCGTCTTCCGCGCTCTCCCTTCTCTCTAGATCTTAGACGGAGAAACAGCGACTGAAACAATCCCGATTTTGAAACCCTACTCTCGGGTATATCCCAAACGGATTAACCACCAGTCGTCGGATCCCACAAAAAGGAAATGCACGGCTACGATCCGAGTCCAGCCTAGAAATGGGCTGAACACCGCATCCCGTCAAGGACACCCCGTGACTACCAGTCATGAACTTCGCTCGATGATCGTCGAACTAAAATCGTCGACCGCTGCCGAATCGTCGAACGGAGAATCTCTGGCAACTCGTCGAACCAGCCAAATCGTCGAACAGAGTTCCCTGGCAAAATCGTCGAACGCAGCCAGATCGTCGAACGCAGATCCCTGGAAAATCGTCGAACGCAGATTGCTGGAAAATCGTTGAACGCGCAAATCGTCGAACAGAGTTCCCTGGCAAAATCGTCGAACGCAGCCAGATCGTCGAACGCAGATCCCTGGCAAATCGTCGAACGCAGATTGCTGGAAAATCGTCGAACGCGCAAATCGTCGAACAGAGTTCCCTGGAAAAATCGTCGAATGCAGCCAGATCGTCGAACGCAGATCCCTGGCAAATCGTCAAACGCAGATTGCTGGAAAATCGTCGAATGCGCAAATCGTCGAACAGAGTTCCCTGGCAAAATCGTCGAACGCAGCAAGATCGTCGAACGCAGATCCCTGGCAAATCGTCGAACGCAGATTGCTGGAAAATCGTCGAACGCGCAAACTCGACCACACTTCGTCGACTTCAAATCGACGACCTCCCGGCTCTTTGTCGAACCCGACCGAGACACGCCCTTGGACACGCCCGTGTCCTTGGCCGTGTCACCCCTTACCAAGACCCAATCCTGGCCAAAAACGTTGATCGTCCCTCTTACGGAAATTGGGACGTTACAAACCCCCCCCCCCCTCAAGAAGAAGAAAGTTAAAAAGTCCAAGAAGAAACACGCCTTCGGTGACGATAACACGCCGCCACCTCTTTCTCAAACCGCGGCTTCCACTATCAACCATGTGCGCACTTCTAGCACGCAGCAACTGCTCAGCGACCTGGGGCTTGACGACATTCCCAATGTCACCGCCTCTGATGCGAGCTTCCTCGACTCGCTCGACATCCCTAAACTCACCACGACCCTGGCCCCGGAACTCGCCTCCACTTCGGTGCCGCAGCAGGTTGAAGTCGTCGACCTGCCAGGTTGCCATATTGATGAGATACCCTTTTCTTCATTGATGGTCATTGCTGCTTCTAACTCACTTTACCTTGAAACTTGCAGATTCACCAACGGGGGGTGCTGGCGCGGTTCTGAATGTCGCCCCGCTGAGCTCCGCGCCGCTGGTCTCCCTTCCTGCCGGGAGACCAGTAAAGACCGCGCACACGGTGCGGATCCATGTTGGCGGCAAAAAGATATTTGAGGCCTCGGTTCCTTCGTCGAGCAAGGAACTGCCGCTGAAGAATCCTCCGCCAAGGAAGGCTCCGCCGGTGAGCAAGGATCTTCCGGCGAGTAAGGCCCCATCCATCTCCACGTGGGATTCTATGGCGCCCGCGAAGAGTTCTCCGCCGCCCGCGACGAGTTTTGCACTGCTTTCGGCGAGGTCTTCACTACCCGAGGAGAGCTCTTCACTGCCCCCGCCGAGTTCTTCGTTTCCCCCGCTATCACCTCTTACAAATGTCGCCACCATCCATTTGGTAACTACATCCTTGCCGCTGCCGCCGCCTCTTGTCGCGCCTTCCCAAGTTTCCACGACGCAACTTCCTCCTCCTCCTCTGCTGAAGAACCCTCAGCTACCGGTGAGTTCGTCGTTGCCCCTGCCAACTTCATCGCAGCCCGCGGTCAGTAAGCCAGTCAAGTCGCAGCCGAGTTACTTACCACCGAGGGTTGTGGATTCCGTACAAGGGGGACGCGGGCAAGGCAAGGCGGCCGAGCACGCTGGTGGGCCATCTTCGAGCCAGCGAGATGAGCCAACTCGCAGATCCTCCCCTCGTCGATCTAGATCTCCTCGTCGCGGTATGTTCTGACTCTGATGTTGGATATGTCGGATAAGTGCCTTGTTTATAATCCGACGACTTTATTTTGCTGATAGATCGGCCAGCGACTCCAGGGGCGGCCTTCATCGACGCCATTGGATTGGCGGGCATCGAATATCGCCATGCTGCTGCTCGCGCCTACCTGGAGCTGGAGAGCAAGTTCGAACAGTTGGCGATCTGCGGACCTCATCAGCGAATATCATCGTTGGAAGTGCAGATGTCGAAGATGGAAGAGCTCCGGAGTACTTTGGAGAGCTTTGAAGCCCGCTTCCACATGGTAAAGGAGAATGATCGCCAGGTGGCGATTAACAACCATCGCCTCCAGCTTGTTCTCGATGAGCTGGCCGGTATTCGCGCGAGCATGGGCTCTATTGGCCGGCTGGCGAGGATGGAGGAGCAGTTGCGGCTTGGCGATGACGCGATGGTGCTGGCGACAGAGCACTTCCGGTGGGCGCGCGAGATGGGCTGGGCTGGGCGACATCCTCACCCTCCAGAGAGACCTCCAAGGACTTAGGATTTTTTCTTTCTTTTATTTGAAGCTCACCGAGTGCGACTTTATGAATATTTATTGATTGTAATTAACGAGCTTGGATCTCGCGCCATTATTAACTTTTCCCTGTTTCCAATATTTGTGCGATATCTTGTCTGGATTGTGCCGAGTTTGTTCTGTATGTTGCAGTCATGCTTTATCTGTACTGTGCGACCTACACAACGGAATCAGCTTACTCGCTTAGGGCTCAACTTGGGCCGATACTCGCCATATTGAAGATATACCCCCCCCCCCCCCCCCCCCCCCGGCGCCTATAAATAGAGGGGGTAGGTAGGACATAAGTACGTTGTTCTGCTCTTCAACCCCTAACTCGCGAGTATCGTTTCCTACTCGCGCGCTGCGACCTTGCTCTGTTTCTTACCTTGCTCTCTTCTTCCCTTCGTTAAGCTCGCGAAAATGGTCGGAGATGATGCTAGTGCTCGCCGCCGAGCCCATGCCGCCAACTTCGCGGATGCGGCTTTCAAGAAGTCGATCGCCACCGAGCGCGACTTAGAGAGTTTTAGGGAAAGGCTCCTCCCCGAGGGATACTCGGCCAGGCTCCCGAGCCGTAGCGAGCGACTCAACACATATATAGAGGGCACACTGGTCCTTCCCCTTCTCCATTTCAACGCGGGCCTGCGACTTCCATTGTGGCATGAATATTGCGAGATATTGCGGTATTTCGGCATCGTCCCCACGCAGATCAACGCCAACAACATCGCCATCATCATGGGGTTCCTCTGCTATCTGCGCGAGGAGAGGGTCGCCTTCGACCTTTCAGTCTTTCGCAAGATATTCGCCTTTGTCGCGACTGCCGAGGACGTGGACTACTTCAGTAGCCACGTCTGCACTCTGGTGGGAACGGAGAACAAAGTCCACCGATGGAGCGAGCTGCTAGTCGTCGTCGAAGGCGACTTCGATGGCGTCCTGGGAAGGCCGCACCAACCTGCTGACGTCTCCTTCCTCCCGCCGATATTGGAAGATGTCCGCGAGCAGCTTGTTGAGTCGTTTCGGGGTCGCCGGTTCGACGTCATTTTCTGGCGACTAAATGTCAACACCTTGTTGGAGATACATTCCAAGGAGGGTAAGTTTGGGCGAGAATCACTTTGTTTCCATACTTACCGTGCATTGAGAAGCGCGATACTAACTAACTCGTCATTTTGTAGTGTCGTTCGAGCTTCCGGAGAAGCCGCTCCCTCCGGCGAAGGAATTCGCCACCTCGCTGCATGAGACCAGCTCGCCGGCTGATGTCGGCGAGAATAAAAGGCTCGCCAAGGGAAAGGGGAAAGCCAGGTTGTCGGGCCCTGCAACCAAAAAGCACAAGGTGTCGTCGCCACAGCCTGATGACCAAGAATCGCCGCCACTGGATGCTCGACTTCCTCACTTCCACCCCAACTTCAACTTGGGGCGAGAGGTGGTGGACGCCTATGGTCGCCCACTGGTGACCTGGTCGGCGGATGAACACCTGGTGACTCTTAGCACCAACCTCCCCTCCTGGTCGACGGACTGGGAGGACAAGGGGGAGGCCTTCGCCGTCCTCCATGCGATGTATGGGCGAGGAGATGACGAATCGATGCTGGACCTCAGCGAGGAGGAACTCGCCCAGCGGGCATCCTGCTCGCTCGCGCGAGCCGTCGAACTGAATCATTTCGTGGCGAGGAGGATGTTGAAGATGACTAAGGCCTTGAAGATCGTCAGCAAGAAGGCGATTAATCTCGGCATGGAATCCGCCCGCTGGCGAGATTATGAGGTAAGTTGCCTCATGTGCGTGATGTTGATGTTTTCCAGACTTGGATTCTTTTTGCTGACTCCCTGTTCTTTGTCGCAGGCTGCTGAAATAGAAACCGCCAAGAAACTTTCTGAGTATGAGGCGAAGCTCACCAAGTCTCAGGCCGATCTGGAGGCAGCCCAAGTCCGCGCAGCTGAGATGGAATCTCGCCAGACCATTTTAGAAGCCGGCGCGAGTTCTTCTGCTCCTCAGCCGCGGCCGGAGGACGACCCTCACTATGCCATCAAGCGATCTCGCGTCTTGTGGGAGGAGAGGTCGTCGGTTCGCCGCGAGATAGCTCGCGCGGCCGCAACTTCGTGCTTGCGAGGCTGAGGATCAGCGGGAAGCTCGACGAGGGGGATAAGCAGTTCACTGTGGACGAGCTTATCCCCGAGCTGCTCGCCGAGGCAATAATCTCGCCAGATCGTATACCTTCATCGTCGTCGGGCTCCGGTAGCAGCGGTAGTGGCAGCAGCAGCGGCAGTGACAGCGACAACGGCGAGGAGGAGAGCGAGGAGAGTGGCGAGGAAGAGGATGCTGACATCGGAGATGAGGAATATGGGCCTGATACTGGCGACGATGAGTCCTAGTTGCTCGCCGATATTTTTCATACTCGTGTATAGCAGTTAACGACATTTTTGTAATAGATACCTTTGTAACTTGTAAATTTTTGAAAAAATATAAATACAAGTCTGGATTACCATGATGTGTTTTCCTGCTTTCATACTTGCTTGATGATGATACTCGCTAGGCTCATAGGCTCGCTTTTACCTGTGCATTGGTATCATTCATAGTCGCAGAATTTATACTTGCAGCGCTTATGTCCTGCACATATACTCGTCGTGGCGTACTCGCATACTCTCCCATACCTGTTCGCATACTCTCCAGAGTCTGCCCGCTCCTGTACGACTTATTTCGTTACTAAGAATGACATCCTGTGAGGACCTGAGCCTGATTTGTGGTTGGGAGTAGTCGACACCCACCAGGACCAAGCTCAACTGGGGGTGGGAGCTAGTCGACTCGGGGAGGAAAGTAGTCTGTCTGCAGGAGAGGAGCTCATACAGAGGTCTCGGACTACGACATCACTCCAGCGAGGATCTTGATCTCACACGAGGAGGTCGTTGGCCAACGTGCAGGAGAGGAGCTCGTGCAGGAACTTGACTTACGAGGACCTCCCACTCGAGGACTTGAGCATTTGTTGGAGTCGACAGCTCTCAGGAGCCTTGCTTAACTAGAGTGGTGTAGGTCGACTCGGGGAGGCAAGTAGTCGGTCTGCAGGAGAGGAGCTCGTACAGAGGTCTCGGACTACGACATCACTCCAGCGAGGATCTTGGCCTCACTCGAGGAGATCGTTGGCCAATATGCAGGAGAGGAGCTCGTGCAGGGACTTGGACCTATGAGGACCTACCACTCGAGGACTTGAAACTTGTTGGAGTCGACAGCTCTCAGGATCCTTGCTCAACTGGAGTGATGTAAGTAGACTCGGGGAGGCAAGTAGTCGGTATGCAGGAGAGGAGCTCGTACAGAGGTCTCGGACTACGACATCACTCCAGCGAGGATCTTGGCCTCAGTCAAGGAGGTCGTTGGCCAATATGCAGGAGAGGAGCTCGTGCTGGTACTTGGACTTATGTGGACCTGCCACTCGAGGTCTTTAACCTTGTTGGATTCGATAGCTCTCAGGAGCCTTGCTCAACTAGAGTGGTGTAAGTCGACTCGGGGAGGCAAGTAGTCAATCTGCAGGAGAGGAGCTCGTACAGAGGTATCGGACTATGACATCACTCCAGCGAGGATCTTGGTCTCACTCGAGGAGTTCGTTGGCCAATATGCAGGAGATGAGCTCGTGCAGGAACTTGGACTTACGAGGACCTGCCACCCGAGGGCTTGATATGTTTTTCCTACTGCTTCAAGAGTTTGAAAATGGATTAAGCGCATCAATGCCTTTGAGGACGAAGAAAATAAAACAGCGAGCGATGATCTTTCCGCCGCCAAGTTGAGAGGTTGGTGTCCAACCCTGTTCCTGATAGTTCCTCCAGCCATAGAAGAGATGCATTTGGGGGTAGCTAGGCCGACATGTAAGTGGGGAGCTGATCTCGGCCATCAATGCAGGGATCCGGTCTTACAAGGGTACTTATATCCCGAGGCATCGTCCCATCATCCGAACTGGGCTATCTACGAGAAACAGGTCGAAGGCACGATTCCCAATCTAACCGCTACGATCGCTCTTAGCTCTGCCAACCGACTACGAGTGTAAATGCAAGAGCGAGGGGTTATGTTCTTCCGAGGGTCCTACAGGACGCACTCGCGACTAATATATTCCCTTGGGCCTATCCTGGATCTCTGGCTACTGAAGAGAGAGCTTGGCAAGGTTGATCCTTCCTCAAATCCAAGAGGTTGGGGTCCAAACCTGTTCCCGCTAGTTCCTCCAGTCGGAGGAGAGATGCAATCGGGGGTAGCTAGGCCGACATGCAAGAGGGGGAGCTGATCTCGGCCATCAATGCAGGGGTCCGATCTTACAAGGAAGCTTATATCGCGAGGTATCGTCCCATCTTCTGCACTGGGCTATCCAGGGGGAACAAGTTGATGGCCGACTTCTCGGATCGACCCTGGAGCAACACCTTGAGTTCCCAGAAGACTCGAGATGAAAAAATAATGAACAGAAGCAAAACAGTTGCCATTGTATATATGTGAAAGTATGTACCAACAAAATACATCATTGGCCGATAAGGATAGAACCTTTTCAGGTCATCTCCGCTCTAAGTACCTCCCAGCTGCTCTCCAACCTGACCCTGGAGATAATAGCCCCCGGTGGCCAAGGCTTCCTGGACAATGAAAGGACCTTCCCAATTTGGATGTAGCTTGCCCACTGTTGCTCCTCTTCCCGCGGCGTCCACCTTCTTCATAACCAGATCTCCGGCGAGGAAATGCTTTAGGCGGACGTTTTTGTCGAAATGCTTCACCATGCGCCACTTGATCTCCTCTTGACGGATGGAGGCCAAGTCATGAAACTCTTCTACGAAATCCAGTGAGTGTCTTTGGGCGTCCTCATTCTCCAAGCACCATTCTTCGCCGCCATCTCCAGCTGATATAACTCTCGGGCTCTGAATCTCGAAGTCCACTAAGATTAGTGCCTCGGACCAGTGGGACAACTTGAAAGGAGTTTCCCCTGTGGCCGAGTTTGGAGATGTTCTCAGGGCCCAGAGGACCGAGGGGAGCTGCTCCACCCAATTGCCTTTCAAGTTGGTGACTTTCGTCTTCAGAAGATTGATGATCAACTTGTTGGCGGCTTCCACCTGTCCATTACTGCGAGGATGATGCACAGAGGAGAATCGAAGATCCGTCCCTAGCTGCTTGCAGAAGTCCTCTAACTCCAAACTGGCGAACTGCAGCCCGTTGTCGGTGACGATGGTGAGAGGAATCCCGAACTTGCATGCAATTTCTCCCCAAATGAAATTCTTCACAATCTGCGACGTGGTCTTGGCTAAAGCTTTTACCTCGATCCACTTGGCGAAGTAGTCGATCATGACAAGCACGAACTTCCTCTGTCCGCTGGCCTGAGGAAAGGGGCCGATCAAGTCCATCCCCCAAATGGCGAAGGGACATGGAGTAGTGATCGAGCGAAGGTGCTGAGCTGGCTGTAGTTGAAGTGGCGCGAAGAGCTGGCACTGGAGACACTTTTTTGAGAAGGCTTCCAAATCCTTCTATATGGTGGGACAAAAGTATCCATGCCTTAGAATCCTTTGTTCAAGAGTGCGAGTCACTGAGTGACTGCTGCACTCTCCTGAGTGAATCTCCTCCAGGATACGAGGTACTTCAATCTCTGACAAGCATCGAGCCAGAGGACCTGAGATGGTCTTGCGGTAGAGCTCTCCGTCGTGAAGCAAATAGTATGCAGCTTTATAACGAAACATCCTCTAGTCTCCCTCGCTGGCAGGAACCTGACCCGTTGTCAGGAAAGAAACAAACGGATCCTTCCAAGACACACTCTGCTCGATCTCCATCATCTCCCCTTCCTCGATGGACGGTCAGAAAAGTTCAGTCACGGTTCCCCAGGCCCGGGGACCGTACTTAGCAAGATAGTCAGCTTCCGAATTCTCCTCTCGGGGTACGTGCTCGACGAAGAATGATTGAAACCCCCCGATCAGACCTTTCACTTTAATCAAGTACCGCTGCAAAATCGGATCGTTCACCTCGAACTCGCCTCTGATCTGGGATGCAACTACCATCGAGTCGGTGAAGGCCCTGATATCTCGAATTCCCAACTCCTTGGCGAGACGCAAGCCGGCCACCATGCTTCGTACTCCGCCTGATTGTTGGTAATTGGGAAGAGGATCTTGACTGCCTGCTCGATCCTGGTTCCCTGAGGGCTTACGAGCATGACTCCGGCTCCCATGTAATATCTGCCCGAAGCCCCATCCACGAACATCTTCCAGGACACTGTGCTAGAAGAGCCTTCCTCTCCTTCCACCTCGGCCGAGAAGTCGGCAAGGAAATCCGCCACCGCCTGCGCCTTGATTGCTACCCTTGGAGAGTAAGAAATGTCGAACTCGCTAAGCTCCACTGCCCACTTTGCCTGTAACAGCCCAATTTTCTCAGCAGGCAATTTTTGGGTGATACGGCCTGGGACACGGGTGTGTCCCAGGGCGTGTCAAGCAGACACGGCCTGCGACACGGGCGTGTCGCAGGGCGTGTCGAGGCCGTGTCGACGATCGGCCTGTGTGTCGACGTTTTTCGCTCGACGATGTGTCGAGAGGAGGCACACGGCCCAGGACATGGGCGTGTCCCAGGCCATGTCGTGTGCTCGACAACTTTTACTCGACGATCGTCGAGGGTCGAGATGTGGTCGTCGAGTGTCGAGAAGTTAAATACGGCCTGTGACACGGGCGTATCACAGGGCGTGTCAATTCGGGTCGACTAACTCAGCCCGACGAAAAGTTTCGGCAGGGCGTGTCTTCGTGCCGTGTGTTGGCACACGGCCTGGGACACGGGCGTGTCACAGGCCGTGTGAAGTCTCGGGTTATTTGGGATTATTTTCGCCAATGCACACGGCCACAGACACGGGCGTGTCTGAAGGCGTGTTGGGTGACACGGCCCATGACACAGGCGTGTCCCATGGGCGTGTCACTGGTTTGGATAAGCTGGTTGACCACCGCTTGAGGCACACGGCCTGGGACACGGGCGTGTCACAGGCTGTGTCAGGTCAAAATCAGTGTTTTTGGCAAAATCGTGGCCGTCCATTCTTTCAGCCTGGATCCAAAGGCTGAAAGGCCTCCATCTTTCCTTAAGGCCGTGAATGAGAAAGGATTTCTCATAGTGTATTTTGGCCTTCATCTTTCTACAAGCTTAGAGAGAGAAAGAGAGAGGAAGAAGGAGGAGGAGGAAAGGGGGCTGGTCACTGGTGGTGTTGTAGTTTTCCGACGAGAAAGTTGAAGCCGGCGTTGCGGAGGAAAAGCTCTTAGGAGTCTTTCGAGCTAACTTTGAGTTCATGGCACCAAAGCGGTCGTCAAGGGTAATGACTTTTCTTCCTAGCCATGTGAAGGCTTCCTTTTGGCATATATTTGTGATTCCCCCACCAAGAGGTGGCTGATTTTGGGAGTCTTTTGGGTGATTCATGAAATCCCCTTGTTAGCATATAGATCCGGAATTAGAGTACGGAATAGGCATGTTGTGTGAAGCCCATCTGGACAGGTTGGTCTGGATTGGTGATGTTGCATACGAACCGGATAAGACTCCGTGATAAACGTGTAGTATAAGGCGTAAACGGGTCATGCCTGCGAAAAGGAGTAGCAGGAAGTACTGGAATGGTAGCCCAGGAAAATATCCGTGGTATGTTTTTGGGTCCAACCTGTGAATGAGGCACAGGAAGTACTGGTGTGACCAGGAAAGGCCCTTTGTGATGCTTGATGTCGTAGGGTGTCCACCTGTGAAGCGAGTAACAGGAAGTACTGGCATGGTAGCCATGAAAGACCCCTGACATTTGTGATTTTGCGGTGTCCACCTGTGAAGAGAGTAACAGGAAGTACTGGGATGCCCAGGAAAGACCCGCTGTTGTGATAAGGAAATGGGTATAGAGAAATACCCAGGCTGTATGCCAAGAACAGGATTGGTGAGACCAACCCGCGTCTTTGATTAAGCCATGAGTACGCTGTACTCGGAGAAGGCAAGGTAATTTGAGCAACGGGGGGTGGAGGATCCGACCTGCGCTATGTCTGTCCGACGTGAGACCAAAAGGTACGGTCTGTTGGAGCGCATAGCAAGAGTCTTCGGCCTGCGCGCCATGAAATAATGGGGGGCTACGGGCCATCCCGGTGTAGGAAGACTAACTCCGGCTGCACGCCATGGAGTAAATTCTCAAGAGATTTACTGTTGGGTTGTGACCCTGATACAGTGGTGGGCAAGAGCTTTGCCAGAACACCAAGAATGTGCCCTGAGTGCACGGGCCGTTGGGTCGAGTGGCGAACGGTTGTGATGGCTTGTGTGCGTGAAAGCACCTTTTGCTGAGATATATTGCCATACTGTGTTATAATATGCCTGCAGGGAAGATTACCGCTGCCCCTAGAAAAGGGGTAGGGTCGTTATAATTTTGTCAGCTGAACGCTGACCGTTGCTTTTGTTTGCCACCGTTGGGTGGCTTATCCCTGTACAGGTGCTGGAGAGCCGAGCGGGACGCATAGAGGTTGATGTTCCTGCTGCTGTTGCTGCTACTGCTACTAGCCCTCGAAGGCTATGTAGAAATGTTGTGTGTTTTCTTTTATTATGGCCGGCCTGCGCGCCCATAGTTGAAGCCACTGTGTGACAGCCATGTAAGGCCATAAGGCCAACTCTTTTTACTTGTTGTATGACATTCCTATATCGTATGAAATGTGGAGTTTTACATTTGGACATTCATGAGGAGTTCAAGTTGTAGTCTAGGCTTCCGCTAGAATGCTTTGTGATAGGTACGATTGCGCTACTCTAGTATCATCATGTACCTTCACCGCCTGTTTTGTGATATATACCGTGGGGCCCCGACCGGACCTTCTAGAATATACCATATGAACGGATGGGGTTGTTACATTGCCAGCCTGCCAGAGTGCTCCACTCCATCCAGGATACTCCGTAGAGGATGATTGGAGACGACCCTCATGGAGTGAGCTTGGAAATACCGATGGAGCCAACGAGCCGAAACCACCAAAGCAAACACCGGCTTCTCCAAAATAGGGTACCTCGTCTCCACCTACCGCAGCACTCTAGTAACATAGTAGATAGGAAGATGCCTCTTACCTTCCTCTCGAACCAAAACCGAACTAACTGCTTCCGCTACGACTCCCAGGTAGAGGAGGAGATCCTCGTTTCCCCGCGGGCCTTGGAGGAGATGAGCTTGGGTTAGCTGTTACTTGAGCTTTCCGAAAGCCTCCTCACACTTCGCCGTCCACTCGAACTTCAGATTCCCCTGAAGGGTCTTGAAGAACGGAGAGCACTTCTCCCCTACTTTAGATAAGAAACGGCTGAGGCCTGCCAGCCTTCCAGTTAGCCTTTGAACTTCCTTGGGATCCCTTGGTGACACCATCTCTAAAATGGCCTTCACCTTGTCTGGATTAGGTTCCACCCCCTGGGAGTAAGGAGGTGACCTAGAAATTTCCCCCTTCCGACACCGAAGACGCACTTGGACGGGTTGAGCCGCATCTTATACTTGTTGAAATTTGTGAAGTGGAAGTGGTTGACGGGATAGGCCGGGCGGCCTGGGCGGACAGCTTTGGCGGACTAGGCGGACTGGGCGGACTGTGATGTGCGGCCTGGTGGAAGGTCTAGTGAAAAGCCGGCTGTCTTCTGAGCGGATTGTTTGCATGAAGTCCGCGGACTATGCGGCCTGTTATCTGCGGATAGGGCGTTTGCTTTTGGTTTAGCCAAGGAGCGGCCTGAGCGGATAGAGGCTTGCGGACTGGTGCATTGCTCAGTGGCCGTGGTGCAAGCTTGTGCTGTTTGGTGGTTTAGCTTGTGTCCGCGGGAAGCTTGCGGACTGGCGTGTCCGCAGTGTGGGCTATTGCGGACTGGGCTTAGAGCTTGGCAGAGGCCTTGTCGAGCTCTGGTGGTACAGCAGGTGACTTGCTATGGAGGTCATTGGCGGACTGGTTTTGGAGTCCAGGAGATGGTTGCTGCGTTGAGAAGGAGTGCGAGGAGCTTGCAGACTGCTGGCGGTCTGTGCTTTGGTGTTTGGCGGACGGGAGTTTATGTCTGCCATGCTCGCATTGGCCTTTGATGGTTTTGGACTTGGTCACACTCTGTGCCAAGACCATGGTGTCCGCCGTATCTGCCAAGTCCGCTATGATCGGGCGGACTGTTGCTATCTGCCTTTGGTCGTGGACTTGTGGCGGATTGAGGCTTGAGTCTTGCGGACTACCTCCGGTTGTGCGGACAGCCATTGAAGGGGGTTGTTGTCCTGCAGTGGTCGAAAGCTTTGCGGGCTGTTGCCTTGTCCGCATAGCTTGGGTGGACTGGAGAGAGTTCGCCAATGTTGTCTTGCTCCTGGCGGTTTTCCTTGGTATCCGACTAAGTCCTTGCGGACTCGGCGGACGGTGTTTTGCTATCGCGCGGGCTAGGGCGGTGTCGCTAACTCTAGGGCAGTGACCACACTCCTCACCTCGCCTATAAATAGGACCCCCTGGCACATCTACAGTAACTTGAGTGAACAGTAAGTTGGGTTGGGCAAGGAGCTGCGGTCTGAGTTTGTCTGTCCACGTGGATTAATTCAGTGCTGACGTTTGCTATGTGCAGGTCGCGCGGGTAGCTTCAAGGAGCTAGGAGTTTGGCTGTGACTTCGGTCAAGTACTTGGAAGTGTGCGGTCTCTGCGGATTCAGCAGGAGGTCGCTCTTCGGCTTGTCAGCGCTGTTTCATCTTTGCCAGCTTCAATAACCTGTCCGCTGACTTCAGGCGGGTAGGGGGTGTTCCTCAGTTCACCTTCAGCAGGAGACGAATAACGGTGTGTCCGCGCGGCCTTGCGGCTTCGGCGGACTCCGTGGCTATTCGGCGAATTGCAGCTTAAGTTCGGGCGAGCTCAGCGGACTCGGCAACCTCGGCGACCTCGGCGGTCTCGGCGGACTCCGGTGCTGTCCGCCCGGCTTGGTTTTTGGTGCTTCTGTGTACAGCTGTTATACTAGCGAAATCATGTCTCGCTATGTATGCCTCGTGTTGTATAGAAGTGAATGAATAAAAGATCTGCTTGTGCTTCCATTGTTTGTTGGGATTAACCTTTGTTCCTTGGTTTTCCGCTGGTTCAACGTGAGAACTGGGTAGTTCCGAAGATATTAATTTGGCGTTTGGGCTATCTTGCTGACCACGTTGAGAAAATTTAACATGGTATCAGAGGGAGGTTCAGTTGCGTGAGCGGAAGTCAGCCAGTGTTGTTACTCAGTGATTGAGTGGTGATGAACCTGTGTTGTTGCTCGGAGCTTCTGAAAGGTTGCCAACAGGTGTTGCAATAGAATGGAGCTTTGCAAGAGGTCTGGGCATTGAACTCTTAACGCCGACTAACTTCAAGAAGTGGAAGTCGTGCATGAAGAGTTATCTTCTTGGCGAGGAGCTGTGGGAAGTCGTCGGTGGTGACGACAGGCAGGAAGTCACTGCTGCTTTCGGTACTGCTGAGCAGGTTAGGCTCTGGAGAAGAACAAATGCTAAGGCGGAGTTCATTCTGAAGAGAGCCGTGTCTCCGGAACTGTTTGGTCACATCGTTGGATGTGAGTCGGCTGCTGATATTTGGACAACCATTGATGAGTTGTTCAATAGGAAGAATGTGGCGCGGCTTCAGTTCCTGGAAAATGAGTTGGTCAGGGCAACTCAGGGAGACCTTTCCATCTCGAAGTACTTCTTAAAGATGAAGAGCTTGTGTGCTGAGCTGTCGGCACTGGATCCTGATGAGCCTATCTCTGAGGCAAAGATGAAAAGGCACATTATCCGTGGTTTGCGGAAGGAATATGTGGCCTTTGTAACATCTGTTCAAGGGTGGGCTACTCAGCCATCTTTGCTGGAGCTGGAGAATCTGCTTGCATCGCAGGAGAGCTTAGCAAGGCAGATGGCTGGAGTGAACCTGAATCAGGAAGGCAGCGAAGATCTCTTCTCAGGCAAGAAGAAAGAATGGGAAGGGAAGAAGAAGAAGAAGGTGCAGGTCGCTGGTGAGAAGGAGACTTCAACTTCATATCCGTCGGAGAGGAGCAATGCTCCTAAGGACTGGAAGAAGAACTTGAAGTGCTACCGGTGTCATCAGCGAGGGCACTTCAAGCGGGACTGCAAGGTCAAACTGCAGCCTGGGCATGCTGCGGGAAAGGAGGAAGCTTGCTCGAGAAGTGAAGAAGCGGAATGGGGCAGAGCTTTTATGACGGGGACTTGTGTCCGGGCCTTGTCTGCTGAGGACTTCAACGGCGAGTGGATCGTGGACTCCGGGTGTGGTCATCACCTCACCGGAGACAAATTGAAGTTCACCTCCATGCATGCTTACTCAGGTAATGAAGTTATTATCACTGCTGATAATACTGTTTATGCAGTAGAGAAAGAGGGGGTCGTGTCTTTGGGTAGTGATCAGGGACCACTCACGTTAAGGAGTGTGTATCACATGCCGAGCATGAATAAAAACCTCTTCTCGGTGACCAATGCGGTGGACGCTGGTTATCACGTTCTGTTTGGGCCAACATACGTGAGGTTCCTTCGCAACGTATCAGCGGTGAAGGCTGATGTTGCTCATGTAGGGAGGAGGGTGAAGAACTTGTTTGTTCTTGCCACCAATTCTTATGTTGATAGGATGAGGGCCAATGATAGCGCTGCTATCTGACATGAGAGGCTGGGGCATGTTGGCATGGACAAGCTGAAGGTGATGGCTAGTAGAAGTTTGGTGAAGGGGTTGCCTAAGTTGTCTTCCTTTGGTGACGGGCATGTTTGCGCGGGCTGACAATACGGTAAGGCACATCGCCTTCCGTTTAATAAATCACAAACAAGGAGCAAGAAACCATTGGAGGGCATTTATGGCGACCTGATGGGACCGACGGTTACTGCCAGCCTTGGTGGAAGCAGATACATGCTTGTCTTGGTTGATGACTACTCAAGGTATACTTGGGTGTACTTCTTAAAGGAGAAGTCGGAAGCCTTCCGTTTGTTTGTGGAGTTCAAGGAGTTGGTAGATGGTCGGCTTGGCTTGCGGATCAAGAAGCTTAGAACGGATAACGGTGGTGAGTTCGTCTCCTCCGAGTTTTCTAACTTCTGCAGGAAGCACGGGATCCAACGAGAGCTTACTTGTGCTCACACTCCACAACAAAATGGGGTAGCGGAGCGGAAGATCCGTCATCTGACGGAGACCTGCAAATGCTGGCTTCATGCGAAAGATATCCCAAGGTCTTTTTGGGCGGAAGGGATGTCTTGTGTTGTTTATGTCATCAACCGGATGCCACTCAGCCCTATCAACATGAAGACTCCTATTGAGTTGTTGCTGAAGGAGAAGCCGAGTGTGGGACACCTTCGGGTGTTCGGTTCAACTTGCTACGTGCATGTCCCGGATGCTTCACGGACTAAGCTGGATGCGAAGGTAAGGAAGCTTGTCTTTGTTGGCTACGATGAGCATAAGAAGGGATCGAAATGCATGGACCCTGTGACGAAGAAGTTCGTGGTGTCAAGAGACGTTGTCTTTGACGAGCTGACGTCATATGGAGGTGGCTCGGTTGAGCTAACCGAAAGTAGCAAGGTTGATGAAGCACCGGTGGCAGCTGTTGAAGGCTTGGAAGAGGAGCTTGTTGTTACACTAGCAGCTCCTGTTGCTTCTAACTCCGAGGCTGAGACTTCTGGCTCAGGAAGCAGGGGGAGCACTGTTCAATGCTTGCCCCAGGTAGGAGTTGAGCCCGAAGAAGCAACAGAAGCAGTGAGCAAGGAGCCGACCCTTCGGAGATCGAAGAGGGTGGTTAAGCCACTGGCTCGGTACTGTGATGAGAATGCAGTGAGCTTTGTCTCCTGCTTCTTTGTAGGTCCTCTGGATGAGCGAGAGCCTGCAAACTTCAACGAGGCCACTGGAGTGAAGGAGTGGGAAGGTGCCATGAAAGAAGAGATTGATGCTCTGAAGAAGAATGAAACTTGGGACCTTGTGCCCAAGGTTGATGGCATTACTCCGGTTACTTGCAAGTGGGTGTACAAGTTGAAGAAGAAGGCTGATGGGAGCATTGATCGGTTCAAGGCTCGCCTGGTCGTTAGAGGATTCTCACAGCAGTATGGAGAAGACTATGAGGAGACATTCAGTCCAGTTGCGAAGATGACTTCAGTTAGAGTGGTGATCGCCTTGGCTGCTAGCAAGGGATGGAGGTTGTGGCAACTCGATGTAAAGAATGCCTTTCTTTACGGAGAGATTGACAAGGACATCTTCATGGATCAGCCGCTTGGTTTTGTCTCTCAAAAGCATCCGACTATGTCTGTAAACTCAGGAAGGCTCTCTATGGGTTGAAGCAAGCTCCTAGAGCGTGGTATGGGAAGATTGCAGAGTACTTGCAATTCTGTGGATACCTTGCTTCCAACTCAGATTCAAGCTTGTTCGTCAAGTAGAAGGGGGAGCTACAAGTCTTGGTCCTGCTGTATGTGGATGACATGATCATCAGAGGGAATTCGGAGGGAGAAGTAGCAAGGCTCAGGGCAGAGCTTGCTATGCGCTTCGAGATGAAATACTTGGGAGAGTTGCATCACTTTCTCGGTCTTGAAGTGGAGAGGAAGGAGTGCGGGGTTCTCATTTGCCAGAAAGGGTATGCTGATCGCATTGTGAAGCGGTTCGGCATGGGCGAAGGGAAGAAGTGTTCTACTCCACCGGAACCTGGGCTGAAGCTTCGACGAGATGAGGGAAGGGTTCTTCATGATCCCTTGGTGTTCAGGGCTCTTGTTGGGAGCTTGATTTACCTGACGATTACAAGGCTAGACATTGCTTATGCTGTTGGCCGAGTAAGTCGGTATATGGCTGAACCAAGGCAATCTCATCTAGTGGCGGTGAAGGGTGTTCTGAAGTATGTCAAGGTGACTTCTGACATGGGACTCCTCTATAGAAGGGACTCGGAGTTTTCGTTGCTCGGGTACACGGATGCTGACTATGGCGGCGATTCGGATGATCGGAGGTCTACTTCAGGTTATGTGTTCACTTGCGGTTCAGCTAGCATCTCGTGGTGTAGCAAGAAGCAGGACTCGGTGTCGGTTTCAACCACGGAGGCAGAGTATAAGACTTCAGCCTTGGCTGCTCGGGAAGTCGTTTGGTTGAGGAGGCTTATAGAGGATGTTCATGAAGAAGTGCAAGGGCCTACTTTAATCTGGGGTGACAATGAGAGTGCTCTCAAACTGGTTAACAATCCAGTGTGTCACGCCAGGACCAAGCATATAGAGATTGATCACCACTTCATCAGGGAGAAGGTGTTGGAGGGGTCTCTGCTGGTCGGGCATGTTCGGAGTGAAGATAATCTTGCTGACATCTTCACGAAGCCACTGTCGAAGGGGCCCTTTGAGCGCTTGCGCAGCTTGTTGGGCTTGGTCACCACTTCCCACTTCAAGGGGGAGTGTTGAAATTTGTGAAGTGGAAGTGGTTGACGGGACAGGCTGGGCGGCCTGGGCGGACAGCTTTGGCGGACTAGGCAGACTGGGCGGACTGTGATATGCGGCCTGGTGGAAGGTCTAGTGAAAAGCCGGCTGTCTTCTGAGCGGGTTGTTTGCATGAAGTACGCGGACTATGCGGCCTGTTATCTGCGGATAGGGCGTTTGCTTTTGGTTTAGCCAAGGAGAGGCCTGAGCGAATAGAGGCTTGCGGACTGGTGCATTGCTTAGTGGCCGTGGTGTAAGCTTGTGCTGTTTGGCGGTTTGGCTCGTGTCCGCGAGAAGCTTGCGGACTGGCGTGTCCGCGGTGTGGGCTGTTGCGGACTGGGCTTAGATCTTGGCTGAGGCCTTGTCGAGCTCTGGTGGTACAGTAGGTGACTTGTTGTGGAGGTCATTGGCGGACTGGTTTTGGAGTCCGGGAGATGGTTGCTGCGTTGGACAGGAGTGCGAGGAGCTTGCAGACTGCTGGCGGTCTGTGCTTCGGTGTTTGACGGACGGGAGTTTATGTCCGTCATGCTCGCATTGGCCTTTGATGGTTTTGGACTTGGTCACACTCTGTGCCAAGACCATGGTGTCCGTCGTATCCGCCAAGTCCACTGTGATCGGGCGGACTGTTGCTATCTGCCTTTGGTCGTGGACTTGTGGCGGATTGAGGATTGAGTCTTGCGGACTGCCTTGGGTTGTGCGGACTGCCTTGGGTTGTGCGGACAGCCATTGAAGGGGGTTGTTGTCCTGCAGTGGTCGGAAGCTTTGCGGGCTTTTGCCTTGTCCGCATAGCTTGGGCGGACTGGAGAGGGTTCGCCAATGTTGCCTTTCTCCTGGCGGTTTTCCTTGGTATCCGGCTAAGTCCTTGCGGACTCGGCGGACGGTGTTTTGCTATCACGCGGGCTAGGGCGGTGACCACACTCCTTACCTCGCCTATAAATAGGACCCCTCTGGCACATTTACAGTAACTTGAGTGAACAGTAAGTTGGGTTGGGCAAGGAGCTGCGGTCTGAGTTTGTCTGTCCGCGCGGATTGATTCAGTGCTGACTTTTATTGTGTGCAGGTCGCGCGGGTAGCTTCAAGGAGCCAGGAGTTTGGCTGTGACTTCGGTCAAGTACTTGGAAGTGTGCGGTCTATGCGGATTTAGTAGGAGGTCGCTCTGCGGCTTATCAGCGCTGTTTCATCTTTGCCAGCTTCAATAACCTGTCTGCCGACTTCAGGCGGGTAGGGGGTGTTCCTCAGTTCAGCTTCAGCAGGAGACGAATAATGGTGTGTACGCGCGGCCTTGCGGCTTCAGCGGACTCCGTGGCTATTCGGCGAATTGCAGCTTAAGTTCGGGCGAGCTCAGCGGACTCGGCGACCTTGGCGGTCTCGGCGGACTCCGGTGCTGTCCGCCCGGCTTGGTTTTTGGTGCTTCTGTGTACAGCTGTTATACTAGCGAAATCATGTCTTGTTATGTATACCTCGTGTTGTATAGAAGTGAATGAATAAAAGATCTGCTTGTGCTTCCATTGTTTGTTGGGATTAACCTTTGTTCCTTGGTTTTTCGCTGGTTCAACGTGAGAACTGGGTAGTTCCAAAGATATTAATTTGGCGTTTGGGCTATCTTGCTGACCACGTTGAGAAAATTTAACAGTACTACCTCAGAGTAGCAAAGGTCTCCACCAGATCCATTATGTGTTCCGCAACACTTTTACTCTTGACGAGGAGGTCATCTACATAAACCTCCAAGTTCCGCCCCTTCTGCCCCTTGAATATTTGATCCATCATTCTCTGGTAAGTCACGCCCGCATTCTTGAGCCCGAAGGGCATCATCTTGTAACTATAGCAGCCATTGCTGGTTATGAAAGAGACGTCCCGACAGTCGGGCGGATGCATCCGGATCCGGTGATACCCTGAAAAAGCATCAAGGAAACTCAACACACGAAACCCGACGACGGAATCAACCAGCACGTCGATTTGAGGCAAGGGGTAGCAATCCTTCGGGCAAGCTTTATTCAACATTGAAAAATCGATACATAGACGCCAACCCCCTTCTGGATTCTTCACCATTACAACATTGGAGACCCAGCCTGGATACTGGATCTCCAAGACAAAACCTGCCTCCAGCAGCTTCTCAACCTCCTCCCTAATCGGCTCGGCCAGTATGGCGGCGCTCTTCCTCTGCTTCTGTCAAACTGGAGCCACCGAGGATCCAGGTTGAGGCGATGACAAGCAACATCAGCATCCACCCCTGGCATCTCGGCGGCGCTCCATGCAAAGACATCAACATTGTCCTGCAGGCAAGCAGCCATCTCTATCTTCTCTCCTAGCGGCAGCGATCCTCCCACCTTCAGCAGTACCGACTCTCCTCCTTCAGAGATCACCTCTATCTTCTCCACCTCTTCAGCCGCACACAGTCCCTTTTCCTTCTCCAGCATCTCCTCCAGTTTTTCCGCATCACCCATCCAGTTGATGGTGCTGACGACATTCAAGTAGCATTCCCTGGAAGCCTTGGGATCTCCTTTGATCCTGATCTGAACATCTTTGCGGCAGTACTTCAGGCACTTATGGTAAGATGACAGAATGGCCCTGAAGTAGTTGATAAGGGGTTGCCCGAAGATGGCATTGTAACCGCTCGGCGCGTCGACGATGATGAAGCGGCATCGGATTGACGTCCCGCCGAGTGTAACCAGCAGCTCCACTGCTCCCTCCACCTCTTTCTTCTCTCCTGAGAAGCCAAAGAGCGGTCCATCTGCTGCCTGGATTCGGGATGCTTCCACCTGAAGCTCGACGAAGGTTCTTTTGAAGATGACATTCACCGAGCTACCGTTGTCCGCGTGGATTCGGTCGACGGTGAAATCCTCAATGGCGGCTTGAATGACCAAGGCATCTTGGAAAGGATTCTCGTTCCCCAGCAAGTCTTCCTCCGAGAAGGTGATCTCCTCCAATGGCGGCGGGGATTGTGACGTCGAGGCGACGTTCCTTCGATAGATTTGGTGGAGACTCCCCTTGTGGGAAGCTCCAAGCCCGGCCCCTCCATTGAAAACGCCTACATGCCCACCTCCTGGGCCATGTATCACTTCCCCGCGACCTCCCAGGTCGACTCGATCCTCATTCCTTCTCCTCGCTGGAGCCTGGAACGCCACCTGCCCCACCGGGGCCTCCTGCCTCTGCTGCTCTCTTTCTGCTGCTCCCGCCTCCAGTCTCCTCCTTGCCTCCCATAACTCGGGGCAAGCCAAGGCCTCATGCCCCTCTACCCGATGAATATCGCAGTAAAGGGGAATCTCCTCCTCCTGGCGCATCGCTCGCTGCTCCCTCTGGCGTCGTTTATTATCCTGGCGGGCGATGGCCATTGTCTCCCTTCTTCCTCCTCCTCAGCCTCCCTCCTGCCGGTTCCCATTCCTCCTCTCTTCTTGGTACTGCTGCCTTGCTGGTCTCCATTGGGGGCGATTCTCCGGATACTGGAATCGCCTTTCCCCCCTTCCTCCTTCCCGAGCTTCCGCCGGCCTTCTCTCTTCTTTCCTTCGAGGCCTCTCCTGCCTCCTTTCTTCAACCCTCCTGGGTTCCTCTCTCTTCTCTCCTTGGTTCCTTTTTCTTCCTTTCTTCTCGCCTCTCCGGCGTCCTCCTTGACTTCGACCCCGAAGGTCCTGCTCTCCCCTCTCCATCGCAATCTCCCCATCCAGCCTTGCTAAGAAGTCCTTATTATTCTCCTCCCCTTGAACAGAAGTGTTCGCCTTCTCTATCATATCTTCGAAAGACCTTGGGGAATTGGACCCCATCTCTAGACTGAACAAACCTTGCTTCAACCCAAACTTCAGGGCCACCATCAAGGTAAAGCTATCCACTTCTTCCACCTCCAAAATCTCCTCCTGAAAGCGGTCAATGTAATGACCCAAACTCTCATGCTGCCCTTAGATGATTTTGAAGAGGGACGTCGCTTCCTTCTTCCTCTTCTTCGATGCTGCGAACCTCGCCATAAGGCCCCGACGCAGATCTGAGAGATAGTACACGGACCCTACCGGTAGTTGATGGAACCAATCCCTAGCATTCCCCTTGAGGGTGATGGAGAAGAATCTACACTTGAAGGCGTCGGACATGTTGCGGATGGAGACAACGTCTTCAAACCACTGGAGGTGTCTGACAGGGTCATCTCTGCCGGAGTAGTAAGTGAGAATGGGTTCCCAGAACCCTTATGGAACTGGAGCGGCGAGGATCTCGTCATAGAAGGGGCTCCTCCCTCCCTAGCAGTGACGAGTTTCATCCTCACTGGACACGTCGTAGTCGTCATAGTGTCGAGTATCTCTGCATCTCGCCGGCGACATTGGATCCCGAAAACGGACCTCCTGGCTACTCGTCGGGTAATGTCGCAACTGCATCGGTCGCTCTTCTCTTGCCCAAGCGGGCTCCTTTCCAGCTCTCCTCGGCGGCGCTTCCTCTTCTAACGGCGTCAAGTGACGGGGAGAAGTCATCGTGACCTCAGGGCGCTGAGCGAACCCGGCGAGAATGGTTTTCTCAATCTTCTTCGCGAACTCTTCAAACGCAGCCACTGTGACAAACTCGCCACCTCGCGCGGCGTCTCCTCCTCCCGCCGAGTTACCGACCAACTCTCCTTGCTCGCCACCAATGGCCATCTCATTCAACTTCCAAACTTTCCTCCTTGGCTGCGATCCACGCTCACCGCACCAAGTGTTGAAGCCAGGAAATATCCCAACGTCAGAATTTTGATCAAAGCCGCCTAAGGTTACTGGCGCAGAAGCTAGATCAGATGACTATGGTGATTAAAATGAAGAATCAGGTCAAACAGGACCCCAGATGTTGTAGCAGGAAGGTCCCACCACGTACCCGGATTCTCGAAAGGAGCAGCCCCTTCTCAACCAAGGATGGCGAGCTGGGTACAAGGGAAGCTAGCTGGCGAAGTCGCAAGGTCGCGATTTGCTATCCAAGGAAAAGGAATCCAAAGACTCAGCTAGTATCTCGAAAATGAAGCGCGCGAGTATCTTGCCGAGGATTTCAAGTGCCTCACCTCGTACCCATGGGGTCCTATTTATAGGCAAATCCAAGGAGGGGGGGACATATTTATACCCCACCCCTGGCGACTAGGCGACTTCCAGAGGAACTCGCACAGGCTGGGCAAGTATCTCGCTTAGTCGCCTACCTGGCGAGTATGCGAGGAGAGCTCGCATATACTCGCTCAGGCCTTCCGCGATCTTGAATGCTGACTTTGACTCCTGCCTTGACTTGTTGACCTTGACTTCTGCTGACCTGGATGTGGTAGGACTCACCCTCGACGAATACGGGTTGTACAATATATATATATATATATATATATATATATATATATATATATATATATATATATATATATATATATATATATATATATATATATATATATATATATATATATATATATATATATTCGAGCATCTTCGTACGGGCTACGCCCGTGATCGATGCTCTCGGGCGGCCTTCTGCCGCATCCAGGTGGGCTTCGCCCGCATCTGCACGGGCTTTGCCCTCCTCTAAGTGTCCCTCGCCTGTGTTTGATGCCCTAGCTGCTTGATAGTACCGAGGACGGGCTTAGCCCGTGCGAAGATGCTCGTATGGAACCTATGTAGCATTTTTTTGCAGGTATTGTACAAATATCACAGGTATACATTTGAAGATTACGACAATGTTTATACTATTATTAGTTTATGTTCAGCACAACATACAACAGGACGGACGGTTGGAAAACTCGCTATACTCGATGACAAGCAGACAAACCAGGCGGGACCGGCAGGTCGTCGGAAGAGGAGATCGAAGTCGATGACGACCTGATGGGAACGGGCGCTAGATGTCGGAGGAGGCGCGTTGGATTCGAAGATACCCCTCCCAAAACGACGACTGGCCGGAAAAGACAGGAGTGAGACTGGAGGCAGGAACGGAGGAGGGGCTCGATTCGGCTGGAGGAGGAAGCGCCGCTATCGACTGTAGGTCCAGACGTCAAGCCAGAAGAAACAGCAAAAAAAATTCGGGGTCTCGTTCCGCACACTTCTCCAGGCGGCGGCGCCGGCAGCAAGGAGGCTTCAGAATGGGCGGCGCGGCGTTGGCGAGCAGTTCGCACGGTTCGGAGGTCGGCGATGCTTTCTCCGAGCGGAGCGGCGGAAGATGGTAGCGGGTGATTAGAGTTCGCGATGAGGGGGGCGGCAAGTAGAGGTCTTATTAGGAAAAGAAATTGATTTTCTTTTTAAAAGATAGGGCTGCAAGTATCCATAGTAGGCCTGCAAATATCATCGCCCAATAAATATAGATATATATATATATATATATATATATATATATATATATATATATATATATATATATATAGATAAATGTAGTCTGTATTTTAGCGCTCAATTCTATAGGAAATTATTTTATCGTTGTGAGAGCGAATCTACCAAGCTGTTCTGATTGTCCGTACTGGAGATGGGCTCTTGGCCTTGGGGTCAGTAAACTAAAGAATATCATTATTACATTATTATTATTATTATTATTATTATTATTATTTAAAAATAATAATAAAATTTGAGGATTATTATTTGGAGATCGAAAATAACTATTCACAGATTATTACTGTTCGCATATACAAAGATACTTAAAATTGTTATTCACAGAAATTATTGTTATTCACAGAAATTATTAAAAGTAAAAAAAAATATCAAAAAGTACACCAGCACTAGAAGTACTAGTAAGGGCATAGCTCATTGATCACTACAATGCAAAAGAAACGGTTGACTCCTTCGAACAAAGTGAAGAAGCTAGCTCAATGTACTCACAGCGGGGGAGGCACAGCGAACGGTTGGCTCCTTTGAGCAAAGTGAAGAAGCGAAGGATCGAGGCTTTCGAACAGGAGGATTCTTCTTCGTCGGCGACCTAGAGGGCACCACCTTTGTCGCCTACGCCCGCACCAACAAGGGCAATGTCTTTTCTGAAATTCTTCGTCGGTTTAGGGTTACCAAACACACATATATTATAAATATATTCATAATATATTTTCAAACTTTAGTAACATTTTAGAATGCAAAGTGTAAATTAATATTCATTACGCAGAAAACCACAGCTCCCTTTGGCCTTTGCTCATATTTTAGCACTTATATTTGTATGTATACGCAAATAATATTATTATGAGTTGGAACCATACACACACACATATATATAATAATAATATTATAAACATTATTATTATGAGGTGGTGCGGCGCCTGAGTACTCCGGGGGCCGCGAGTGGTGGGTGCGACGTCGAGCTGGTGCATTGTGTCGAAACGGTTGACTATGCGGCCGAAGGCCGCCCGTAGCATCAAGCGCGGGCGAAGCCCGTGCGTAGGCGGACGAAGCCCGCCTGATGCGGCCCAAGGCTGTCCGAGAGCATCGAGCACGGGCGTAGCCCTTACGAAGATGCTCGTATATATATATTGAAATTTTAATTGTGGGTGAAAGGCTTCCAGCATTATTTGACCACACAAATTAAGGTCATTATTATCTCAAAGAAAATTCGGAAAAATATCATTGAAAAAGTGTTTTATATTGATCTGTGGTCGACCCTCTTCGGTCTTAAGGCTCTGTTTGCTTAGTTGGTGGAGTTCTTGAGTGTTGGGATTTGGGAATGAGAGCGTTGAGAATAGAGTGGTGGGAATGAATTTGGAAGGGTCCAGTGATGGTCTTGAAGGCCAAAAGCGAGGTTTTGATGCTTTGAGAATGGGGAATGGAGGTTTACTAAATAGGTATTTTCGGTAGTGACATTTCCCCATGTCGTAAAAAAAGAAAAAATGTTGAAACAGTGCATGAGACTACACCGAGAATTAAAAGAGATTTAATTTCAAAAATTGGGATGAAAATTACACATCACATTCCCTTTGATTTTATAAATACAATAACCGCGTCGATTAAAATTAGGGTTCATCACCATCATCTTCAACAACAAATGTAGCTATTTTCAAATCTTTGAAAAAAAAACAAGCAGACAAACAAAAATCGAGAGACATTTTTATCGGTCCGATAAATCATTTACATTTTTATAGGATGGATGAATCATTTTCATTTGTAGATCTTCTTTGTCAATGATAACTCACTTATGCTAGCATATACAAATATAAGTAAATATCATCAAATACAATTGTTAAGTAATCGTACTCATTTTTCATTTCAAAATCCGGATCAAAAATAGGAGATCGGGTAGGGCCTATTATAAGCACGAGTGGACCGTCTGCGTAAATAGTATGTGACTAATCTTGGCATACTATTTTTTTAATTTGTTCATGCTAGACTGTCCAACACGCTCCCTCGGTATAAACCTAACTCACATAGCATGTTAAGCACCACCAGACCTGTTTTCCATTCCAAAATCTGGGTCAAGAATCAGAGAGGCTGAGCTTAGTATAAGCATGAGAGAACTATAGGACTAGGTCGGCATGACGTGATACTAATGTTGACACATCTTTTTTTAATTCATGCTGGACCGGCGAACAACAATAATGATCTAATTAATAATTGAGTTGCGGCTAATCGCACACCAAATAAATAAACTGCTATAAAATATATAATAATAGTAAATACAGAACTAATGAAGCAATTAATGAATATCAATGACAACTCACAACAACCCCTCCCTCCCTCCCCGTGGGTCCCTAACTCATAATAACATAAACAAACAAAGCTCCATGATCCTCTTCATTTCGTCAAAAATGGACAGTATCATTTACTCTTTGAACCGACGGATTCTACTTTTTTCATCCTTTTATATATTTTTTATTCAATAAATTCTTGTCCACTAGATTTTTTTGGAATAATCTTGTCCACTAAAAATGAAATGGATTCCATCCATTTTAATCGAAATGAAGAGAATCCGGATCCGCAAACAAGCGGCCAATATACGAGAGATTATTACGATCCGGCTGCCTCAAATTTTCGACCGGGTGAGAGGAGCTGTTACAGAGTGGAGATATCAATGGGTGTGATTTAGGCTCTGTTTGGGATACCGGTGTCGTTTTAAAAGGTGGAAGTTGAGAAAGGAGATGCTAAACTGTATTTTAAAAACTGTGGTTTTAAAACTGAGCCTTTGTTTGGGTAATCTCAGTTTCGGTGACGGTTTAACTTATTTTCAAAATTATCTTCACATGAATTTTATTTATTTCGGGCCAATTTTTTCAGAATTTTTAACAACAAAATTAGGTATTAGATTTGTAATTTTTTACAAATTTATGAATATAATATTTTTTTTATTGGGGTTAAATTGATTAAGTAAAATAAAATTAAATTAAAAAAATATTCCAAACGACCGTTTTGAAAGGAAGAATGGAGGTCTCTCTGACCTTTTCAAAACGGAGGAAAATGTAAGTTTTAAACCGACCGTTTTAAAATAACAACATTTTAGTTGTTCTCAAACACCTTTCCTCCGATCCGTTTACAACGAATTGGAGTCAAAACAGACTCCCAAACATAGCCTTAGAGAGAAGAAAAATAAGGGAAGCAAAGGCACACAAAGAGATTCAGAGTAGTCACGTGCGAGCAAATCTACTAGCCCCGGAACCGGACGGAATAAACTTCGCCAATATACATACCTTACCAACCACCGATCCTTCCTGTAGCTAAACCCTAAACTAACCTACGCACGATCCCATACTGCACTGTGTGTATTATTACCGCTACCTATCCCTGCCCCTATTGGTGCACGCGTGTTCATGTAAGAAGCCTGAAGCGACGAAAGTACAACTACTATAACTTTGATAAATATCCTCGCTACACGGTGCTATATAGCAATAGTAATTTCAGCATTTTATATTTTTATTTTAATCAAAAATATCCGAACCACTAGATTTATTTTAGGATAGTCGATCTTGTCCATCAGATAGACAAATGAATATTGTATCCATTTCATCAGAAATGAAGAGGATTAGATTCGTAGTAGTACGTAAGATTTGAAAGAGTTTAGACCCGCTCAAAATATTTTACAATAGACCATCAGTTTTGGAATGAATATTAGTAGTACTTTCATCGAAAAGTCTTATCCTAGGTAGACACGCAGAGAGTAGGACAACAAAATTTATTGTTTTTTTTACTTTGTGGTAATGCAATTTTTAAATTTTTTGTTTACATTTTTTTAGGCTCTATTTGTTTGGGCGTTTCACTTCTCCGTTTTGGGCAAACGCCGCCGGAAGGAGGGTAAACAAATGAACCTCCGGCAGCGTTTGCTTCGTTTCCACCCGCCCACCTTGAGAAAAGGCCAAAATGCTCCGTTTGGAGCAGCCACTTCCCCCCTCCGGTTCGAACTCTCCGTTTCCACCCGCCGGACCACCCGCCACCGCTAAAACAAATGAAGTCTTAGTGAGATAAAGACTTGAGTGTTGTTGTTGTTTATATTTTTTGCAAAAAAATTTGTTATTATGTCATTGTATAAAAATTTTATATAAATTAGTTAATTGTTATATATGTTTTTATGTATACATTTGTTGATTCATTTTTTTGAATTATCTTGTACTCCGCCCACATATAACAAAATTTCTGCATCAGCCATAGGACACGCAACTCATGGATCACCAACAAATCGATCTAGACACGTACAAACATATACAAAATATTCAACAATCCTTTCCTATATTTAAACGCCACAAACCCAACTTTCGTATATGTGGTTTGTGCAATGTTCAACAAAACATGAATAATTTCACAAACCGTATCTCACATGTTAAACAAATTAGACTTAAAACTAGCGGTGCACCGCAAAAAAGGTCTAGAGTAGGATCATTGCACGAAAATATTCCAGATACAGAATACTTATATATTCAAGAAAAAAAAATCTGAAACCCTAAAGTGTGCAATCACAAAAACAGATATTAGATCCTGAAGAATCATGATACAAAATACTTACATTCATTAATAAATCTCTATTAATTAAGCACATCAATCTGCCCACAGAAAAGTGCTTAATTAATTCACTGTTTCAATGAATAGCAGAACAACGGCTAAAATATAATTCACTCGTTAATCTTCGCCATGCAACTTATTACAGTCCAAATCCGTGTTTAGGGTTTGAAACCCTAAACTGCAGCACAGACGCAAGCTTTCTATGTTATAATCTTCGTCGGCGGGGGCGGTCGGCCATTGAGAGGGTGAGGGGAGCCTCATGTTGAGCTCCAGATTCAGATCAGGTAAGCAATAATGCCTGTTCTTGGATGGCACTTCCTCTGTCATCGACGGAGATCTTTCCGGTCCCGCCGTCGACGGAGTTGTGCCGGAAATCGGCGGGGCGGAGACGGAGGCGGTGGCATTAGTGGGGGTGATAAGTAGCTTCCTCTTTATGTGGGTGTTCCAGTAGTTTTTGATCTCGTTATCGGTTCGCCCCGGTAGTTGTCCGGCGATGAGAGACCACCTCCAAGTAAATTTGAGTTAGAAAACTACATGATCTAATCATTGGTGAAGTTAAGCATTGTAATGTATACTAACAAAAAACAAGAGATAATAATGTTCTAGGAAAGCAAAAAAAAATTTATTACTATTAAGCATTAGTGGAAGACATTTAAGAGGAGGTGCAAAATCCTATTCTGATTCTCGGTGACAATGAGAGTGCTCTTAAACTGGTCAAGAATCCAATTTGTCATGCGCGAACGAAGCACATTGAGATCGAGCATCATTTCGTTCGGGAGAAGATGCTGGAAGGGTCTCTGATGATCGAGCATGTGCGGAGCGAGGACAATGTTGCAGACATCTTCACGAATCTACAGTCGAAGGGACCGTTTATTTGGTTGCGAGGGCTGGTTTCCACTTCCTACTTCAAGGGAGAGCGTTAAAATTGTTGAAGTGAGAGTGAAGTAGAGTGTGGGCAGTCTGATTAGACAGACCGCAGAGTCCTCCGCAACCTGGCGGATAGCTTTTGGCGAATAGCCTTTGGCAGGTTGTCGAACTCTCTTGTGGTCTAACACAGCAAGCACCCTGGGTTGGACCCGAGCGGTTAGACTTCTCTAACCGCGGCTATGGCGGTCTGGTTGGTGAGACCGCGCAGTCCGCTTAAGCTTCAAGTTCTCTGACTTGCAAGAAGGTTGGCGGATAGTGCGGACTATGGTGGTTAACCGTATTCTTCGTTAAATCCTTCTCGGGCAGGTTGATAGCCAGGGTCCGCTGGTGTTGTAGATTTGGTCCAGTGTGACCAGATCCAGAATTGTTGCCTAGCTCACCGAGATCGCCTGTTGTGCAAACTGCTTCTAGAGCTCACCGAGTTCGGCAAGTTGGTTCCGTGTGATTAAGTCCAGGATTACTGCCTAGCTCGCCGAGTTTACCTATTTGTGCAGACTGCTTCTGAAGCTTGTCGAGCTCGGTAAGTTGACAGGTTGTTCATTGTTCTAAGTCATGGGCCGGAGGTTTGCACGGACTGGGAGCTGTGTTCACAAGATAGTGCGATCTAGTGTCGGTGTCCAGCAGCCCGCTAGTGCTGTGTTCGTCATCCTTGTTAGATTGGTGTTGATCTCCTTAGCCCGGCGGACTGGTCCTTTCCGCTCTTGCGTACTGGTCGTTCTTGTGGACAGAGAGTAGTGTCTGCACTTCTCTGAGGATAGCTTTCTTTAAGCGGCGGACTGATACTTGTATCCGCACTCGTGCGGATACGTGATGCTAGCTGCAGGACTGGCGAGAGGTTATCCTATCACTATGGGTGATGAAAACACTCCTCACGCCTATAAATAAGAGTCCTCGACTCGTCATAAATAACCAGAGAATTGAAACTATGAACAATGAGAACTTGCTCACGCTTAAGATTTACGGCTATGGTTTTATAACTGCTACGACTAAGTGAAGTTGACTCCGTGCAGGCTATGCGGATGGCAACAGGCGGCTAGACAACTAGTGAAAGCTTGGTGTGGAACAGTTCACGGACAACAGTCAGCGGATAACAGCAGGTCGCGGTCTCTGCGACTTGAAGTCTCTTCCTCCGAGTTGCAGTTAAGCAGAGCAGTTCGTTCGATCTATCAGCGGGTTTTGTTCAAGTCCTTCAGCATTTCAATAACAAGAAGTCTGCGCGGCTAGTTGCGGTTAGGCGACTTCAGCGGTCTCAACTTGCGGGTTGACGACTTGTGCGGTTACAGCTTGCTGTCCGCGCGGTTAACTTGTTGTTGCAGTTTTTTGTTTCCATTGGTTACATTGTGAATCATGTCTTGCAATGTATACCTCATTTTGTAAATAATTTATTAATTTCAATTGGAGACTCTTGTGCTGTTGTTGCTACTGATTTCTACTTGTCTCCGGTTGTGGTTGAGCGTTCCTGCGAGCTCTTGCGGCTTCCCCCAATTTTTTTTTCAAAGCGGTTGTGACCGCATTAACCAGACTTTAATTAAGATCTGTTTCACGCGGTTGCAACAGCTTGACCGGTGAAAATAAGTCCCCCCAAACGGAGCCTTAATTATGCTTTGTTTGGCACAACGGTAGAGGTCGTGAACGCGGTGTTTATAAACTATCATTCGTGAACCCTCGACAACATCGAAGGAACTCCATCCATTACTTTTTTTTATTTAAAACTAGTTTTCTTTTGTCAACGACAGTCATAACCATTGTCCAGCCAAACATGCGTCTTGTTATATCAACGTTTTTTGTCCAAACTCCCTCTAGCAAAAAACCCGTGTCAAACGGAGCCTTAATCCCAAATAAATCTCATGGATTTTATGTTAATTGGTGAATAATACATCAAAACATTTTATTCCTCGAACAGTACATATCAAGTTTGCCTATTTATGGTAACAATTAACAAACTAATTATTTTCCCATATATAAAAGTATTGAACGAAATAAATAACACATTAATACTCGAATTTTTTTTTTCATTTAAAATAATTCCCAACACATGATCGAACTTGTTTTAACACGTACGTGGAGCCGTGGAGGCATCTGGTTACAAGAATCTCGAGTTAATTAATTAACACATGAGAATTGAGGAGGGTATTTTATTGACTAACTTGTTACCGAAAACCGAATGGAGCTTGACGATGAGTTGATCTTCTTCTCTGGTGAAGTTGCCGCGTTTGAGGTCTGGCCGGAGGTAGTTGATCCACCGGAGACGGCAGCTTTTGCCGCACCGGGGCAGACCTGCGCATCCGGCAAGAATAAAGAGTACTATAAAGAATAATAAGTATGTATTATCAATGGAGTTTAATGATGATATATAAGATTGGAGAAGGAGTGTAGGGAAAGAATTAAGGATGAAATGATTGATGACCAGCTGCCTTAGGAAGGGAGCGCCAACAGCCCTCCCCATGGGCTTTGATGTAGGTGGTGAGGCGTTCGTCTTCTTCCTTTGTCCACGCGCCTTTGTTTGTGTGTGCTTTTTCGCAGCACGGCGACCTACCCATGGTTATGAAGGGAGGGAGATCAAGAGAGATCCTCTCTTCTTCTTCTTCTTCCTCCTTTAGAATAAGTTATGGAGACAATTGATCAAGGTAGAAGTGGTGGAGGAGGATGTGTGTGTGTGTGGGGGGGGGGGGGGGGGGGGGGATATTGATTTCTAGAAGAAGTATATGAGAGAGAGAGAGAGAGAAGGTGGATGAGGATGTGTTATTATGGGTAGTTCTCTTTATGGCTTTCACTTTCTTCTTGACCTACCTACTTTTGCTTCTCTCTTCTTCTTTAATGAGAATATTCATCTATGTGGTGTTGAGATAGATATATGAATAATCTCATTTGGAGAGGTACTTTGCATGCCAAATTGACTATGTGGATAACTAGCTCCCTAAAATAATTATTTATTATTATGAGTGACCGACAGACAGTACATGAGGGGCTCCCCGTCCGGCCAAAACATTGTCACGACGTGACGATTAGATAATATAATAATTATGAAAACTTGATTTTTTTTGTCAACTGTTTTTTTTTTGAATGGATAATTACTTAGATGAACACTAATTTAAATTATCTTGAAATAAAAAATATTAACATTGGATTAAAAAAATAGGGGTACTATTATTGACATTATGAATGTACGTTTCACAAAAACGGATTTTTCCTTTTGATATAGTATAAATTAGGAGTAGCGCCAATTTCAGAGAAGATGTGAAAAGCTCGTCTAAGATGGTTTGGACACGTACAATGAGACCTTTAGAAGCACCTGTTAGACGTTGTGAGAGTCTAGTCACTAGGCATGTTAGACGAGGGAGGGGTAGACCAATAAAAACTTAGAATAAAACCATATAAAAAAGACATAATGTACTTATGCATTAGTGAGATTTTGGCAAAAGATAGGGCACAGGGACGACAAAGGATCCATATATCTAACCCCACTGTAGTGGGACAAAGGCTTGAGTGTTGTTATAGGGTTTAGATTAGAGGTCATGCATTTAATTCTGACTTGCTTAGTATGCGGCGACGATGTCTGTCACTCATGTAACACCTCAATTTTCTTTGTAAAATGCGCACGGGACCCCTCCATGTTGCTCGTATCTATAAACAACATATATTATACAATTTAAGTTTACTCTAACCTCAAATAATTAATTACGTGTTATGTTGCATATGCGAATCAAAATCAAAGCACTCTAATTTATTTGACAATCTCATTTCAGGAACCTCACTACAAATCAACAATAATAAACAGGAAGTATATTGTACATACAGATATATAATTAATAAAATTATGAACATATATTATTATTATTATTATTATAATAAATATGCAGCTGAAGCAGAGACCACATATAAGAGCTTACCAACCACAGTAACCAACGAATAATAACGTAGTCCTCTGTCCTCCTCCCTTTAAATAATATTAATTAGTTGAGCAATTCATTCAGCTACCTACCCCCGAAGCCGTGCTGTTTTCCAATAATTGTTAGGCACGTGTAACGTTCGCTCCTTAAGGAAAGGATGAGATCTAGAATGTTTATTTTTTTGATCCAGCTATTACGAAAAAATAAAGCAAAAAAAAATAAAAGATACCCGCAATGCACGAGATACAATGCTCATCGTAGGGCTCCCGTGGTACCCGTGCTCCTTCCTCTTGGAGCGAGTACCGCGGGAAAATTTTTCGGCTGTTTTCACACTCCGCACCAAACCTTATCTTCTTTCAAACCAAAAAAAATTTAGGTGGGGATTAAATACGGATGTATGATTCAATATTTAACGGTTGAGTTGTTTCCGCGGAATATTGCGGTATTAAAAAATACTGTCAGTATTGTCAATATTTCAATCAAACCCATTATTTTTACAAGTGTCAATGATTTAATGCGCACCCCCACCCTAACTTTAGATGAAAGAAAAACACATAAAATTTACTCTCTTTCCAACTCCCTCCCTCAAAAAGTTGATGTGTTGTTGGTCATTATTTCTTGCATAAAAGAAGACTTCAGATTATACTCGAGAATGGCATGACAGAAGCCTCCACATGATTGAGTATTTAATGACCTGGCTTGGCTATGTCCCGCAATGGCCAACTTTTTTATCAGAAATTTTTTTGTAGCCGACGGGTACCTAAAGAAAGATGCACACGTGCATTGTGAGCCATCCGATCTGTCCGGCCAGCCGTCTGATCAAGATAACTGTTAGCGATTTTTTTTTATTTTTCTGTTCTCTTTAATCGCAGCGATCAGATTTTAAATACAACGAGCACTATTGTCTTTGCACCTTCCTCTAGGTGTCCGCGAGTCCCAAAAAAAGCGTTACAAATTTATTAGGTAGGTCATTGTATACTATCTTATTTTGATAGGTGTGGATTTTGAGTATTTAATGGATCGAGATTTCTCTTGTCGGTGTGTATTTTCACCGGTTATATATATGTATATATATATACTAGCATCTTCGAACGGGCTCCGCCCGTTCTCGATGCGTCGCTGCGGGCTTCGCCCGCAATCAAGCGGGCTTCGCCCGCTTAGCATTCCGGCGGGCTTCGCCCGCCCCCCGGCGGACTTCGCCCGCATTCCGCTTCGCCCGCCCCCCGGCGGGCTTCGCCCACATTCCGGCGGGCTTCGCCCGGCCTCCGGCGGGCTTCGCCGCCCGACAAACAATTTTAAAATTTTAAAGTTCAAAATTTTTTTTTGATTTTTAAAATAATTATTTAATTATTTATTAATTATTATTTATTAATTAGTTATTTTTTTATTTTAATTATTTATTAATTCAAAAATTTTTAATTAATAATATAAATTATTTTAATATAAAAAAAACCGAAAAAAATTCAGTTTTCCCCCCCCCCCCGTCCCGCATCCCGCCCCCCACGGGCTCACGCCGCCGCCGGCGGCGGAGCCGCCGGCGGCCTGCCCGCCGCCCCCCGGCGGGTTCGCCGGAGGCCGGCGAACCCGCCGGGGGGCGGCGGGCAGGCCGCCGGCGGCTCCGCCGCCGGCGGCGGCGTGAGCCCGTGGGGGGGCGGGATGCGGGACGGGGCTATCGGGAAAAAAGCCAATGTGAACAGTAACTTTTTTTTGTTTTTTTTTATTTGCAGGCCACCTGCTTTGAATCCAACGGTCCCTATTTGCTGTAGTTTGATCGGACGGTCCAAATGCTTTTCATGGCGTGATCCAAATATGACTATTGTATTATATAATAAAGATATATATATAATATATATCTATTATCTATTACTATTCTAAAAAGAAATATAAGAGTCTGTCAATAACAATGAGTTCAAAAATAGGTTATTTATATGAACCATCAGATTTGACTGTTTTATTCCTGAACCGTTAGATCTGGGACTGCAAATAGTGATTTAGGTCTGCAAATAAAAAAAAAACCAAAAAAACTGCAGTCTTCTCTCTCCTCTTTCCCGATCACCAAATCGCCCCCCCCCCCCCCCCCCCCCCTTCACGGTCTTCTCCACCGCTGGTGGCGGAGCCGCCGACGGCCTGACCGGCTGCCCCCGGCAGGTTCGCTGGGAGCAGGCGAACCTGCCGGCGGTGATCGCGCGGGATATGTACGAGCAACTTCGCACGGGATATGTCCGTGCTCGATGCACTCGGACGGCCTTCGGCCGCATCCAGGCGAGCTTCGCCCGCCTCGGAACGGGCTTCTCCCATGCTCGATGCGTCGATGCGTCGTTGCGGGTTGCGCCCGCATCTAAGCGGGATGCACCACATCAAGACTGGCAGTGCCCGCTTTTTTTCATATGAGTACTCAAAATGACCGTAAAAAATATAAATCAATATTACAATTTTAATTTTATAAAAAAATTATTTTTGCCATAAAAACATTAATTTCATGCAATTTCTCTCCCTCTTTCTCTTCTCTCTCTCTCTCTCTCTCTCTCTCTCTCAATCAACAAAAAATTGCATCTGGCCATTGGATTCATAAACACCGGTCTGCAATTAAAAAAAACACACCAAAACTTACTTTTCATCAACGCAGAAATCGCGATACCCGCCCGTTCCACCTGCCCGTCCATCGCCCTTCCACTGTCGCCGGTGGCGGAGCAGCCGGCGAACCCGCGGGGGTTGTCCGGCGGCGAGCGGGCAGGGCCATCGCCGACGGTGGCCCTGCCCGTGAACCCCGGCGGGTTCGCCGGAGGCCGGGGAACTCGCCGGGGGGCGCCGGGCCGGACGCCGGCGGCTCCGCCTCCGGCGACAGAGGAGGGTGGCCTGCGTGAGCAGGCCGAAGCGGGGTGATTTTGGGTTTTTTTCATTTTTTTTTAAATAATAAGTTATAATATAATTATTTATTAAATTTTAATTAATTTGATTTTAAAATAATAATTATTTATTAAATTATATAACTATTTAAATTTTGTCGGGGGCGGGGGAAGCCCGCCGGGGGGGACGGGCGAAGCGCGCGGGGGGCGGGCGAAGCTCGCTTGATTGCAGGCGAAGTCCGCAACGACGCATCGAGAACGGGCGAAGCCCGTTCGAAAATGCTAGTATGTATGTATGTATATATATATATATATATATATATATATATATATATATATATATATATATATATATATATATATATATATATATATATATATATATATATATATATATATTTATTATATAATACAATATGTATATTTGGATCACATCATAAAACTCATCTGGACCGTCTGATCTCCAAAGAATTGCTTCTGGTCGTTGGATATAGGGTGGCCTGCAATTATCCAAAGCATAAAAAAACTGTTCATTTTGCTGAAAGCCCCGATACCCGCCCCTCCCGCATCCCGCCCCCACGGCCTCACCCAGCCGCCGCCGGCGGAGCCGCCGGCGGCCTGCCCGCCGCCCACCGGCGGGTTCGCCGTCATCCGGCGAACCCGCCGGGGGTTGTCCGGCGGCGAGCGGGCAGGGTCGCTCATGACTTTATAATTAATAAAATTATTAAAATAATTTTAAATACTTTTAAGCCCGTCGGGGGCGGGCGAAGCCCTCCGGGGGGTCAAGCGAGCGAAGCCTGCTTGATTGTGGGAGAAGCCCGCAGCGACGCATCGAGAACGGGCGGAGCCCGTTCGAAGATGCTAGTATATATATATATATATATATATATATATATATATATATATATATATATATATATATATATATATATATATATATATATATATATATATATATATTAATAAAGATTTTAGGAGAGGAGGCGTCGGTCACGCGAAATCCCCAAATACCCCTCCCACCGCTCTTCGCCCCCTGCTTTCTGAAATCGCGAAAAAACCCTCTGCTGCGCATCACACCGCTCTTCTCGCCACGCCTCATTCTTCTCGCCGTGTGCCGCACCCGCCCCGTCCCGCAGCCGCCACGTGCCGCCCCCGCCGCGTGCCCCTTCCACCGCCTATGCCGCCGCTGTCTCCACGGGATATGTTTCCACCAGTTTTTCCATCTTCTCCTCATGCGCATCTCTCCTCCTCTGCGATTTCGCTCGGTTCTCCTGCTAACGCCACCAACAGGCCCGCTGTCTTGCAGGGATCTGGCCGCAGTCCACCCACGCGTCCGCCGGAGGTACGTACTGGCGTATGTTCTCTCCGATTTTGAACCTTCATTCGTCATTTCCTAATGTTCTCGCCTATTCTCAGGTTCTGGTTTCAGGCTATTTGTTTACTCCACCCTCTACTTTCAGGCTCTCCTTTCGCCTATTCTCAGGTTCAGATCTCAGAAATCCCTTCATTGCCATTTCCGCCGCACGTGCTCTTTCTGCCTGCCGCTGCCACATCTCGATAATGTTCTCGCCTTTCTTCGCTGTTTTTTGCTACAGATTTCGTATAGTTTTTTCCATTTCAGTTCTACCTCAACTTTTACAGCTTCTTCTCTTCCGATGTGCTGCTGTTACCATGAACAGCAGGGAGCTGTTATCATACAAATCTTTTGTCCAAAAATGTTACTCATTACTCTGCACACCAACTTACCCCTTCGCAATTTCAATAGCATATTGCTAAGCCACTCATGCTGCAAATTTAACTATTAAACAGCATATATAACCACTTGAAATACATCTCTGCTTTCAAGTTTCATTGCTACCTACTTCTTGGTTTTTTAGATATTACCATTTTGTGTAAATCCATTCAGTACATCAGGGCGCTGTTATCATACAAATTGTTTGTCGAAAAATGTTAATCATTAGTCTGCACATCAAATTACCCCTTTGCAATTTGATGTTACTGTGAATGGGAATTTTACCTGATGTAAGTGTAAAAAGGCAGTTATAAATATTACACGAGCTTCATGTGAAATTGTCAGCTGACTGTTATGTTGCCGTCCATTAATTCCTATATTTCAACGCAAAGTTGTATATGTACACGTGCCCTGCTATATTAATTTGATCAGTAATCAATGCCTACATCTTAATCTACCCATATAATTAAATGGTTAAATATCAAAAATAAGTGATATTAAAATTTAAGATCGCCAACAACAGTAAATTCATATTTATGGACTAAATAATCGATAGTGCAGTATCACCACCAAAATTAAATCAACTTCAAAACTAAGAAACACAAGTCATAAATCTAAGATCCTACACGTGACGTGATAACTCTGAAATACGAAATCAATTACGACTTTGAAATTGAAAACCGTAGCTCCGCAACTATACTGCGAGATCACCACAGATTTCAGTTTCATTAACTCCAACTTCTCCTGCTTCTGGTAATATTACCTCCGATTTCCATTTAAGTGCAGAGTTCCTTCTCCATTTCTGATTTCACTCTGCTTTGATCAACCTTCACACTTCATCTTCCATTGCATTGTATATTCCTGCTCTCATTGATTACCATGTTCATGTTCATATTGGGTTTGATTGATCATCTCAAAACCCTTAACAACACAAATATCCCATATTTACACGTGTTCGACTGTGCTACATACAGAGATTATTTTAAATTTATTATACATTACACGTTAGCAATCTTCACCGGCAGTTGTTCCGTTGCTACTTCACAATTTAAATTAAGAAAAAAAATTGCAATGTCTGCGTGACACTCTTCGTCAACCATGACGCAGGAGAAGGACGTTCTGTTCATCAAAATCGGTAGTGCACTATCACCAGCAAAATGAAATCAACTTCAAAATAGAAAACCACAAATCATAAATCTAAGATCGTACACGTGACGTGATAACTCTGAAATATCAAATCATTTACGACTTTGAAATTGAAAACCGTAGATCTGCAACCATACTGCGAGATCACCACAGATTTCATTTTTTTAACTCCAATTTCTCCTGTTTCTGCTAATATTAACTCCGATTTTCATTCAAGTATAGAGTTCCTCTTCCATTTCCGATTTCACTCTGCTTTCATCAACCTTTACACTTCAATTTCCATTGCATTGTATACTCCTGCTCTCATTGATTATCATGTTCATGTTCATGTTCATATTGGGTTTTATTGAACATCTCAAAACCCTTACCAACACAAATACCCCATATTTACACATGTGTTTGACTGTGCTATATACTAAGATTATTTGAAATTTATTATACATTACATGTTACCATTCTTCGTCGGCAGGTGTTTCGTCGCTACTCCGCAATTTAAATTCAGAAAAAACAATTGCAATGTCTGCGTCACACTCTTCGTCAACCATGACGCGGGACAAGGACGTTCTGTTCATGAACAATGAACTCGAGCACACCGGCGATGTGCCCCCCGCTATGCGTGAATACTACTACTTCTCCCTTTCAATTGAGAACCTTAACCTTTGTACAACTACTGAAGTGTTACAGTCCGTCTTCGGCTCACTTCCGGGCTTTCTTCATGCCGCTGTATGGATCAAAAAACTTGATAATGCATTATACACTTGAACCTTATTTGTTTCATAACTCAGTACTACTATATATATTTACTCATGAAGACTGACGTCGACACAAAAGGACATTCAGTGGCACGGGTGAAGTTATTTTCACAGATGAGACGACTCTGAGCAACGCCGCGATAAAGATGGCAAACCACATCATTGACGGTCATAAGATTTTTGTTCGTGAGTTGGCACTCTTTGATGTTAGCCCTGAGTTCTTTGAGGGGAAGCCTTAAGTACCTACCTCGCCTATTCTGTGTAGGATCTCCTTCAGAGTTGATATGCTGCTGAGTTAATTATAATATAGAAGAGTTTCCGTTTGTAAGTATTGCAATATGTTTGGCACTACTCATGTATAATACACACCCTTTCGAATGCCATACACATCGTACTCTTTTGGTCATGTTAAAATTGCAAACAGAAAATAAATAAATTGTTTCCATTATGCTCAGCTTTTATAGAATATATATGTACCACGATACGCAGTTTACAATCTCTGTTGTACAAATGACAAGAAATGTCTCATTTCGAATCATAATTTCCTCTAAACATCCTTCAGTTCATGAGTGCCTGCTTCCAATGCTACGTGTGCCAGGGCATGTTGACCGGTGCTGTTCTTTGGCAAAACTATTACATCTCTGATTGAAATTTACTTCATAAAAATCATAATTAATCTATCCACTCCACATAGAACAAAAACATGAATACTGTTTTTGACATTTGTCGACGTCATCAGTATGAGTATAGTCATGCGTCATTATTATGTTTGCCGCGTGACTGTGTTAGTAAACCACATCTCTTGCACATCTTCCGCTTTCCATATCTCCTACAGAGAGCTTCATATGTAATAATAGTAAGGTGACTCAGTACAAAAACACACATATAAAACAATTTCGCGCTTTCACGCTTTCCTCAATTGTTCTCTCATTTATTGCCGCACACGTGCTATTTTAACTCTTGCAGTACTCCTAATTACTGAATGACATAAATGTTCCTCAATTTCTGTGAATATTTATTACTGAAGACCTACCTAAAATATATCGCGCTTTACTGTTTACGTGATTCATTGTAATTATATATCCAATTGAGGCGAACTCATATATGTATGTACTTTATAATGTATAGATAATGACTCTCATTTACAATAATTTTCAATGCTCTACAACATCAACCTATATTGCATATTGTTGTCATTTCAATGTTGCTGCCCCACTTACTCCAATCAAAATTGACAGGTTTGATACCTCTTTTTGTCATGAAAAATAATTGTGGTATTTGAAAACTGTTCTTTGCTCGGGAATAGTTGATTTCTCGGTCCCGATCAAGCCTCCTCACCAACTTCCTCGCCCACAACACGTCAACATCGACTCCTCCACAGCACCTCTTCAACGATAGAGTGCTTTCGTGTTAGAGTTTTTTTAGCTTTGTGCTTTTACAATCTAGCAGTCTATCTTCTATTTTCCTTATCTCCTCGACTACAATTTCCAACATGCATCTCCACAGCACAACCAATTACCCCGTCCATGTGACATATTACCACAGCAGGACTCCACCGTCCCCTGCACTTCTACATCGCTCACTCAAATAGGTACACATCGCCCGACTTGGTACAACAATGTTGCACATTCAAACATCACTTTTGGTAACAATTATCTTTTTGATATCGACATTATGATATGTTTATAAATACATATACATGCTGTAACATTGATATATTTGTGCATTTCAATGTTATAAATATAGATACTGCTGTTGTCAATAGATATTCATTGACATCAACATCATTTTATTCATCAGTCAATGCTGAGCGACACCATGAAATTTGAATATGTAATACTGAAGACCTACCTAAAATATATCAGACCTGACTGTTGAACTAACACATTAAAATTAGATAGTAAATTGAGACGACTTCATATACGTAATTGTTGCATATTTTGTATATTATTTTTTAACAAGTACGTACAGTTTATTTCCTGTTCATTTTATTGTACATGTTCTATCAACGTTTCAGCATACTATATCATAATTCACATTACTGATTCTAATTTTACGTATTCACGTTATTTTATGTACTCTTATGATACATACATAAAACATCATACACAATTTTTTATAGATATGGACTGTAACGACAACATAGTGGACGTACATACAATTGCTCAATCTGATGTTCGTGGTGAAGCTCTCTCTATGCCTGCTGAACAACTTCAACGTCATGTTCATGATCAGTGTCTCTTTGTTCACAGTGAAGAACCTGGATTAAATCAACTGTATAACTACTCAACCACATCATTAAGAAATGTACATATAACAGAATCTGAACGTGCTGCTGAACGAGCTTCCAATCGAGAACGTTCACAGATAAGAAGATCTCTGATGTCTGCCGAACAACGCGAGGCTCAACGAGCACACAACTGTGCTTACCAAAGGGCAAGACGTTCACGTATGACAAAAACACAACAAGCACATGAACGCGCGACTAGGCGTGCTGCTGCTCATAGACGGCGCCATCAATTACCCCGTCAATCTTCCATATTGCCACAGCAGGAATCCACCGTCCACTGCAGTTCTGCATCGCTAACTCCAATAATTACACATCGGCCAGCTTGGGGTAGCAATGCTGCACATGCAAGCATAACATGGGGTAACAATTATCTTCTGTATATCGCCATTATGATATGTTTATAAATACATTTACATGCTGTAACATCGATATGTTTTTGTACTTCAAAGTTACAAATACAGATAATGGTGTTATACATAGATATTCATTGACATCAACACCATGTTATTCATCGCTCCATGCTGACCAACGCCCTCAAATTGGAGAATCATCGACAATGCAACCATCCAGTACAGCCCTGTCTGCCTACAACCTCTCAATCGTGTCTTCCCACTCAGTTGACCATATTAATACACCTACTACTGCTACAACATCGTCACATCTACCTGTTCCGAATACATCAGTTGGAAACATAGAAGGACCTGCAAGTAATTTACTGCAAGAAAATATCGTTCCTCACATGCGTCGACAAGGTAACTTCTCTACTACTATAATATCGACATTTGTGACGCACATATTTCGCTTTTATCGTATATATCTGATAATATTATAATATTATTTGTTTTCTAGAAAATTCACCGATAATGAATTCACAACATGAGGACACAAATGAAAATTCCTCTGATATTACTGCTCCTGTGAGGCACCGACGTCTTCGAAACCACAATATTGCACGCATATGTAATATAGCGCACCAAATTGTATACTTACAGCTACCACATCCTCAGTTCTGTAAATATTGCAATGCTAAATTTTTTGCTGGAGAGACACCAACAATGTGTTGTAACAATGGAAGGATTCAAATTCCAGCTATACCTGTTCCACCAGAGCTTTATAGTTTATTCACTACTAACTCTGCTGAAAGTCGTCACTTCAAAAGATATATTCGTTCATATAACCACATTTTCTCTTTCACTTCAATGGGCGTGATGTTAGATGCGGCTTTGGCAGCTGATCAACATGCAGTATACACATTTCGCGCTCATGGATCAATATATCACCGAATTGGTTCTCTTTTGCCTTCTGCAAACTCACGTCCTAGGTACCTTCAGCTATATGTATACGATACTGAACATGAGGTAGATTATCGTTTGCAAGAAAATACCGAGTTAGACTGTGCATTACTTGAGAAAATAAAATCTATTCTGGATACATATAACCCCTTCGTACTAATGTTTCGACATATTTCTCAACATGAGGACATAAACAGATGCAGACTTATGATAATGGACATGCCTGCTTTCGGCCCACAGTATACATTACCATCTGCATCGCAGGTCGCTGCTATAATTGTTGGTTCAGAAGAATACTTCGAGTCAAATGAACGACATATAATTGTTGAAATAATTGAAGGTCAGCTGGTTAATGTTCAAGAATACGTTGGTTACTATGACCCACTTCAATATCCGTTGCTCCTTCCATACGGTACATACAGTTGGTTAGCTGAATACAAAGTATTGAATAATTTGCATGTTAGCTGTTGCGACTACTATTCATACATGCTGCAGGTTATATGTAAATACATTTCACTGTGTACACAAATACTGTTTTTGCTGTTATGATATTTGACCTCATAATTCTTTTGCTTTAGGATCGTCAGGCACCTTTATCATTGCCGTTACATGGCTGTCGTCTACTGCAGCAATATGTTGTTGATAACTACATTAAAATTGAAACTCAAAAACTTCGTTGGATAAAAAATAACCAAAAAACCATCCGCTCTGAACTGTACAGCGGATTACAAGACTATCTCAATGTCGGAGAGCATAGTGGAGGTTGGTACACATTTTCTTTTGTTCTGCTATGATTCTCATGTTGATTTTGTTTACTGTGATACATTTACACAATGTCCTTATATTACAGCGAATATTGGCCAACGCGTCATATTGACGTCATCTTTTATTGGAAGTCCTCGCGACATGTACCAGCGTTACCAATACGCAACGGCCGTTGTTCAGCATTACGGTAGACCCGATATATTCCTAACAATGACATGCAACACTTCTTGGCAAGAAATCACAGATGCGCTCTATGCTGGACAAACATCGCAAGACCGTCCAGATGTAGTCTCCCGAATATTTCATGCTAAATATGAAAAATTAAAAAATGATATTTTCCAAAAACACGTTCTAGGCAGAACAGTTAGCCATGTTCACGTAATAGAATTCCAAAAAAGAGGTTTGCCGTACATTCATATGCTGGTTATATTTGATGCGCGTGATAAAGTGAACACTCCAGATGACTATGATAAGATTGTTCAAGCAGAGATTCCTCATATTGAGCATGAACCCGAATTGTACAATGCAGTTGTACGTCATATGATTCATGGACCATGTGCACCTGTAAATTCTCATGCACCATGCATGAAACATGGTGTTTGTAAAAAAGGATATCCAAAAAATTTTGCAGAGACAACTTTGCAAGGATCGGACTCCTATCCAATCTACAGGCGCCGTAATAATGGAAGATCATTTATGCTTCGTCGTACAGAAGACTTCGCTATTGACAATCGATGGGTTGTTCCATATAACCCATGGCTCCTGCTGAAATATGACTGTCATATTAATGTAGAGATATGCAGCAGTATCAAAAGTATAAAATATCTATATAAATACATCCATAAAGGTCCTGATTCAGTTGCATTTCAGGTTCAACCATTCTCATATCATAATGAGCTTGCGCAATATGTAAATGGTCGATGGATATGTCCGCAGGAAGCATGTTGGAAAATATTCAAGTTCTCGATGTACCAAACATATCCATCAGTTATCCGTTTACAAATTCATTTGCCGAATAAGCATCACGTGCATTTTCGCACCACTGATTTAGTTGAGAATGTTCTAGCAAACGAACGAAATTCTCGCACAATGTTGACTGAATTTTTCCGTGTTTACGCCACAGAACAAGAACAACACGAGTATCTGTATACGGAGTTTCCAAAACATTACGCATGGAATCTGACATCCAAAACTTGGACTCCACGAAGACGGCAACAGAAAGTTATTGGTCGAATGTACTCAGTACATCCTTCTGAAGGTGAAAGATTTTATTTACGCATTTTGTTGTATCATATTCGAGCTCCGAAATCCTTTGAACATTTGCTCACATTCAATAACATTACGTACTCGACGTTTAAAGAAGCTGCTGAACATTATGGTCTGCTCGAACGCGACAACAATCTACATAACTGTATGCGTGAAGCAAGAAAATTTCAGCTACCGCAAGCATTACGAAATTTATTCACAACAATTTTGTTATATTGCAACCCAACTGATGTTAGACAACTATGGAATGATAACTACACTGCAATGTCTGAAGATTACGTCTCCTCTACTTTCATGAATGATGTATATGTCATGAACAAACTTCTTCATGAAATAGAGTATACTCTACAGCAACATAGCAAGAGTATTATATAGTTCGATATTCCTCAAATGTCGTCATTATTACGAAATCTTCACAACGTGTCGAGCTTAATTGAGGATGAACTGTCGATACCCATCTCATATACGGATTTGAACTCTGTTTCATTGTTAAACCCTGCTCAATTTTATGCTTTTCACACTGTTATGGAAGCTGTTACACATCGTAATGGAGGTATTTTCTTCATAGATGGTCCTGGAGGCACGGGGAAAACTTTCATATATAAAGTGTTACTTGCTCATTTATGGCAAGATGGTCATATTGTGCTTGCAACTGCATCATCCGGAATTGCTGCAACTCTTCTTCCAGGTGGCACTATAGCACATTTAAGATTTAAAATTTCAATTCCTATAGAAGCTGGTTCATTTTTGAAAGAAATTGTACCTAATCACCTAGAGGGGGGGGGGGGGTGAATAGGTGACCTTAAGCTTTTTAAACTTTTTAGGCAGATTTAATCACAGAATTCACAGAACTAAAAACAGCATACACAGAATCAGATACACACAGAGTACACACAGTTTTATAGTGGTTCCCCCAGGTCTGGGTAGATGCACTTTCCCCCTTCGCCTATCTAGTAGTGTACTAGATTCGGCCAAACTCCTCCACTATTCCTCAGATCCTCAGATCTTACACTCAGAACCCCAACCAGGTTCCTACAACTCAGAGTGATCCCACTCTTACAACTCAGGCTCAACAACCCAACCACTCAGTCTTCACAAAGACCTACACTCAGCCAACAAGGCCTACACTCAGCCTTCAATAAGGCCTACACTCAGAGAAAAGTATCTTCTACACTCAGGCACACAGACCCTACCACTCAGCCTTTATAATTTCAGGCTTACAACTCAGATCCCTAAGGATCCTACAGAAAATTAAAATTACAATGAATATAACAACAACTCAGATTGAGAGAGAAGAGTTGTTTGGTTTCTTGAAGAGTTCTTGAAAGAACTTTGCTGAGATCAACCTCCCTTGGCTTTCTTCAAAGCTTCTTGAATTTAGAACACAATAGGGTTGAGTCTCTATGCAGCTGATCTTCAATCACTGCTGACTTAAGAATCAGACCTCAATCTGAAACTTTCTTCACAGTCTGGTTCAACATCTGTATTCTTAGAAGGAGCTCTCTCTCTCCAACTTCTTAGATCTTCTGATCACTTCAACTGATTGTTGTTAATCCTCTTCTGATTGATGACAGAATAAGCCTTTATATAGGCTTTCTTCATGGTGACCGGCTGATCCGGTTCCTAACAGCTTTCTGACAGCTCTGACAGTTGCAGTAGCCCGGCTGGAATGGCAGCTGTCAAGTCATCCAGTCACTTCTTGAATTTTCTGTAACTGTCTGAAAGTGTCGAGACAGTTAGTCTTTAAGTGTCGACACTTATAGACTAAGTGTCGACACAAGTAGACTAAGTGTCGACACTTACCTTCATGGTGTCGACACACCTCCTTATGTTGTAGAATCTGCTTCTCGACACTGCTTCTTCAACATGTGTCGACACTGATCCTGTATGTCGACACAAGTCCTTCTTCTTGAATACTTAGTTGATTTCTTGTAAGTGTCGACACAACTCCTTTGTGTTGACACATCTTCTTGTGTTGATACTTGCTAAGTGTCGACACATCTTCTTGTGTCGACACATGCCTTCTGTGTTAAACTTTTGCTGAGTGTCGACACATCTCCTTTGTGTCGACACTTATACTTAGACTTCATTGAAATTTGCTGAGTGTCGACACAGCCTCCTAGTGTCGACACTTTCTTCATGTGTTGAGACTTTTGCTGTATGTCTACACATTCTTCATTATCTCGACACTTGTACTTAAACTCTGTTGAAGTTTGCTGAGTGTCGACACAGCCTCCAAGTGTCGACACTTTCTGATGTCGACAAAGTTCCTCTGGGTGTCGACACTGCTTTTAAGTGTCGACACTGCTTCTCTGGACATTTCTTCATTATGTGTCGACACAGCCTGTATGTGTCGACACTTTCCTTCTGGTGTCGACTCTGCATTCCTGGTGTCGACACAATTACTCCAAGTGTCGACACAGCTTCTCTGGGTGTCGACACATGTCTTCTTAAGTGTCGACACTTTTCTTCTAGGTGTCGACACATGGACTTAGAAACTTTTAAGCTTTCCCTGCAATTACTTAACCTGCACAAGGTAACTCAAAATACATCAAATACATCCTGATGTATATTATTGAGTGGGGTGAGGCTTCTTCAAATCAGGTACATTTATTCCAGTATACCCAACAATCTCCCCCTATTTGGAGAAGACATAACTCTTAGTCAATGATATACACCATACATAACAAATTCACAGTATGATGTAAAACAGGATTATATGACAGGGTAAGTACATAAACATGTATAAACAAAACATGTTTTCACAAATATCTCAGAACAGTAATGTAATAGATTTAACATATATCACATTGTTCTAACAACTTCAACATTTTCATTATTCAAAAGTTTACAGAAAGTTGAATACAACAGATTACACATAGTAAACTTAAGAAAAATTTCTATCCTAAGGCTGCTCAGGCTCCTTGATCACAATGCCCTTTCCAGTTTATATCTTTGCTTGAACTAGGGCTTCAGTATCTTTAGCAGCAGCAGGCTTCTTCCCTTTAAGACCTTTCTTTTTCAATTCTTCAGTCTTGATCTTCTGCCTTTCAAAATAATGAAAAGGCTTGGGAAAGTACTTGCTGGGCTCCTGTGCAGTAGGAGGTAGTTTTCCCATCTTAGCCTTTCTTTTGTATTGCACAATGGCTTCTTGCCTATTTTCATGCTTCCTCCACTCCAGTTCAGAATACCACTTGCCTCTATCCTAGACATTGTCTTTAGCAGCCTTCCATGCAGTCAAGATGATATTCCTGAAGTGGGGCTCCATTGTTCAAAATCAGGCCTAAGTTCAGCTTGCTCTCTGAACCTTTTCTTAGACAATTGAGTCTCTTGTTCCTTTAATAAGGCCTCTTGTTCTTTCAGAATTGCCTCTGGCACAGGCTGAACCACTTTTTCAATGATGACATTCTGATTTCCCTCAGGTGGGCTATACATAGACTGTGATGGAATTTGAAATCCATCACATAATGGAGGATATCCAAGGGTGGCTCTGATGGAATTTGAAATCCACTTTGTATGATCAGAGCCTAATTTGACTAACACCATCTCCCCCTTTATGACTTCTCTTTCAATGTGATCCCTAAGATCATCTTTCTGAAACCTGATCTGTGTATTCAAATAGTTTACTCCATCCTTATAGAAGGGTTTAAACTTCTGAAGCTGTTGAGCTATAGCCTTCTGGGAATCTTCAAGCACAGTTTTAAAAGCAGTAAGGCTCTCTTGTAACTTCTTATCAAAAGCATCTTTGGCATTTGCACTTTCTGTAGTTTGACCAGAAGCTATATTCTTCATTTCTGTGACTATGGCATTATGAGAAGCTGTTAAATTATCATTCATTCTCAGCTGATTCTCTAGGACATAGCCTTGCTTTACTTCTAGCTCATCAAGTTTTGTCTTTAGTGTCTCCTGATGTGTTGCCAGATAGACTACTGCATTCCCTCTCTTATGGAAGCAGTCAGTCATTTCTTTCTTATTCAGATTCATTTCAAATCTAATTAACTTAATGTCTTGGGCCAGATCAAACTGCAGTGACTTATGCCCTTCATCCATATACTTTTCTATAGCTTGCCTTTGCTCATCCATCTTTATCTACAATGCTACCATCAGAGAACTGTAATCAGTAGTGATGGCTGGCTGTGGAGCAATAGTTTGTAGAGCCTTTTTATATGTCTGGCTCCTCCTCTTGAAGACTTCAAATTTCCTTTTCTTGGCTCTTGCAGCCTCTTCATCCTTTGAAGCAGATATGCTGACTATTTCAACCCTTTCCTTAGGACTAGGATGTGAATCCTTCTCAGTCCTTTGTGGTTGCTCAGCATCCTTTGGCTTCTCATTTTCTTGTCTTGCAGTTTCTACTTCAATCTCCACATGCTCCCCCTCAATAATTACTTTCTCCCCCTCAGTAGGAGCTTTTTCTTTCTCAAACTCAGTTTGTAGAAGGTTTGGGAACAGTTCTTCTAAAGTAAATTCTTGTTGAAAGTGGGGTGGAGAATCTCTTATATCATCAACCACTTGATCAGCAACAGATGTGTCCTCCATGACAACATCTTGGGGTTGGATATGTGTCTGTGTTTGCTGATTAACATTAGGTAATGAATCAAACAAAACATCATTCTCAATAGGGAAATCTAATTGGTTGATTTCAGTTATTACCTCAAGTATAGTTTGAGTAGCTTGTTCACTCTCTAGTGGAGTTGGCTCTTCCACAAGTAGAGGCTCCCCCTAGATTGAATCCTGGTGAGTTGGGCTTGCTGAGGGTAGCTCCCCCTGCCTCTGTGCATCTTCTTGTCTTGCTGGAGATTGTCCAGCATTCCCAGTTTCTTCTTCATCAGGAGTGAACACTACTTGCTCTTCAGAACTGCTTGAGGATTCCTGAGCCATAGGGGCTGTCTTCTTCTTCTTCTTCTGGGGTGTGTCCTTAACAGGAGATGGCAGTTCTTTGGTCAATACTCTATCCCACCTAGAGAAGATTCTCAAATCCATTCTCCTCATGTGGTTAATCTTAGATCCAGCTGCTTGATGCATCACTTCTGATATACTACCAGCTAGGTATAGACTTAGTATTCTACCCAAATTGGCCTTCTTCATACTTTCTTTAATCTTATCAAACATAACTGTAGCCCAATCAGTATTTAGTTTGAATATTATCCTTGTCATAAGGCTAAACATGTGAGCTGAGATTCTGTCATGCCCACAAGGCTTGCTCAGTATGACCTTGCCCACAATCTCAGATAGAAACTTGTCTTGCATATTCATTCCCTTTCTGTTGAAAACAGATCCTATCTTTAGGGTTGAGTCCAAACCACACCATGTCAATGCTTCTCTAGTATTAGAAGCAGAAACATCTTCTTCCTTAGTCCTTTGTAGTTGTAGTACCTTTCTCAGACTCTTAGGAGAGACCTTCACCTTTACCCCATGAACTCTTGACTTAATCTTGAGTCCTGAGTCATCTATTGTTGCTGCATTCAGAAACTCCAAGACCTCCTTCTTCCAGATCTTGATCGGTTCTGAAACAAGAAATTCTAACCCAGTCTCAGCTATTAGGGTTATCACGCCTTTGATATCAGGTTCCGCGTCATCCTATGCGTGTCGCACGAGTTCATATCCTTCATTCACATTCTCTTCTAGCTTGGGCGCCATTAGGGTTTGAAGAAATATGAATTAGAGAAGAGAGATGTCGACACACAAGTTTGGTCTCGAAACTTTGGTGAGCGTGTCGACAAACAATGACAAAAACCTATTTATACCTTTCTAGAATCGAAGATGAAAGGGCGCGTCAAAATACTTAAATTGTGTCGACACTGTTGAAAAGTGTCGACACTTACTTATAATGTCTCGACAACTATGTGTCGACATAAGTATAGTCGACAGAATATATGTGTCGATACTTGTTTATGTGTCGATACCGCTTTGCTCGACACTTAGTCGAGACTTTACTAGACTAATTCTAAGTAAAGTCTAAGTGTCGACACCACCTTGGATGTGTCGACACCTACTCTGCATGTGTCGACACTAATTCTCTGAAGTGTCGACACAGACTTCCTAGAAGTGTCGACACCATTTCTCTGAAATGTCGACACCACTTCTATGTGTCGACACATACAACTCTGTGTGTCGACACCTTTTTACTTAGCCAATTTTGAAAACTTATTGTAAGTTTATCATCCCTAATTCAATTTTAAATTTATTGAATTTGGTTTCATCTAAGGGCTTAGTATACATGTCAGCTAGCTGATTATCTGTATTAATATACTCTAGGGAAATATCTCCTTTTTCCACATGTTCTCTTAGAAAATGGTATTTTATTTCTATATGCTTATTCCTACTATGAGAGACAAGATTATTTGCAATATAAATAGCACTAGTAGAATCACAAAATAAAGGTGTTCTACTTACTTGAATACCATAGTCTTCTAGTTGGTGTTGTATCCAAAGAAGTTGAGCACAACAACTCCCTGCAGCAACATACTCTGATTCTGCTGTGAAGATAGCCACACTTGTTTGCTTCTTGCTACTCCATGATATCAGTCTTCCACCTAGGAATTGACAGGTACCTGTTGTACTTTTCCTATCTTCCTTGCAGCCTGAAAAATCTGCATTTGAATAACCTGTCAGTTCAAAGTCTCCATTCCTAGGGTACCAAAGGCCCAGATAAGGTGTGCCCTTAAGATATCTCAGAATTCTTTTGACTGCTGTCAAATGAGATTCTTTAGGGCAAGCTTGGTACCTAGCACAAACACATGTAGCATACATGATATCTGGTCTACTAGCAGTCAAATACAATAGGGAGCCAACTATCCCTCTATACAAAGTCTCATCTATAGGTTTCCCTGCATCATCTTTGCTAAGAGACATACTTGACCCCCATAGGAGTTTTCATGGTAGTGGATGATTCCATACCATACTTCCTTATCAATTCTAGGGTGAACTTAGACTGGCATATGGATAAACCATCCTCAGTCTGTCTAACTTGCAGACCCAAGAAGAACTTAAGTTCCCCCATACCGCTCATTTCAAATTGTCCTTACATTAGTTTTGCAAACTTCCTGCAAAGACTACTTTTTGTAGACCCAAATATGATGTCATCTACATATATTTGGACTAGAATGATCTTGCCTCTGGATTCCCTAAGGAATAGAGTCTTGTCTATTTTCCCCCTTGTGAATTTATTCTCAATGAGGAAACTAGACATAGTTTCATACCAAGCCCTAGGGGCTTGCTTTAACCCATACAAAGCCTTCCTAAGTCTATAAACATAATTAGGTTTAGTAGAATCAACAAAACCTGATGGCTGTTCCACATAGACTTCTTCTTTCAGATTTCCATTCAGAAAGGCTGACTTAACATCCATTTGGTATACTTTAAACCCTTGATAGGTTGCATAGGCCAAGAACATCCTTATTGCCTCCAGTCTGGCTACTGGAGCAAAGGTCTAATCAAAGTCAATACCTTCTTCCTGCCTATATCCTTTTGCAATCAGTCTTGCTTTGTTCTTTATAATCACTCCATGTTAATCCAACTTATTCCTAAAGATCCACTTGGTTCCAATTATGTTGTGATCTTTTGGTTTAGGAACAAGCTCCCAGACATTGCATCTTTTGAACTGGTTCAGCTCCTCTTGCATTGCCTCAATCCAATGAGGGTCTAGGATGGCTTCTTCAAATTTCTTTGGCTCTACTTGGGATAGAAAACTAGAGTAGAGTACTGAACTTAAATTTCTGCTCCTTGTTTGTACTCCTTGTCTGAGATCACCAATAATTTGATTGGCTGGATGATCTTTTAGATGCCTATTTGCTGGAGGCTGCCTGTCTTCAGGTTGTACTCCTTCAGCTTCTTCAACTTGCTGCACCCCTTGGTCTTCTTCTGCATCAGGTGTATCTAGTACTCCCCCTGGACAGCAGCCACTATCATCCACTTGCTGACTTGCAGTAGGACCTTCTTCAATAGTGAGCTTGTCCATCTTCTTAGTCACACCTGTGGAGCTGCAAATACTTCTAGACAATTCATTGTTAATGAGTCTAGTTTCATCAAACACTACATGAACAGACTCTTCTACAACTTGAGTAGTCAAGTTGTAGACTCTATAAGCCTTACTGTTGTTGTTGTACCCAACAAAGATCCCCTCTTGGGATTTGGCAGCAAACTTGGTTTAGTGAGACTTACCATTGTTAAGTATATAACATTTACAACCAAAGATCCTGAAATAGGATAGATTTGGTTTTCTACCTTTCACAATCTCATAGGGGGTCTTATTGTGGCTCTTGCTGATAGTGTCCCTATTAATCACATGACATGCAGTATTAACTGCCTCAGCCTAGAAATATTCTGTGAGAGATGTGTCACTTAATAGGGTTCTACCAGCCTCAATCAAGGTTCTATTTTTCCTCTCAGCAATGCCATTTTGCTGAGGTGTTCTTGGTGAAGAAAATTCCTGAAATACCTCAAACTCTTCACATAGCTTTGTCATACTGTCAGACTGGAATTCAGTACCATGGTCACTTCTTATTTTGACCACTGTACTATCTAACTCATTCTGAATTTGTTTGACAAAACTATAAAAGATACTAGGAGTTTCATATTTCTGTCTAAGGAAGAACACCCAGGAAAACCTTGAGTAGTCATCTACAACTACAAATGTATAGACCTTCCTACCAAGGCTGTGAACTGTCATAGGACCAAAAAGATCCATATGCAAGAGGTATAGGCACCTCACAGCATCTTTGTTCTCAATGCTATTAAAGGTGGATCTAGTCTGCTTGCCCTTTTGACAAGCTGAACATATCCCAACCTTTTTACACTTAACTTGAGGACCATTCCTCACTAACTCTTTACTATATAGTTGACCAATTGTCTTATAGTTGAGATGGGCTAGCCTCTTGTGCCATTTGACACAATGAGAGACTTTCTCATCAGCTACAAGACACACAGGAGAAACATTGTTCTCACACATAATGTCTAGACAATAAACATTTCTCTTCCTATAACCTGTCAGAATGATCTTTTGATCATTTGACCTCCTGATATGACAACCATCTTTGACAAATGAGATGTCATATCCTAGATCACTCAGCTGACTTATACTAATGAGGTTGTGTTTCAAACCTTTAACATAAGCCACTTGAGTAATTGTAATAAGGTTGCTAGAAATGTTACCAAAGCCTTTGATGATTCCTTTTTCAGAACCACCAAAGGTGACTTTAGGACCATCCTTCATTGGTGTATAGTCCTTTAGCAATCCCCTAGTTCCAGTCATGTGCCTGGAACATCCATTGTCCAAGTATCATATTGGGGCATGACCACTTGGACTCACCTGCAAAACAGATTAGTTAACCTTAGAACCCAAAGAATTCTTGGGTCCTTGGTGCTGGTTAGTTTGCCTCTTAACAAAACTACCTGTAGCTTTTCTAGCAGGTAGATTGCTACTCACCTTGGCATTAGAATTATGCCAACAGTCTATGGCAAAGTGGCCTACCTTGCCACAGCAGCAGCACTCAAATCTGTTGTACCTTTGTTTAGGTACAACCCTGGCTGTTTTATCAACAGCAGGCTTCTTGTTGAGTACTGGGGATTTGCCCTTAGACTTGGACTGTACAGTCCTGGAAGGTTTAGTAAACCCCAATCCAGTTTTACCCTTTTGAGAAATAAACTCATCTATCAAAGGTAGAACAGACTTTGGTTTAGAAAACCTTGCTACTATATCTCTCCCTTTCTGAAGACTAATCTCCAGATTTCTGATTTGATCATTTTTAAATGTTATAGTCCCCATCTGAATAACAGTTATGTGCTTCAGTCTGGCTATTTCATTTAATTTCTGATCAATCAACTTATCAAAATCTGTTGCAGCCATTTTGAGATTAGCAATCTCCTTAGCCTGACTCTTGGTCAAGGATTTGCTTTTCTTCAGAGCTTGCAACACTACTCTATATTCATCAATTAATTGATGAATGTCTCCTTCAGATTCAGATCCACTCTCATCACTTGATGATGATGTATCTGAATCTGACTCAGTACTAGAAATTGAACTAGCAGAACAATTTTGTACCTGACTTGGTCCAGGCTGATCCTGAATTTTGTCTCCTTCTGATAAGGCCATCAGTCTCTGACACTGATTGTCCTCATGCTCATATATAGAGTTCATTAACTGGATGAACTCCTCTTCCTCTTCTTTAGTAAACAGTCCAATATAAGCCTCAGCTTCTGAATCAGTTTCTGTAGAAGACATATCAGACAGACTTTTGTCCTTCTTAGCTACAAAGGACCTTTCCTTTTTGCCCTTGATTTGAGTCTTCTTCTTATCTGTTGACTCTTTCCTTTTCTCTGGACAGTCAGCAACAACATGTCTCTGTCTGTTACAACAATAACAAACTATCTTTGAAGATGTAGCTTTACTTGACTTGGGCTTTCTCCTGTCATTCTTTGATGACTTCTGTGAAGTGGATGGCTTAGACCTTCACTGTTTTTTCTTTAGAAACTTCTGAAAATGTCTTGTGAAAGCTGCAAAATCTTCATCACTCTCACTACTTTCAGAATTCTTGCTTTCTGACTTATCTGTCTCAGTCTCAGCAACTTTTGGTGGTGGAGATGGTGACTTACTTTTATATTTCCTAGTTGCTTCTGTCTTGAAAGCTACATCTCTTTCTTTGTGCTCAATTCTTGTAGTCTTCTCCTCCTCCTTCCTTACCATTAACTGCATCTCATAGGATAACAGTTTTCCAAACAATGTTGGAGGAGGAATGTCTGCTAATTTGGTCATTTCCCTTATGACACAAATCTTAGTATCCCAGTCTTTAGTTAGGGATCTCAAGAACTTATCATTCAGCTCATAATTGCTGAATTCTCTTCCATAGGACATTAACTTATTAACTATCCTATAGAATTTCTTGTAGCACTCAGTTATGCTATCAGACCTGCCTTGTCTGAAGCTCTCATACTCTTGGTTTAATAAAGACTTTCTGTCCTGTCTAACTTCTTCAGAGCCCTCCATGTATACTATCAGTGTGTCCCACATTTCCTTTAATGTTTTACAGTGAATTAAATTCTGTAATGTGGCATCATCTATTGCACTTACAATTATATTCTGGGCCCTCTTGTCCATAGTGGCCAGAATAATCTCATCCTTGGTCATTTCAGAATAGTCTTTTGGAGTTCTCTAGTTTGCATCCAGAACTGATACTTTCATAGGCACATATGTCCCTTCTTTAACATTGATATAGATTCTAGGGTCAGAGGCTTCCATAAATAGTCTAACCCTTTCTTTCCAAATGCCAAAGATTTCCTTTCTGCAGATAGGCAACTTCATGGATCCTAGTTCTTTGTGATTCTCTGTTGAACCCATTTTCTTGATTTTCTTGATTATGCTGAGTCTGCTTACATGATCTTTTACTCAGACTGTTAAGTCCTTTTTTTAGCAACCTCGCTTTGATACCACTTGAAAGAAATTGTACCTAATCACCTAGAGGGGGGGGGTGAATAGGTGACCTTAAGCTTTTTAAACTTTTTAGGCAGATTTAATCACAGAATTCACAGAACTAAAAACAGCATACACAGAATCAGATACACACAGAGTACACACAGTTTTATAGTGGTTCTCAAGGTCTGGGTACATCCACTTTCCCCCTTCGCCTATCTAGTAGTGTACCAGATTCGACCAAACTCCTCCACTATTCCTCAGATCCTCAGATCTTACACTCAGAACCCCAACCAGGTTCCTACAACTCAGAGTGATCCGACTCTTACAACTCAGGCTCAACAGCCCTACCACTCAGTCTTCACAAAGACCTACACTCAGCCAACAAGGCCTACACTCAGCCTTCAACAAGGCCTACACTCAGAGAAAAGTATCTCCTACACTCAGGCACACAGGCCCTACCACTCAGCCTTTATAATTTCAAGCTTACAACTCAGATCCCTAAGGATCCTACAGAAATTAAAATTACAATGAATATAACCACAACTCAGATTGAGAGAGAAGAGTTGTCTGGTTTCTTGAAGAGTTCTTGAAAGAACTTTGCTGAGATCAACCTCCCTTGGCTTTCTTCAAAGCTTCTTGAATTTAGAACACAATAGGGTTGAGTCTCTATGCAGCTGATCTTCAATCACTGCTGACTTAAGAATCAGACCTCAATCTGAAACTTTCTTCACAGCCTGGTTCAACAGTTGTCTTCTTAGAAGGAGCTCTCTCTCTCCAACTTCTTAGATCTTCTGATCACTTCAACTGATTATTGTTAATCCTCTTCTGATTGCTGACAGAATAAGCCTTTATATAGGCTTTATTCATGGTGACCGGCTGATCCGGTTCCTAACAGCTTCCTGACAGCTCTGACAGTTTTAGTAGCCCGGCTGGAATGGCAGCTGTCAAGTCATCCAGTCACTTCTTGAATTTTCTGTAACTGTCTGAAAGTGTCGAGACAGTCAGTCTTTAAGTGTCGACACAAGTAGACTAAGTGTCGACACAAGTAGACTAAGTGTCGACACAAGTAGACTAAGTGTCGACACTTACCTTCATGGTGTCGACACAACTCCTTGTGTTGTAGAATCTGCTTCTCGACACTGATCCTGTGTGTCGACACAAGTCCTTCTTCTTGAATACTTAGTTGATTTCTTGTAAGTGTCGACACAACTCCTTTGTGTCGACACATCTTCTTGTGTTGATACTTGCTAAGTGTCGACACATCTTCTTGTATCGACACATGCCTTCTGTGTTGAACTTTTGATGAGTGTTGACACATCTCCTTTGTGTCGACACTTGTACTTAGACTTCATTGAAATTTGCTGAGTGTCGACACAGCCTCCTAGTGTCGACACTTTCTTCATGTGTTGAGACTTTTGCTGTATGTCTACACATTCTTCATTATGTCGACACTTGTACTTAAACTCTGTTGAAGTTTGCTGAGTGTCGACACAGCCTCCAAGTGTCGACACTTTCTGATGTCGATAAAGTTCCTCTGGGTGTCGACACTGCTTTTAAGTGTCGACACTGCTTCTCTGGACATTTCTTCATTGTGTGTCGACACAGCCTGTATGTGTCGACACTTTCCTTCTGGTGTCGACTCTGCATTCCTGGTGTCGACACAATTACTCCAAGTGTCGACACAGCTTCTCTGGGTGTCGACACATGTCTTCTTAAGTGTCAACACTTTTCTTCTAGGTGTCGACACATGGACTTAGAAACCTTTAAGCTTTCCCTGCAATTACTTAACCTGCACAAGGTAACTCAAAATACATCAAATACATCCTGATGTATATCATTGAGTGGGGTGAGGCTTCTTCAAATCAGGTACATTTATTCCAGTGTACCCAACAATTTTGCAAATTTTCCAAACAATCTGAGATGCATAAACTGATACAACATTGCTCAGCTATTCTGTGGGATGAGGCTCCAATGTCGCACAAACATGTATTTGAAGCTGTTGATCGATTATTTCGAGATGTTCTAAACATCTCACAACCTTTCGGTGGTAAAGTTATCATTATGGGAGGAGATTTCCGTCAAATTCCACCAGTTGTTGTTAATGGTACAAAGTTCCAAACTATCAATGCCAGCATAGTTAACTCACCTTTGTGGTCAGCTGTACAGTTAATTTCATTATCTGAAAATATGCGCGCTCTTGATGATCAGCATTTCTCGGAATTTCTGCTTCGTATAGGAAATGGTGACGAACAAACATATGATAATGATATGATTCAAATTCCCATACCAATGATTATTCCATGGGAAGGAGAACATTCACTCACTGTATTGACCAACAGTGTATTCTCCGATATTACGTCCGCTGCTACCGACTGTGCTTATTGGGAAAACAGAGCATTGCTCACTCCATTAAATGATGATGTTGCTATGTTAAATGAGAATTGCATTAAATTACTCCATGGACATGAAATTACATACTATTCTTTTGATTCCGTTGATGATGATAGCTGTAATTTATACCCACAGGAATTTTTGAATAGCATATCACCAGGCACTCTCCCACCACATAAACTATCGTTGAAAACAGGCGCCCCCATCATGCTCTTGCGCAATTTGAATCCACGAATCGGCCTATGTAATGGTTCGCGTCTTCTTTGCCGTCATTTCTCAAGAAATATTATTGAGGCCGAAATACTAAGTGGACAACATAAAGGAAAGTCAGTCTTCCTTCCCCGCATACCACTAAAACATGCGGGAGATTTCAATATGCCATTTGAATTAACAAGAAAGCAGTTTCCAATTCGTTTAAGCTTTGCACTTACGATAAACAAATCTCAAGGACAAACAATTAAACAGATTGACCTTTACTTGCTCTCTCCTGTTTTCACTCATGGTCAGCTTTATGTGGCTTTATCAAGAGGTGTTAATGCGACAAGTACCAAAATTTTAGTAAAAGATGGTTGTATAGCAAACCATTCAGGTACTTATACAAAAAATGTTGTTTTCAAGGAACTACTGTCCAAAGTCAATGTACAGGTACATTTCTGTCCCTCATGTCAAAGTTTTTTTTTTCTTTGCAGCATACAAACAGTGTTGTCAATTAATATATTTAATTTCCTACGCAGTCTCATGCAACATAGTCAATTGCAATTACGTGCAACAAATTCAATTGCAACAAACCTATGTGATCTTCACTTGGTACGCAATTGAACTTTAATTTCTTTTACAATTACTCAAACAGCTGTACTCATTCTATTTCTATGAACGTCATATGAATACAAACACAAAATAAAAACATTACGTATTACGTACCCTCTACTTATATTATTCTTCTATAATAACTCATGTAGACAGATAACTATAATACAAACATGCTTTATGACTTTCCGTATGCATATATTAATGTTCGCTAATAATATTATATCTGATTTCACTTATATCTCAACCACTATAACGAAAATATGGAACGTATGAATGTCGAACTCACTGAAATACTTTCACCCGTCCGATTTGAATTCCTTATTCAACAACACTTTACTGAAGTATCCGCACTCTCTTCAATTTTTACAGTCCTCATAAATCTATTACATGTGTCGCTAATCGTTGTTAAAAATTGTTTTATGAAAAACTGTCCTCCGTCACGATCTACATATATATCATCCGAAACTTCACATATAAATTACCAGGACAGCGAGCCAGCCCATGCCACAAGCCCACCCGCTCTACACTATTAATCTTCGTCATCACACACGCTATATAAAATATATACGTATAACTTTTTATGCCATGTCCATATCATAATGCTGGGAAAAAAAGTATTGTACATTAAAATATTCGATATAGAAAATAAATGATAAGTAGTTACGTGCAAAGAGAGAAACAGTAACACATGATTGAATGGCGGAATAAAGATAGCGGAGTATAAATTATATAATAAATATAATTATTTTCTAGATATAAATATTGTTATATATAATACTTTTCAGTGTTCGTGACAACGTATTCGCCAAACACTCCGCGTAAGAAATCCCTCCACTTCACGAACAATGAACTCAAGTACTCCGCTGCTGTTCCACTACTCTTACGTGTTAAAATTTTCTGTACTATCTTTGTTCATCATCTTACTGTGCTCTTTATTATTTCATTAATATTCAAATGTTATATTGCTAAATATATCTGTAAAAATTGATATATTATATTATGGAATATGCTTTAACTTCTGCATGTATAACTTTTACCTTAACTTCTTCGTCTGCACACATCTATCATCACTGCAACATATTATGTTCCGTCTCTTACAACTCCATTACAACGCCTCATATTCTGCTCGGCTTTTAATACCAAATTGAAAATTTGTAAAATTGAACATGAAATTTTCGTACATTTCTGTATAATCCGATTCTTTTATATACCGTAAAACTATTACGATACTAATACATATATGTTATGAAATACTCCCTGATTTGACTTACCTCAATTATTTTTTTTATTAATGTTAACAATATGCAGATGACAAACGAGCAATCAGCATACCAGCCGCTAGAATTACAAAATAATTCCGTCACTCAACCCAGTAAGTCATTGATACTTTGCATATCTATTTATGTATTATCATAACACCTTGCAAAATAAACTACCGAATTTGCTTCACAGCTACCCCTGTCATCAACAACATTACGGTTGACTCTGATTATAATTACTACGATGAGATCTGCAAGCCAAGCACAACCAGGTGGTCAGATGGTCCACGCACTGAGATTCCAGGTTTTCGCTTGCGTATCCCACCTGTGCCAGCAGGTCTAACAGCACAAGAAGAGTGGAATTACGTATTCACAATGATTAGAAGGTACGACATACCAAATAATCTTCAGTATATCACAAATACTACTACCGTAGATCAATAAGCAGTTGTCACTCACTAATATACATTTACATCTTCCATCATTGCAGGGTCTCGCAGGGCCACTGAAGAAGATATGTCATCAAACACTGTTGGAACTTATGATAGCTTGCAACTACACGTGCACTTCTGCGTGCACAGTACTTAGTTACATGAGTGTAGTAACCGCGATTCCACTGTCAAACAATTCAATCTCCAATCACAATGAACTTTCTCTGTTGTTTATATATATATAACAACACTTTTACTAATCATTATGACGTATGTTCTCCATATGTAGAATTTTCTACCCTCATCTATGTGTTATATGTTGTAATGCCCATAAACTAATACTACTATGAACATTGTCATAATCTTCAATTGTATCCTCATGATATTTGTACATGATTGACATAAAAATGCTACATATGTTCCATACGACCATCTTACCACGGGATAACCCCCTCCTTGATGCTCTAAGTCAGCCAACGCTTCAAATACGAGCGACGGCCACTGAGACTCTGGCAAGGCACGTGCAATGTCGCAACAAGCCCGCTTGAATGCGGCCGCAGGCCGCCCGAGAGCATCGAGCACGGGCGTAGCCCGTGCGAAGATGCTCGTATATATATATATATATATATATATATATATATATATATATATATATATATATATATATATATATATATATATATATATATATATATATATATATATATATATATATATATATATATATATATATATATATATATATATTAATAGGTCTCCTAAACCTACTAACTAGGTTATGTAAAATTACATTTTTGCCCCTATGAACTTCTAAAAATAAGGGAAAGCTGACTGTCGAAGGGCGGGGAAGCCCGCCGGGGGGGACGGGCTTCGCCCGTCGGGGGGCGGGCGAAGCGCGCCGGGGGGCGGGCGAAACGCGTCGAGGGGCGGGCGAAGCGCGCCGGGGGGCGGGCGAAACGCGTCGAGGGGCGGGCGAAGCTCGCTTGATTGCGGGTGAAGCCCTCAGCGACGCATCGAGAACGGGCGAATCCCGTTCGAAAATGGTAGTATATATATATATGTATATGTATATATATATATATATATATATATATATATATATATATATATATATATATATATATATATATATATATATATATATATATATATATATATATATATGTATATATATATATATATATATATATATATATATATATATATATGTATATATATGTATATGTAGATGTAGATATATGTATGTACATATATATATATATATATATATATATATATATATATATATATATATCTTTATTATATAATACAATATGCATATTTTCATCACATCATAAAACTCATCTGGACCGTCCGATCTCCAAAGAATTGCTTCTGGTCGTTGGATCTATATAGGGTGGCCTGCAATTATCCAAAGCATAAAAAAAATACTGTTCATTTTGCTGAAAGCCCCGATACCCGCCCCCTCCCGCATCCCGCCCCCACGGCCTCACCCCGCCGCCGCCGGCGGAGCCGCCGGCGGCCTGCCCGCCGCCCACCGACGGGTTCGCCGCCATCCGGCGAACCCGCCGGGGGTTGTCCGGCGGCGAGCGGGCAGGGCCACCCATGACTTTATAATTAATAAAATTATTAAAATGATTTTAAATACTTTTAAGCACGCCGGGGTCGGGCGAACCCCACCGGGGGGCGGGCGAAGCCCGCCGAGTGGCGGGCCAAGCCCTCTGGGGGGTCAAGCAAGCGAAGCCCGCTTGATTGCGGGCGAAGCCCGCATCGACGCATCGAGAACGGGCGGAGCCCGTTCGAAGATGCTAGTATATATATATATATATCTTTACTAATATAAAGAAAGTATAAATTTATGAGTTTGAAATTGCAATAGCCATCTGATTATGGTTTGGTAATTTTACATAACCTAGTTAGTAGGCTTAGGAGACCTATTATAATGTGGAGAGATGATGCAGTATGATTGAATTTGATTGGACGACAGCAAAATTATCCGATCACCGCAGCAAACCTGCTTACCCGCCAGCCCGCCAACCCGCTGACCCGCCAGCCCGCCAACCCGCATGTCCACCAATCCAGTGGTTTCAAACAACATTTCTGAGAACCTATATTTAAACCCGTAAAGTTTCTTATTATAAGCAGTGTGGGACTAATAGGCGGGTGCGGGTCATATTATAATTATTACATTATTTATAATTATTATATTATAATTATTATATTTAATAATATTTATAATTCTTATATATTATTATAATAAAAAGCAGGCGGGTGACAGTGCTCACGCCACTCTTTAATGTTTTTTTAATTAATTCTTTAATTATTTTAAATATCAAATTTATTTATTTTTATTAATTGTTTATAAATATCAAATTTATTTTTTTTATTAATTATAAAAAGCAGATGGTTCAATACTTTTGCGAAGCCCGCCGGGGTGCGGGCGAAGCCCGCCGGGGGGCGGGCAAAGCCCGCCGTCACCGGCCGGGTACTGTGACGCGTAGCCATCGGGCCGGAGGCCCGTGCCTGTCACTCGTGTGTGTGTGTGTGTGTGTGTGTGTGTGTGTGTGTGTGTGTGTGTGTGTGTGTATCAACAGTTTTGACAATAAGTTGGTCCAGCAGGTTAGGCGAAATGGCTCGATCTCTCAGAACTAGTTTGAGCACAGAATTTGACTAGCAAAGTTCAAACTTATTAGAATTGGCAGAGGAGCTACTTGCTCATCAAAAACTATCAAGCACAGAAACTGTAAAATTTAAAATAGGGGAGGTGACAGTACCACTCTCAGTCATCAAAGAGCAATAACCACAAGTAAAAAAAACAAAAGCAACAGTTGTACTTTATTCACGTGAGACATATCAGCGCGAGATGTGATTTCACATTGCAACTGATGAAGATAAAAAAAAACATACTAAGTACAAACTGACGAACTGAAAAACTGAGACCGCCAAGACCACCTGTTCGCACCTCGGGACGCCTGGATGCACCAGGCCTCCTGTCACCTGACAAGACTTCAGGTCTCCTGGCAGCAAAGGTCGTCTAACCGCAGAAGTCTTGCAAGTACTACAACCCGCAAATGTCAATCCGCAGAGGTCGCCACTAACATAACACTTGGACCTTGCTGGAGACCAAACCGCAAGTCGCCCGTACTGAGCCTTCATGTCGCACGACCTGGTTTATGTTGCATGCCTGAGAACTGCACCCAGTGGCGGAACTAGGATTTTGAAGTCGCACGGCCACAATCTAAGTACTGTCAATTCGGGGGGTCGGGGGGCAGCACACCCTGAGCGGGGGTTCGGGGGCAGCGTTCCCGAAATTTTTTTTTTTCAAAAATATTTTTGTAAGGAAAATATTGAACACAATATTACAATCATAAATTGAACACAAAATTACAAAAGAATTGGTTTCCCTATTAGACTTAGACGGATTGAAAGCGCATAACTCGCTCTCACATCTCGACCATCTAGAATCATTGAGGAGCATCCGTTTGGTTACTTATATGGATACCACTACCAGATATCGTGTCTTGGGACTCTTGACACGTTCATATGTCACCTTAGATGGATAATATTTAGGTATAAGTATTTTATGAGAATAATATGCTGACGTGTGTTTTCTCTCAAATGGGGACAGTAGATTTCTTCACTAAAATTCCAAACCCATGACTATTCCTTTCATGAGTTTGAGGTGGTATCAAATTGGCTTATTGTACAAGTGTAAATACCCCCAATTGGGGATGAATAAACTATTTGATCCATTCTTTTTTCTCTTCTTCCAGAGTCTTATGCCTTCCTGTGATGGCCTTAAATCTTGACCCTTCAAATTGAACGTGATATTTTTTTTACATGTTTCTTTCTTTAGAGTGATAATTACTTTAGAATGTTACACGCTGAGACGTACTTTATGGGTAGAAAAAATTTCTAAAATTTGAAAATTATGTTAAAACTCATAAGGGACTTGACTTCAAGCGGCACAATGTTTCATTGAATGTGAAATCAATTTTTTTGCATATCTAAAGCGTAATAAAAAAAACATTGTAAATAGCATTAAGTGTACAATTACTGCAGTAGGTCATAAAAACAACTCATAACACAATCTAGTTATTTATCAACAACTATAGATATGTTCAACATGCACATCACGTCGGAAAATTAGACGTGGAAAATTTAGTGGACAAAATAAGGCATGTTCAACTCATAAGACAATCTAGTGGACAAAATAAAGAAGGTGATCAATTAAACTTCAAATAAGGCATCAAAAGCAATTAGACGTGGAAAATTTAAAGCTATTTCACATACCTTTCGGCGGTTCCAAGTAGGTTAGTGCCCGCCGCCCACCCGACGGTGGCCCTGTCCGCTCGCCGCCGGACAACCCCCGACTGGTTCACCGGAGGGCGGCGAACCCGCCGGTGGGCGGCGGGCAGGCCGCCCGCGGCTCCGCCGTCGGCGGCGGGGTAAGGCGGAGGGATGCGGGAGGGCGGTTTTTTATTATTATTTAATCATTACTTTAATAATTAATATGTTTTTATAATTAATAAAATTATTAAAATGATTTTAAATACTTTTAAGCCCGCCGAGGGCGGGCGAACCCCGCCGGGGGGCGGGCGAAGCCCTCCAGGGGGTCAAGCGGGCGAAGCCCGCTTGATTGCGGGCGAAGCCCGCTTGATTGCGGGCGAAGCCCGCTTGATTGCGGGCGAAGCCCGCTTGATTGCGGGCGAAGCCCGCTTGATTGCGGGCGAAGCCCGCTTGATTGCGGGCGAAGCCCGCTTGATTGCGGGCGAAGCCCGCTTGATTGCGGGCGAAGCCCGCTTGATTGCGGGCGAAGCCCGCTTGATTGCGGGCGAAGCCCGCTTGATTGCGGGCGAAGCCCGCTTGATTGCGGGCGAAGCCCGCTTGATTGCTGGCGAAGCCCGCTTGATTGCTGGCGAAGCCCGCAAGCGACGCATCGAGAACGGGCGAAGCCCGCAGCGACGCATCGAGAACGGGCGAAGCCCGTTCGAAGATGCTAGTATATATATATATAACAACAATTTTGACAATAAGTTGGTCCAGCAGGTTAGGCGAAATGGCTCGATCTCTCAGAACTAGTTTGAGCACAGAATTTGACTAGCAAAGTTCAAACTTATTCGATTTGGCAGAGGAGCTACTTGCTCATCAAAAACTATCAAGCACCGAAACTGTAAAATTTAAAATAGGGGAGGTGACACTACCACTCTCAGTCATCAAAGAGCAATAACCATAAGTAAAAAAAAAACAAAAGCAGCAGTTGTACTTTATTCACGTGAGACATATCAGCGCGAGATGTTATTTCACATTGCAACTGATGAAGATAAAAAAACAGACTAAGTACAAACTGACGAACTGAAAAACTGAGACCGCCAAGACCACCTGTTCGCACCTCGGGACGACTGGATGCACCAGGCCTCCTGTCACCTGACAAGACTTCAGATCGCCTGGCAGCAAAGGTCGTCTGACCACAGAAGTCTTGCAAGTACTACAACCCGCAAATGTCAGTCCGCAGAGGTCGCCACTAACATAACACTTGGACCTTGCTGGAGAACAGACCGCAAGTCGCGCGTATTGAGCCTTCATGTCGCACGGCCTGGTTTATGTTGCATGCTTGAGAACTGCACCCAGTGGCGGAACTAGGATTTTTAAGTCGCACGGGCACAATCTAAGTACTGTCAATTCGAGGGGTTCAGGGGGCAGCGCACCCTGAGCGGGGGTTGGGGGGCAACGTTCCCGAATTTTTTTTTGCAAAGATGTTTTTGTAAGGAAAATATTGAACACAATATTACAATAAAAAATTGAACGCAAAATTACAAAAAAATTGGTTTCCCTATTAGACTTAGACGGATTGAATGCACATAACACGCTCTCACATCTCGACCATCCAGAATCATTGAAGAGCATCTGTTTGGTTACTTATGAGGATACCACTACCAGATATCGTGTCTTGGGACTCTTGGCGCGTTCATATGTCACCTTAGATGGATAATTGTTAGGTATAAGTATTTTATGGGAATAATATGCTAACGTGTGTTTTCTCTCAAATGGGGACAGTAGATTTCTTCACTGAAATTCCAAACCCATGACTATTCCTTTCATGAGTTTGAGGTGGTATCAAATTGGCTTATTGTACAAGTGTAAATACCCCCAATTAGGGATGAATAAACTATTTGATCCATTCTTTTTTCTCTTCTTCTAGAGCCTTGTGCCTTCCAGTGATGGCCTTAAATCTTGACACTTCAAATTGAACATGATATTTTTTCTTTTACATGTTTTTTTCTTTAGAGTGATAATTACTTTAGAATGTTACATGCTGAGACTTTATGGGTAGAAAAAACTTTCTAAAATTTGAAAATTATGTTAAAACTCATAAGAGACTTGACTTCAAGCGGCACAATGTTTCATGAATGTGAAATCAATTTTTTTGCATATCTAAAGCGTAATAAAAAACATTGTAAATAACATTTAGTGTACAATTACTGCAGTAGATCATAAAAACAACTCATAATACAATCTAGTTATTTATCAACAACTATAGATATGTTCAACATGCACATCACGTCGGAAAATTAGACGTGGAAAATTTAGTGGACAAAATAAGGCATGTTCAACTCATAACACAATCTAGTGGACAAAATAAAGAAGGTGATCAATTAAACTTCAAATAAGGCATCAAAAGCAATTAGACGTGGAAAATTTAAAGCTATTTCATATACCTTTTGGCGGTTCCAAGTAGGTTGTTGACTTCGGATGTGAATTCTAAATAACTAATGTAAGAATTAATGCATTAGTTTACCCATCAGAATATAAAATATGTAAACAACAATGAAATAGAGCTTATAATATAATGGGAGTGGGTCATCTAAGGAACAATAAGGAGCCTGCTTGGTTTAGCGACGGGATCGGGACGGGATCGGGAGCCTGCTAGGTTTAACGACGGGATCGGGATGGGATCGAGAGCCTGCTAGGTTTAGCGATGGGATCGGGACGTGATCGGGAGCCGGCTAGGTTTAACGATGGGATCGGGACAGGATTGAGTGAAAGAATTGGTTCCTACACACCTAGAGGGGGGGGGTGAATAGGTACAATTCCTTTTTCTTCTAAGGCAGAACTTTAATGCAGTTAATTAATAAAAATAGATAGTTTTACAGCTATCACAGCACAGAAATTATAATACTACACACAGTCACAGATTGCACACTGATTTATAGTGGTTACCCAAGGTCTGGGTACATCCACTTTCCCCCTTCGCCTATCTAGCAGTGTGCTAGATTCGGCCTAACTTCTTTCCTTCTCCTCAGATCCTCAGATCTTATAGCTCAGAACTCATATAAGACTCCTACAACTCAGAGTGAGTCCACACTCCTACAGCTCATGCAATCTGCCCTACCTCAACCTTCAACAAGGCCTACAACTCAGAGATGCCAATCTCCTACAACTCAGGCTCTCAGCCCTACCTCAGCCTTCAACAAGGACTACCACTCAGAGAAATTATTCTCCTACAACTCAGCCTTTATAAATCAGGCTTACAACTCAGATCTTAAAAAGATCCTACAGAAAATAGATGTAAATTTTAAATCTACCACCACCCTGGTTGAGAGAAAAAGGATGGATGGTTTCTTGATCAGTTCTTAAAAGAATTTGACGCTAGAGATCAACCTGACTTAGCTTTCTTCAAACCTTCTTGAATCTGAACACAGTAGGGTTGATCTCCTTTGAAGTTGATCTTCAATCAGCTTCTTTCTTGAAATTCAGAAATCAATCTGAATTCTTTTTGGCAGACTAGTTCAAACTCTGCACTTAAGAGACTTATTGATGTAAGTCCCTTTCTTCACTTGAATAGATGAAGCTCTTTCTCTCCAACTTCTTCTGAAGATTCTTCTGAATTCTTCTTTTAATTTTCTTGACAAACTCTGAGTAGATCACCACTTGAGAATATCTTCTTAGATCTTCTGTTGAAAATCTTCTTCTATATATTGTTGTATCTCTATGTATATAACTGTGTATCTCATGTTCTGTTGATAGAGAGTATCTTTATATAGACTTTCTCCATGATAATCGACTTATCCGGTTTTTAACAAACTTCTGACAGCTCTGACAGTTGCAGTAGACTGGCTCGTTATGGCAGCTGTCAAGTCTTCCAGTCACTTCTTGAAATTCTGTATCTGTGAGCAAAGTGTCGAGACTGAACTTCATCATGTGTCGACATAAGTAGACTAAGTGTCGACACAAGCCTTGGTGGTGTTGACACAGCCCCCTTGGGGTTGACACTGCTTCTCGACACAGTTTCTGTAGAATATGTCAACACTAGTTCTGTGTGTGTCGACACAGTTACTTCTTCTTTTCACAAAAATCAACTTTGTTGAAACTCTACTATGTGTCGACACAAGTCCTGTGTGTCGGCACAGTTGATGTCGACACAGTCTTCTGTGTGTCGACACTGCCTTTGTGTGTCGACACAGTTGATTTCGACTAATCTTTTTTGTGTGTCGACACAGTTTCTTCTGGTGTCGACACAGCCTTTCCAAGTGTCGACACAATTGACTCCAGGTGTCGACACAGCTTTTCTTCATTGTCGACACAAGCCTTTCCAAGTGTCGACACAGCTTCTCTAGTGTTGACTCATGGACTTAGAAAATTTTTCCTGCATTCCTGCATTTTTTTAACCTGCACATATAAACTCCAAACAACATCAAATACACCTTGATGCATATCATTGAGTAAGGTGAGGCTTATTCAAATCCGGTACACATTTTCCAATGTACCGAACAATTTCCCCCTATTTGGAGAAGTCATAACCCTTAGTCAATGATATACACCATTCATAATAAACACACATTATAATGTATAAAAACATTACATGACAGGAAAACTTAAAAACAAAACATGTATAAAATGACATCACAGAATAATGATGCAAACATAATGAACATTAATCATTGTTTTGTTTAAACTTTCAAAAGTTTCTTTAACAATAGTTTACAAAGATTTTTAAAACTAAAGATTACAATATTGTAACATCTAGTTAATCTAAACTAAGGCTGAACATGCTCCTTGATGACTATGCCTTTGCCTGACTGGATCTTGGCTTGTACTAGAGCTTCAGTATTTTCAGCTGGCTTCTTGCCCTTCAGATCTTTCTTATTTTGTTCTTCAGCCCTTATTCTTTGCCTTTCAAAATAGTGAAAAGGCTTTGGGAAGTATTTGCCAGGCTCCTGAGCATTAGGAGGTAGCTTCACAGATTTTGCATTTCTTTTATATTGTAAAATAGCTTCTTGCCTAGCTTCATGCTTTTGCCATTCTTACTCAGTGTACCATTTGCCCCTATCATGGGTCTTGTCCTTTACAGCTTTCCAGGCAGTCAAGATAATATTCCTAGAAGTAGGACTCCACTGCTCAAAATCAGGCTTCAACTCAGCATGTTCTCTGAATCTTTTCTTTGAAAGTTGAGCTTCTTGCTCCTTATCCAAAGCTGCCTCTGACATTTCTACCTTCTCAAGGATAACATTTTTAGTACCCTCTGTAGGGATGTACATAGACTGTACTTCTTGCTGAATCATGTCAAAATCTGCTGGATGGTAAATAACCTGAGAAACTTTAGGTTGAGCACCTTCAAAATAAGCAGGTTGCACACCTGACTCAGCTATATTGTGATCATCACAGAGGGGTAGATATCCAAGGGTGTCTCTGATGCTATTAGATATCCATTTAGCATGATCTGAGCCTGCTTTGACTAATACTCTCTCCCCCTTTATGACTTCTCTTGCAACATGATCCCTGACATCATCTTTCTGAAATCTAACTTGTTCATCTAGATAATTAACAGCATCTTTATAAAATGACCTTCATTTAAGTAGCTGATCAGAGATGATCTTTTGTGAATCCTTAATAGCTGTTTGGACAATAGCTAGTTCTTCCTGGAATTTTTTTATCAAAAGCTGACTTGTCTGTAGCCCTTGCCTCAGTCTGGGCAGTAGTGGCATTCTTTAATTCTGTGATAATCACATTATGTGATTCAGTCAGATTGTCATTCATCCTTAGTTGATTTTCAAGAACATAACCTTGCTTAACAGCTATATCATCAACTTGAGTCTTTATGTATACTTGTTGTTTTGCAAGATAGACTACAGCATTGCCACCTTTGTGGAAGCAATCTGTCAATTCCTTCTTGTTCTGATTTACTTCAAATCTTATGGATTTGATATCTTGAGCCAAGGAGAATTGCAGATCTTTATGGGTCTCATCCATATATTTCTCCATGGTTATCCTTTGTTCATCTAACTTAACTTGCAAGGATACCAACAAAGAGCTATAATCAGTGGCTGGGGCAGGTTGTGGAGCAGTTTGCAATGCCCTTTTATAGCTTTGGCTTCTTCTTTTGAAAACCATCAGTTTTCTCTTTTTTGCTTGTATTTCTGCTTCATCTTCAGAAGCTGAGGTACTTGTAATATCAACTCTTTCCATAGGACTAGGAGAATGTTCCTTTTTGTCCTAGGATGATCCCCCTCAATGTTAGCTTGCTCCCCCTCAGTTCTTGCTGTCTCCCCCTGAGTCCTTACTTGCTCCTCCACCTCAGTCCTGACTTGCTCCATTTCAGTGAACAACTCATCTAGGGTAAATTTTTGTTGAGTTGGGACTTAAGGCACTACCAACTCAGGTGCATCTGCAGCTGTAGATGTATCCTCCATGATAACATCTTGTGCTTGACTGTTTAGTTGAGTGGTCTGGTCAACATCAACCAAAGGCACAGTTAGTGATTCATCCTCAATATTGAAATTTGTTTGATTAACTTCATGGATTACCTCAAGTATAGTTTGTGTAGCCATTTCACTTTCCAAGTGTGTTGGTTGTTCCTCAAGATGAGGCTCCCCCTGCATCTGATCATCAAGTCTAATGTCTTGAGCAGGTGATTTTTCAGGAATCGATGGCCTCTCTTCATCAGGCATGTCCTTTGTTAGGACTTTGTCCCATCTGGAGATTATCCTTAGATCCATTCTCTTCATCAGGTGATTGAGAAGAGAGAATTTGTCGACACAGGGTTTTGGTCTCGAAAATATGAAGAGTGTGTCGACAGAATATGTTGTTGACCTATTTATACCCTTCTATATAATGAAGGTGAAAAGGCGTGTCAAAATCCTCTTAATGTGTCGACACAGTTGAAATGTGTCGACACAGACTTCTAATGTCTCGACAGAAGTGTTGCAATCTATATGTCGACACCAATTCTAGTTTTCCTGGTCGTGTTCGACGAAGAGCCCATGAAGTCGACGATTTGAGGCCGACGAAGTGTTGTTGAATCTGCGCTCGACGATCAGTTGATTCTGCGCTCGACGATATCTGTGTGTTGATTCTAAGTGTCGACACAACTTATGGATGTGTCGACACAACTTCTCTGACATGTCGACACCAATTTTCTAGATGTGTCGACATCACTTTCCTGGAGTGCCGACACTAACTACTATATGTCGACACAGACAACTTTTTGTGTCGACACAATTTTACTTAGCCAAATTTGTTAAACTAATTTATGTTCAACATTCCTAATTCAATTTTGAACTTATTGAATTTAGTTTCATCTAAAGGCTTTGTGAACATGTCAACAATTTGTAAATCTGTGTTAACAAATTCTAAAGAAATATCTTCTTTCTCTACATGATCTCTAAGAAAATGGTATCTTATTTCAATATGCTTTGTTCTACTATGAGAAACAGAATTATGAGCAAAAGAAATAGCACTAGTAGAATCACATAACAAAGGAGTTCTACTTAACCTGAATACCATAATCTTCTAATTGATGTTGTATCCACAACAGTTGTGCACAACAACTTCCTGCAGCAACAAACTCAGACTCAGTTGTGGAAATTGTCACACTACTCTGCTTCTTACAGCTCCATGACACCAGTCTTCCTCCTAGAAATTAACAGGTGTCTGTTGTGCTTTTCTTATCAACTTTGCAACCTGCAAAGTCTGCATCTGAATAGCCAATTAGTAGAAAATCTCTATTCATAGGATACCAAAGGCATAGATTAGGTATGCCCTTAAGATATCTCAAAATCCTTTTGACAGCAGTATAATGAGATTCTTTAGGGCATGATTGGTACCTAGCACAGACATATGTAGCATACATGATATCTGGTCTACTAGCAGTCAGATATAGGAGGGAGCCAACTATCCCTCTATATAAAGACTCATCTACAGGTTTCTCTGCATCATCTTTACTTAGAGACATACTTGTTCCCATTGGAGTTCTCATGATAGTGGATGACTCCATACCATAATTCTTAATTAACTCCTGGGTGAACTTAGACTGGGATATGGACAAGACATCATCAGTCTGTCTTACTTGGAGTCCCAAGAAGAACTTAAGTTCTCCCATACTACTCATTTCAAATTTCCCTTGCATAAGTTTTGCAAACCTTCTACAAAGGTTATTTTCAGTAGAATCAAATATTATATCATCAACATATATTTGGACTAGGATAATCTTTCCTTTGGATTCTCTAAGGAATATAGTCTTGTCTATTTTCCCCCTTGAGAATTTGTTCTCAATGAGGAAAGTAGACAGGGTTTCATACCAAGCCCTTGGGGCTTGTTTCAACCCATATAAAGCTTTCCTAAGTCTAAAAACATAATTAGGTTTGAGTGGATCAACAAAACCCGAGGGCTATTCTACATAGACCTCCTCTTTTAAGTCTCCATTTAAGAATGCTGACTTAACATACATTTGGAACACTTTGAAGCCTTGATATGCTGCATAGGCTAGGAATAGCCTGATTGCTTCCAACCTAGCCACTGGAGCAAAAGTCTGATCAAAATCTATGCCCTCTTCTTGCCTGTATCCTTTGGCAACTAGTCTTGCCTTATTCTTCACTATGATCCCACTCTCATCAAGCTTGTTTCTATAAATCCACTCTGTCCCTATGACATTGTGGCCCTTTGGTTTTGGTACCAACTCCCAGACCTTGCACCTTCTGAATTGATTTAACTCCTCCTGCATAGCATCAATCCAGTGTGGGTCTTGAATAGCTTCTTCAAATCTCTTGGGTTACAATTGAGATAAGAAGCTTGAGCAAAGAACTGTATTTAAGTTCCTGCTCCTTGTTTGTACTCCATATCTTGGATCACCAATGATCTGGTGTGCATGATGATCCTTTAAATGTCTAACTGTTAGAGGTAATCTAACAACAGTTTGACCTTCATCAATCTCTTCATTATGCTGCACCTCAAGGTCTTCATTTTCCTCTTGAGTGTCTTGTACTCCCCCAGGATAGCAACTACCATTTTCCTCATCCTGCTTTGCAGTTGGTTCTTCTCTGATAGTAAGCTGGTCCATCTTCTGTTGTATACCTTTGGAGCTACAAGAACTACTAGGCAACTCACCGTTAATAAGTCTAGATACATCAAATATGACATGAACAGACTCTTCTACAACTTGAGTAGCCAAATTGTAGACCCTATAAGCCTTACTATTGTTGTTGTACCCAACAAATATCCCATCTTAGGATTTGGCAGCAAACTTAGTTAGGTGAGACTTGTCATTGTTAAGTACATAACACTTGCAACCAAAAATCCTGAAATAGGATAAGTTTGGTTTTCTGCCTTTCATAACCTCATAGGGTGTCTTTTTGTGGCTTTTGGTGATGGAAGCCCTATTGAGCACATGGCATGCAGTGTTTACTACCTCAGCCCAGAAATATTCTGGGAGAGTAGTATCACTCAATAGTGTTCTTCCAGCCTCAATCAATGTCCTATTCTTTCTTTCAGCAATGCCATTTTGCTGAGGTGTTATAGGTGAGGACAATTCCTGATGAATCTCAAATTCTTCACACAACCTTGTCATACTTTCAGATTGGAATTCAGTTCCATGGTCACTTCTGATTTTGACCACTGAACTATCTAATTCATTCTGAATTTGTTTGACAAAATTGTAGAAGACATTTGGGATTTCAGATTTCTGCCTCAGAAAGAATACCCGTGAAAATCTAGAATAGTCATCTACTACCACAAAAGTGTAGACCTTCCTACCTAGACTATAAACTGGCATAGGACCAAATAAATCCATATGCAAGAGGTATAAGCACCTCACTAAGTCTTTGGTTTCTAGGCTATGAAAGGAGGATCTGGTCTGCTTGCCTTTTTGACAAGCTGAGCATATCCCATCCTTATAGCACTTAATTTGAGGATCATTCCTCACTAACTCTTTACTAAAGAGTTGGCCAATAGTCTTGTAATTAAGATGAGCTAGTCTCTTGTGCCATTTGACACAATGAGAGGCTTTCTCATCAGCCACAAGACAGATAGGAGAATTTTTATTCTCACACTCAAAATTTAGGCAATACACATTTCTATTTCTATAGCCAGTCAATATGACTTTTTGATCACTTGACCTCTTGATATGACACTCATTCTTGATAAATGAAATGTCATATCCAAGATTACTCAGCTGGCTTATGCTTATTAGGTTGTGTTTCAAACCCTTCACATATGCCACTTGAGTGATAGTGATTGAGTTGTTAGAGATGTTACCAAACCCTTTGATGACTCCTTTTTCAGAACCACCAAAGATTACTTTAGGCCCATTCAATATTGGTGAGTAGTCCTTCAGCAATCCTCTTATTCCAATCATGTGCCTGGAACATCCACTGTCCAAGTACCATATAGGTGCATGATAACTTGGACTCACCTGCAACAAAGATTACTTAACCTTAGAACTCAAATAACTTTTGGGTCCTTGGTTCAAGTTAGCCTGAAACTTGACAAATCTGCCTGCAGCTTTTCTAACAGGTGATTGCTATTCTTCCTGACACTGATATTGTGCCAACAGTCTAAGGTATAATGGTCTATCTTACCACAGCACCAGCACTCATACTTATTATACCTCTTTTTAGGTACAATCTTAGCTGTATTGTTTGCGGTAGGTCTTTTGTTTTGTGCTGGGGATTTGTCTTTCTTATTGGACTGTGCAGCCCATACAGTTCTCTTAAAGCCTAATCCTGTCTTACCCTTTTGAGACACAAAGTCATCAATTAGGGGTAGGACAGATTTTGGCTTAGAGAAACTAGCCACTATCTCCTTCTCTTTCTGAAGTCTATCTTCCAGACTTTTGATCTAATCATTTTTGAATTTGATTGTACTCATCTGAATAATAGTTATGTTTTTTAGCCTGGCAATCTCATTCATCTTCTGATCCAGCAACTTCTCTGAATCAGATGCATCCAACTTAAGAGCTGCAATTTCCTTAGCCTGATTTTTGTCCAGGTGTTTGCTTCTCTTGAGTGCCTGCAACAAATCCCCATATTCATCTATAAGCTGATGAATATCTCCTTCAGATTCAGACTCATCCACATCTATTGATGCTGATGCATCTGATTCTGACCCAGTGAAGTAATCAGAATCTACAGATGTACTTTTTACCTTACTGGGGCCAGGTTGATCCTGGCACTGGTCTTCTTCAGATATAGCCATCAGTCCTTTGCACTGATGGTCTTCTTGCTCATAGATATAGTCCAGTAATTTCAGGAACTCATCCTCTTCTTCTATTGCAAACAGACTAATATAGGCCTCAGCCTCAGATTCATACTCTAAAGTTGATTGATCTATCCAACTTTTCTCTTTCTTAGCTACCAAGGATTTCTCCTTCTTGCTCTTGTGCTGAGACTTCTTTTTATCAGCAGACTCCTTCCTTTTGTCTGGACAGTCAGCCACAACATGTCCAGGTCTGTTGCAGTATTAGCAAATGATCTTTGATGTAGTTAACTTGCTAGGCTTTGTCCCACTCCTGTCCTTCCTGGATGATTTCCTCTTCTAATAATAGTCATCCTTGGACTGAGATGAGGATGACTTAGATTTCCACTGCTTATTCTTTAAGAATCTCTGGAACTGTCTTGTGAATGCAGCAAAGTCTTCATCAGAATTACTGCTGTCTGAACTGTGATTATCAGAATTTTATGAGTTCACTTCTGCATCTTTCTTAGGAGAAGATGGAGACATCCTCCTATTCTTCCTTGTAGCTTCTACCTTGAAGGCCAATGACTTTTCTCTAAAGTCAACCTTTGTATTTTTCTCTTCCTCCTTTCTGGCCATCAGCTGCATCTCATAAGACAGCAATTTGCCAAACAGTGTTGGAGGTGAAATTTCTGCCAGTCTGGCCACTTCCCTTATATCACAGATCTTTGTATCTCAATCCTTAGTCAATGACCTAAGGAATTTATCATTCAGCTCATAAGTACTGAAGATTCTTCCATAGGACATTAGTTCATTTACAATTCTGTAAAACTTCTTATAATATTCAGTTATACTATCAGACTTGGCTTGTCTGAAACTCTCATACTCTTGATTAAGTATAGACTTTCTATCTTACCTAACCTCTTCAGAACCCTCCATGTAGACAACCAATGTGTCCCACATTTCCTTGGAGGTTTTGTAGTGAATCAGATTCTGAAAAGTTGAGTCATCTATGACACTCACTATAATATTTTGTGCTCTTTTATCCATTGTAGCCAAGATGATCTCATCCTTTATCATTTCTGAAAAATCCTTAGGAGTCCTTTGATTAGCATTAAGAACAGATACCTTCATTGGAACATATGGTCCTTCCTGAACTGTTATATAAATTCTAGGATCAGATGCCTCCATAAATAGTCTGACCCTTTCCTTACATATTCCAAAAATTTCCTTCCTGTAGATAGGCAACTTCATTGAACCAAGTTCTTTATGGTTTTCTCCTGAACTCATCTTCTTTAACTTAATTCAGCCTCACAGATCTTACTCAGACAGTTATATCTTTCTTTGAGTAACCTCGCTTTGATACCACTTGAAAGAATTGGTTCCTACACACCTAGAGGGGGGGTGAATAGGTGCAATTCCTTTTTCTTCTAAGGCAAAAATTTAATGCAGTTAATTAATAAAAATAGATAGTTCTACAGCTATCACAGCACAGAAATTATAATATTACACACAGTCACAGATTGCACACTGATTTATATTGGTTCCCCAAGGTCTGGGTACATCCACTTTCCCCCTTTGCCTATCTAGCAGTGTGCTAGATTCAGCCTAACTTCTTTCCTTCTCCTCAGATCCTCAAATCCTACAGCTCAGAACCCAAACAAGGCTCCTACAACTCAGAGTGAGTCCACACTCCTACAGCTCAGGCAATATGCCCTACCTCAGCCTTCAACAAGGCCTACAACTCAGAGATGCCAATCTCCTACAACTCAGGCTCTCAGCCCTACCTCAGCTTTCAACAAGGCCTACCACTCAGAGAACTTATTCTCCTACAACTCAGCCTTTATAAATCAGGCTTACAACTCAGATCTTAAAAAGATCCTACAGAAAATAGATGTAAATTTTAAATCTATCACCACCCTAGTTGAGAGAGAAAGGATGGACGGTTTCTTGATCAGTTCTTGAAAGAATCTGACGCTAGAGATCGACCTGACTTAGCTTTCTTCAAAGCTTCTTGAATCTGAACACAGTAGGGTTGATATCCTTTGAAGTTGATCTTCAATCAGCTTCTTTCTTGAAATTCAGAAATCAATCTGAATTCTTCTTGGCAGACTGGTTCAAACTCTGGACTTAAGAGACTTGTTGATGTAAGTCACTTTCTTCACTTGAATAGATGAAGCTCTCTCTCTCCAACTTCTTCTAAAGATTCTTCTGAATTCTTCTTTTAATTTTCTTGCCAAACTGAGTAGATCACCACTTGAGAATGTCTTCTTAGATCTTCTGTTGAAAATCTTCTTCTATATGTTGTTGTATCTCTATGTATGTAACTGTGTATCTTATCTTCTGTTGATAGAGAGTGTCTTTATATAGACTTTCTCCATGGTAACTGGCTGATCCGGTTTTTAACAAACTTCTGATAGCTCTGACAGTTGCAGTAGACCGGTTGGTTATGGCAGCTGTCAAGTCTTCCAGTTACTTCTTGAAATTCTGTATCTGTCAGCAAAGTGTCGACTGAACTTCATCATGTGTCGACACAAGTAGACTAAGTGTCGACACAAGCCTTGGTGGTGTCGACACAACCCCCTTGGTGTTGACACTGCTTCTCGACACAGCTTCTGTAGAATGTGTCGACACTAGTTCTGTGTGTGTCGACACAGTCACTTCTTCTTTTCACAAAAATCAACTTTGTTGAAACTCTGCTATGTGTCGACACAAGTCCTGTGTGTCGACACAGTTGATGTCGACAAAGTCTTCTGTATGTCGACAATGCCTCTGTGTGTCGACACAGTTGATGTCGACTAATCTTTTCTGTGTGTCGACACTGCCTCTGTGTGTCGACAAAGTTTCTTCGGGTGTCGACACAGCCTTTCCAAGTGTCGACACAATTGACTCCAGGTGTCGACACAGCTTTTCTCCAGTGTCGACACAAGCCTTTCCAAGTGTCGACAAAGCTTCTCTGGTGTCGACTCACAGACTTAGAAACTTTTTCCTACATTCCTGCATTTTCTTAACCTGCACATATAAACTCAAAACAACATCAAATACACCTTGATGCATATTATTGAGTAAAGTGAGGCTTCTTCAAATCTGGTACACATTTTCTAATGTACCCAACATCGGGAGTCTGCTAGGTTTAGCGACGGGATCGGGACGGGATCGGGAGCAGGAGGATATGAAACCTAATTTAGCGAAAAACCGATCGGGAACGTGCCCTACCATACCCAGAGCTAGTTCTGCCCATGACTACACCTGTACAACCCCATATCTGGCGAGTGGGGATTGACAGGAGTCAGACCTGCCAAGTCATCTTGTTCAAGTCCCAGGAGAGCCGGACCCTAGGCGCGAGTCCAGTCGACGCCTTTCGCTGGCGTCGAGACCACTCGACACCATCTGCCCCGGCGTCGAGTGAGGCGAACTCACTCAGCGCCTTTTGATCTCGGCTTTGAGTGAAGCACCAGGCTCGTACTCGCTTATGCCTCTCGGCAGGTAGGGGGCGAGTAGATCAGCAGGCTCGCACTCACCCATAGATCTTGGCTGGTAGTTGGCTAGTGGGGTATTTATGGCCCGCACTCGCCCAGGGTCATAGGGATGCGGCAAGTGCTAGCACCATCGAGCACTCGCCACCTTATGTGAGTGGAGGTTTTCAAGGGCCACACGCCAGGTGTTGTATGATGTATTTTTACCATTTTACTCCCGCTGGCCTGTCCATAGCCCTTCAGAACAGTGGAACTACGCTGTTGGCAGACCAATCTGGACTGCACATAGCTGTTCAGAACAACATAGGTTGGGTGTTTGCAACCCTTTTTCAGAAAAATATAAATAGACCCAAGGGGGTACCTCATATGGCATGCTTACTTGTGTCCTGCTCTTCTTGCGCTTTCTGAGGTATCCTTAGCTCGGCACTTGGCTAAGGAGGGGAAGCGCTCTAAGATCTTCCGGGTGTGTGGTGGGACCTTCGTGCTAGAGCCTTGAGTCCGTTTCTTATTCTAAGTCTCTAGCTGTTTGAGTTTGTGAGAGAGAAGTAAGTGCGAGATCACCCCTTCCCCAAGGATTCGAACTCCACTAAAGCCGATTTTTGGTTTCAACATTTTGGTGCGGTGAGCGTGGAGAGTGATCAACACCGAAAATCCTTTGTGAGCTCCATGACTGGAGGTGAAGACAGAGATCTGACAGGGCCGACTCGCCACTTCCCCATCCACTCGCCACCCTCAGGATGTTCGAGGATTTCAGGCAGGAAGTGAGTAACCTCGTCAAGTTAGCACTCAACACACGCACTGAATGCTCGATGCCAGCGGTCCCAGTTGTCGCGGCCCCAACCCTGGGCGAGAACGCCCCGATAGGTGACCTGGAAATGAGGTAGCAGAGGTGGGGAGGGAGCGAGATATGTCGGGGCAAGTGTTGTTCCATGGCTTGGCAAGTTGAGGCCGGATTGGCGAGATGGGTATGCGAGATCCCTCGGCTCGCCCAGCAGGGGGAGGCGGCCCCTTCAGCGAGTTGGTCTCATCTTCCCCAGTTCCAGAGGGGTTTCGTGAACCGGAGATGTCCTACTATATCGGGAAGGACGATCTGGTTCAACATATCCAGTGGTTTGAGGATGTGGTTTCAATTCGAGAAATGTCGGATGCGTTCAAGTGCAGGCTCTTCGCCATCACGCTCAAGGAGAAGGCATGAGATTTGTTCCACCAAATTTCAGCCAGCTCCATCTACTGTTTTGAGAACCTACGTCGGGGACTCATACTGAGGTTCACCACCTCCAAGAAGAGGAAGAGGGAGTCTGAGACCCTATTCCACATCAAGCACGCGGTGAAAGAGACCCTAGCGAGCTATGCGGACCTGTTCCAGGAGTAGGTCCTCCAAGTCCAGGAGATGCCATAGCACACCCTGATGATGTCCTTCACCCTGGGGCTGCAGCAGGTCTTTTTCAGGATGGAGCTGAAGAGGGTGCCTCCTCTCTTCTATGATGAGCTGATGGAGAGGGCAATAAGGGAGGTCGACAGGGAGGCGTCCAACCCGGACTTTGCCCGGAAGCTGGACCAGAGGGCTACATAGGAAGAAAAAGAGCTAGGAGGTGGCAGAGGTTAGGAGGTGAGAAGAGCTGAACCTAGGTAAAGGGAACAACAACAGCAACAACAACAGTCGAGATGGGGACGCCAGGTGCCGAACAATAGGCTCGGCTGGAGGCAACAGGAGTGGCAGGACCAAGGCTAGTAGAGAGGTTTCCATGGAGGAGACAACCATCAGGGGGGCCAGGGTCAGTTCAACCCTCCAGGCTGGAGGCAGGGCCAGAGGCCTCCCCTCCCCGATCAACGTCAGGCTATGGGATAGCCCAATGGAGGAGGAGATTCCAACAACGGAGAAGGCGGGAATTCAGGGTGGAGTTGCCATATTGCAACTTCTACTAGGAAGAGGGCCATGTCATGGCCATGTTCCCAGAGTTCCTTGAGATGAGGGGGAACATGGAGCAGCAACAACAACCCCGCTAGGAGGTGGGGATTAAGGAGGTCCTGCCCAGGGGAGAGGAGGACAGGTGCGAGGACCGAGCTGATGTCAGAACCCGAGGAGGGATCAAGGTGATCCACGGGGGGGGGGGGGGGGGGGGGTGTTGAGGCTGTCCGCAAGGCGAGCCTCCATACCATATACTGTCGGAGCGTTGGCTCCACATCCCAAACCCTACCCTTGGATGAGAAGATCACCTTCTCAAGGAAAGATATGTCAGATCATGAGGATCCTTTCTGCGATGCATTGGTCATCCAGGCCTCGGTCGAGAATTTCACTGTCTCCCGGATCCTCATCGACAACGGGAGCTCGGTCAATGTCATCTTCAAAAAGGCGTTTGACGCGATGAAGGTGGAGGCCCAGAGGGTGTTGGCCTCGGATGGACCTCTGTTCAGGTTCTCATTGTTGGATTTCTTAGTGTAGTGGTAAGGCAAATGTTTTAAAAAATTCACAAGCATCAACAACACATAGAGATCAGATATCTGATGACAACGGCCAAACAAGGCTAAGCAAATAAAAACCTAACTCATCACATCTAACCATCACAAGGGGTTAGATAATTGTACCTATAGAGAACAAAATCTCTAGGCGAAAGAGGAGAAACATTGGAGAAGATGGTAGCAATTCCACCACAACAATGAGGCTGACGCCTCGCCTCTTAGTTCATCTTGATCCCGAACAATCAACCGATCTACTCTGGCAACAAGAGGAGTAGAGGGATGTGGCTTAGACCTACTCCCTCTTCAAACTGCCGACAACCCCAAGTGGCCAAACCACACCAAGTCGCCGAAAGAGAAGATGAGTACGGAATCTCCAGTAGAGGAAACCTAGGGCTCGAGATCAGCCGAGCGCTTCACCAGCACGAGGCTGGGGAAGGAGCAGACTAGGAATTGGCACCCGAGAGGAGCTCAAGGGCGATGTTGGGATGGCTCCAGCAAATCGCGAGTTTGGCCGTCGGGTAAGCTCCAGGAAAACCGTGAACCCTTTATCTCTTGAGCAAATGCTATATATATATATATATTCCCAATGAATTAGCGCTTTGATCTTAGGCAAGGATCTACCCTTCATTTTGGGGATGACACAACCTCAATAGGTTACATTTGTTGATGAGATAAATTATGCTATTTCACTGTCAAAATACGATGAACCATTCATTGCATCGCTTAACAGTGGCACAATTTTACAACTGGTCTTGGTCTAAGCGTGTTGAAGAACGGCACAGTAAAACGCACTTATCATGGTATTTATCAAGATCATATGCCGTATAAAATCTGGTACACAATATAAGTCGAACAGAGACTGTTCCCGTTCATTTGGTGTGATCTTACAGAGGAATCATGTCGTCGTAGCGATAATATAATAACTTATATTATGGACTACAAGAGGCTTTATCAAGGCATTGCAGTCACCACAACAACATGGTAGTAGGTAACAAAACATAATGACATGTGTCTACCTTTGTCACGTGATATTATGAATATAGTGCAAAATAGGATCGTGTCATTTCTGCACTATATTTGTCATTCTCGGTCTCATAAGTGAGTTGTATTTATAACTACTTCAGTTATTTGCATGCATTACAACCTCGCTTTACCAAGGGGCCCAACCATATCACTACCCAAACAATTTGAGGACAAATAATCTTTCAATATGTAAATTTCTTACGCGTAAGTGTGAACAACGAATCACAATATTTATTACCATCAAAAGATGGCTTTCAACTATAATCACATTGTTCACATTGACGCGCTAAATCTACACATCTCATATCTTCAATTCACTAGATACGTTGTAAATATTAATGATACTAAACACATTCCATATAATGTTATTACATAAAAATAGGTCAACTTAAATATGTATGAAATCAGACGCATACATACTCATATGATTAAACGATATCATTTATCAATATTTATAGAACTCCAATGTACTTTAACCAGTATGACATTCTTAACCCGACAATCAATGTTTTCTTTGACTACCACGAATGAGAGGAAAACATAAGATTAAACGACATAATAAAACTTATTGTTCTATAGTTCAATACCAAGAGCATCTTCTTGAACCTTACATGAGATATATCATATAATCAAGGAACAAAATGTAACAACATTATTTGGATCATGAACACTTAGTAAATAAGAAAATAAAGAAACTTTCAAAACACCATATGCTTTACTCAGGAGAGAGGAAGGAGGTGGAAGGAGGAGTGAGACTCCATGTCGTCCTACGGGGGTGGGAGGGTGGGGGGGCAGTCCAGGAACTGCAGATTCGTCATCATAGACGCCACCAACAGCTATAATGCCATTTTTGGATGGCCCCTTATCAGCGCCTTCCGTTGCGTACCCTCCTCCTTCCATCAGTGCTTGAAGTTCAGCACCGAGGGAATCCAGGTCAGGGTCCGAGGAGATCCCAAGGTGATAAGGGAGTGTTATGTCACATCGGTGAACTCCATCTCTTGGCAGGGTGGAGCCGAAGAGATGGAGAGGAAGATGGAAGTGGAGATCTGCACCCAGGTGGAGGTGGCGGAAGGCTTTCTGAAGGAGACAGCTGAGGTGATGGTCGTGGAGGGAGCTGAGAAGGAGGTTCCAGTCCCAGGTGAGGGTGTTTCCAGTGAGTGGGAGGAGCAGTCCTGGCTGGAGGCTGTGGAAGAGGTGGTAGAGATGGAGATTCTCACCCATGAGGGCCGGGTGGAGAAGGTGTGCATCAGCGGGAGGGGGGGTTTAGCCCGGAGGACCAGCGGAGGATGCTGGAGTGCATCCAGAAGAACGTGGACATCTTCGAGTGCAGTGCGGCAGACATGTCGAGGATCAATGCGGATGTTGTCTGCCACCGTCTCAACCTAGATCCAGAGGTCTGCCCCATTCAGCAAAAGAAGAGGTCCACCACGGACAAGCTAGCCGAGCCCATCAGAGAGGAGGTGACCAAGCTCCTTAAGGCCGGGTTCGTGTCTGAAATCCAATATATCGGCTGTGTCTCCAATGTTTTAATGATAAAAAAAAGGAGACGATCGTTGGAGGATGCGTGTTGATTTTTCTTTGTTAAATAAATCGTGTCCTAAGGATTGTTACCCCGTGCCTTTGATCAACACGCTGGTTGACTCAGCTGTTTGTTTTTCTATGATGAGTTTTTGGGATGCATTTTCAGGCTATCATAAAATTAGGATGCACCCATCTGACATCAAAGATGTCTCCTTCATCACTGGGGATGAATACTACTTCTACAAGATGATGCCTTTGTGCTAAAGAATGCAAGGGAGACGTATCAAAAAATGATGGATCGAATCTTCCGAGAGCAAAAAGGGAGGAATCTTGAGGTGTACGTGGATGGTCTTATGATCAAGAGCCGGGAGGTGGATTCTCATCTCCAGGATCTGGAGGAGACCTTCGGTACCTTGCGGAAGTATAAGATGAGGTTGAACCCCTTGAAGTGTGTCTTCGGGGCGAGCAGGTGGAAGTTCCCGTGTCATCTTCTTACTCCCGCGGGGGTGGAGCCTAATCCTGACAAAGTCAAGGCAATCATGGAGTTGGGCTCGCCGCAGAATGCCAAGGAGGTTCACTGGTTGACTGGAAAAGTAATAGGACTTAGCAGGCTCGTCTCTCGGGCAGGAGAGAAGCACTCTCCCTTCTTCAATGTGTGAGAGGGGGCTAGAAGTTCGATGGTCCCGAGAATGCGAGGAGGTGTTCCAAGACTTGAAGAGGCAGTTGACCCAGGATCCACTCCTCCAAGGGCCTAAGGAAGGGGAAGATTTGTCCCTGTATATTGGGGTCAGGATCGAAGCGGTAAGCTCCGTCTTGGTCCAGGAAGAGGGGAAGAAGCAGTTGTTTATCTACTACGTGAGCAGGGTATTGAGAAAAGCAGAGCTCTGTTACCCGATCTTGGAAAAGTTAGCCTTCGCTCTGGGCATCTTGGCTCGGAGGTTCCGACCCTATTTCCAGGCACACTCCATCCGAGTGGTGGCTGACCATCCCCTCCGCAACATCTTTGAGGGGGTGGAGCATTCATGGAGGTTGTCAAAGTGGTCGGTGGAACTGGGTGAGTTTGACATATCCTTTGTTCCCCGCCTCTCGATCAAGGCCCAGGCGATGGCCAACTTTCTTGCTGATTATGTGGTCGAGGTGGCAGAGGCAGAACTCCCTCGCCCAGTTCCTTGGAAGGTGATGGTATATGGCACCTCAGGGAGGCATTCCTTGGGGGTAGGGGTGATCTTGAAGAGCCCCTAGGGAACAAGGATCGAGCAGACGATGGTCGTGAACTTTCCCATCACTAACAATCAGGTCGTGTACGAAGCATTTATAATAGGGTTGTGCCTGGCCAGGGAGCTAGGGGTGCATGATGTGGCGGTCCTCACGGACTCCATGGTGGTGGCCTCTCAGATCAATGGTAAGTTTGAGGCAAGGGGGCCCACACTCCAACTATATTTGACAAAGTTTAAGGGGGTCATCAGCATATTCTAGGCCTTCTACATCTGGTATGTACCGCGGGAGGAAAACGAGCAGGTCAACCAATTGGCTAAGCATGGACCCCAGGTGGAGGGAATCATCACCAACCTATTCCACCCATCCATCAAGGAGGGGGAGCTGATAGAGGTGGACCGGCACCCCTCGTGGATGAATCCTTTTGCAACTTTCCTATCCACAGGAGAGTTCCCGGAGGGGATGAATAAGAAGCAATTCAAGCATAAGTCGACATACTAACTTATGCGCGATGAGCAGTTATATCTAAAGACCCTCTCGGGGTTGTTGGCACGTTGCGTGGCTGAGAGGGAAGTCCAGATGACATTGGAAGAAGTCCATTCTGGAGAGTGTGGAAGTCCCTCGGGGAGCAAGACCTTGGAAGGAAGGATAATCAGGCAAGGGTACTTCTGTCCGACCCTGGGCCAGGATGTCGTTGAATTAACAAAGAAATTTTAGAAGTGCCAGTTGTTCGCCCCTCTCCAGCTACTGATGGCTCAGTAGCTCAAAAGCATCACGACACCCTGGCCCTTCGCCATCTGGGGAATGGACGTGGTAGGACCCTTCCCTCAGGCTAGTGGGCAAAGGAAGTTCTTGTTGGTCATGATATATTATTTTTCTAAGTGGTTGGAGGTAAGGGTGTTGGCCAAAGTGACCTCCCAGGAGATCATTAACTTTGTATGGGGAGAGATCATCTGCTGGCATGGACTGTCATACGCCATTATCACGGACAATGGGCCACAGTTTGCCAGCGCCGAGTTCATCAGTTTTTGCGGGCAACTTGGGATTGATCTCAGGTTCGCGTCGGTCCATCATCCCAGGAGCAATGGGCAGGTGGAGGCGGCGAACAAGATCATTGTGAACCTCCTAAAGAAGAAGGTGGAGAACTTGAAGAGGAGCTGGGTATAACAACTTCCTTCAGTTCTCTGGGCCCTAAGAACCACTCCAAACACAGCCACGGGGGAGACCCCTTTCAAACTCTCCATGACTGCGAAGCAGTACTCCCCATATAATTTGAGGTCCGGACACCTCTGGTGGTTGAGGCAGAAGGAGGTGGAGAAGAGTGGGGGGCCGAGAACAAGGACGAGATTCGGCTCTCCCTTGATATGGTGGAGGAGTTGCGCGACTTGTCAACTATCCGACAAGAGGAGGTCAAGCGGCGAATGGACAAGTATTTTGACAAGCATGTCAGAATCAAGCAATTTGCAAAAGGGGACTTGGTCCTAAAGAAGTTCGACACGGCCGAGAGGTCGGCACCCGTTGGCAAGCTGAACCCCAACTGGGAAGGTCTCTATGTAATCCGAGAGGCCTTGAAGTCAGGAGGATATCACCTCCAAGATGTAGAGGGGGAACCCCTCAGTCATGCCTGGAGCGGCGATGACCTAAAATGATTCTACCCATGAAAGTAATGAGATAGCTTTTTTACGTTCTTATTATTTGCTAATGATTCATTTGCTCAGCAGGAACAACATGAGGCTTGTTTGAATAAAATAATCTGGTTAATGCTCAACACCCATCGTCAGGCTCTCACCTAGCTGATTGGGCTGGTGGTACCGCCTAGTGGTCGGCGAAGGGAAAGTCTGATTGATGCTCAATACCCGCCGTCAGGCTCTCACCTAGCTGATTGGCACAGTGGTAGCACCCGTTGGTTGGCCAAGGGAAAGTCTGGTTGATGCTCAACACCTGTCATGTGGCTCTCACCTAGCTGATTCGACCGGTGGTAGAACCCGGTGGTTTGCCAAGGGAAAGTCCGGTTGATGCTCAACACCCGCCGTCAAGCTCTCACCTAGCTGATTGGGTCGGTGGTAGTGCCCGGTGGCTGGCCAAGGGAAAGTCCGGTTGATGCTCAACACCCGCCGTCAGGCTCTCACCTAGCTGATTGGGCCGGTGGTAGCGCTGGGTGGTTGGCTAAGGGAAAGTCCAGTTGATGCTCAACACCCGTCGCCAGGCTCTCACCTAGCTGATTGGGCCGGTGGTAACGCCCGGTGGTTGGCCAAGGGAAAGTCCGGTTAATGCTCAATACCCGCTGTCAGGCTCTCACCTAGCTGATTGGGCCGGTGGTAGCGCCTGGTGGTTGACCAAGGGAAAGTTTGGTCGATTCTCAACATCCACCGTCAGGCTCTCACCTAGATGATTGGGTTGGTGGTAGTGCCTGATGGTTGTTATAGAGCTAAGTCCCGAGTTGCACCCGCTGTCAAGATTTCACCTAGCTCGAAGGGTAGGGGTCCTCAGTGGATGTTGTTCTCGCTCTGGAGCTAAGTCTCGAGCTCCACCCGCCTTCAGGCTTTCACCTAGCTGGCAGGGCAGGGATCCTCGGTGGACTCTATTCTTGCTCTAGAGCTAAGTCCCGAGCTACACCCGTTGTTAGGCTTTCACCTAACTGGCAGGGAAGGGGTCCTCGGTGGATGTTGTTCTTGCTCTAGAGCTAAGTCCCAAGCTACACCCGCTGTCAGGCTTTCACCTAGCTGGCAGGGTAGGGGTCCTCGGTGGACATTCTTCTTGATCTAGAGCTAAGTACCAAGCTGCACCCGCTGTCAGGCTTTCACCTAGCTGGCATGACAGGGGTCTTCGGTGGATGTTGTTCTTGTTGTGGAACTAAGTCCCGAGCTATACCCGCTGTCAGGATTTTACCTACCTGGCAGGGCAGGGATCCTCGGTGGATGAAGTTGTTGCTCCAGAACAAAGTCCTGGGCTGCTCTTGCCAATCAACACAAGGCATCTGAAGTTGAACTTGGGAAGAGTCCAGGGGGAAGGTCACAGGGAAACTAGGGGTTAGACCCAACAATCCCCAAGCAAGACCAGAAGTGGCGAGTCGGGGTCTCAACAACCACCATGGGGTAGAACTATCTGAGTAAGGTAGGGTCGAAAATGGTGAGCCGAGATCTCAGCATCTATTAAAGAAGGGCGCGCCGAGGCGGTTCTCGATAGTTATATTCCACCCCATCGAGATTTTACTTGGGAAATTTTGGTTTATAACAAGACTCTATAGGGAAGGATTCCCGAAGCGAGTTGGATGGTCGCAGGCCCAGCTCGGCGAGTAGCCTGACCCTACTATCAAGGGGTGGAGAGATCTTGGGATCTCTACGCAGGTACATATCCTAACTCAAGTACACTTTACCGGCGAATGCTATCCTAGCGAGGTCGCGCAGTGTAGGGGCGACGCGCGTGCAAGTACAAAATAGAGTAAGCAAGTACATAGAAGAAAATTTTGCTCAGTAATTTTTCATTGTTGAATTCGCTGCTTACAAAGGAGCTCACCTCGGCGAGGTTACAAAAAGGGGGAGAGAGATTTACAGAAATAAAGCAAAAAAGGGGTGGGGCGAGCTAGCTCTCCCCCTCCCCTCCAGAATTGTCGTCAAAGTCGGAGACACCCTTGAAGAGTGAGCTGAAGCTGTCTTCCTTCTTGACAGGAGGGGAGCGGGAGGGGAGAATAGCTCCGGCACCAAGTTCCTTGTAGTCATCTCCTCACAACCTTCTGTCAACACATGCATGTCTCGTATGACTTACAGGGTGTAGTCGGCGGTGTTGATGGAGTTGACACGCAGATTCTTGGCGACCCCCGCCTTGTTGAAGATTTTTGGCCTCTTGACAGGGCGCCTGACTCACCGCCATAGGGGAGGAGGATGATGTCCATTAGGCGAGCGATCTCTCCCGGGAGCCCCATATTCTGCTCCTCCAACGCCTTGTTCTTCTCCTCCAGCTCGACAGCGTGAGCGCACATGCGATTCGCGGTCTCCTCATCCTACAAGGTGAGAAATTAAGGTAAGGAAATAAATTGTGGAAAACCTAAGTAAAAAGCAGAAGGGGTCAGTTGATACTTACAACCCCACCGACATTGTTGCTGATGATGTTCTCGACAATCCCCAGCCGCTTTGCCAGGTCGGCAGCGTCATCCTTCGAGACATCCCACTCCCGCTCCGCCTTCGCCAAGTTGTGACTGAGGTGGAAGCTGTGGCGAGTCGACATGTGCGCGAGCTCCAGCGCGTGCATTTGAGCTCGCGAGCTCTCATGGGCGAGCCGCTGGAGGCTCATGTCGTTATTGGCCGCGACGTCCTCACGACCATACAGCCCGAACCTTAGGGCATAAGCGTGGCCGCTGGGAGGGTGGCGCTCCGACTAGGAGGGAAGGAGAGAGGAGTTGGAGACTCGGTGAGCCTATTTATCCCATTGAACCATCGGCTCGTCGAGCAGGTCCTTGGCCTCCCGCCGAGACTAAAGTTTTGGTGGTCCTTTGGCAGGCCCGGCTCGCGGGCCACGAGCTCCTCGGCCGCAGGGGTTTAGGGTTTAGGGTTTAGGGTTTAGGGTTTAGGGTTTAGGGTTTAGGGTTTACGGGTTTAGGGTTTAGGGTTTAGGGTTTAGGGTTTTAGGGTTTAGGGTTTAGGTTTAGGGTTTAGGGTTTAGGGTTTAGGGTTTAGGGTTTAGGGTAGAGGGTATACGTCTACCCTAAACCCCGAATTGTCCGGCACAGGAGCTGGCACATTTGGACCTTTCTTCGGCATCAGGTCGTGTATTACCCATGGTTTCAAAAGTCTCAGTGTGAGTGAAAGTGGCGAGAAGGGAAATAAGAAGAGGGTATATGTCTACAGTAAAGGTGTTGGTCTGGGTGTAGGTGAGGGTATATGTCTACCAGAGGGAGCGAGTCGAGGTCCCTTCGAAGGAAGGGGACCTTGAAGTCCTTTCCGAGGAAGAACTTGTGCAGCTTAACATCATTGTCTGTCACCGTCGGGGGTCAGTACACCTCCTCGCTTCTTTGCCGAGGCGAGAAGTGTATGTTGCAGAGCTCACCTTTGATGAAGACGAGCACTTATTATGGTTCTTGTTGGCCGTCTCGCGGACCTTGAATTTTGAGCCGGCCAAGAAGGCGACCCCATCATTGGTCGCGCGGTATATGAAGAGCTTCCTGAAGTAGACAAAGATGAACTCTATCCGCTCTCGGCAAAGGTAGCAGGCGAATGCCACCATCATGGCGATGACATTCGGGTTAAGTTGGGCGGGGACCGCCCTGTAATACTTCAGGATTTCCAAATCTCTGGCCAGTGAGGGAGGCGCAACACCGCCTCGAATTATGAGATGGAGAAGGCGAGCTCATCATCAAAGAATGAGTTGATGGCCTCGCCGCTGCGGGTTTGTGCACAGAAAACCCCGCTGGGATGTAGTCGACAACGAAGTTAAGGTACTACTGCTCTGTGGTGTTTCCTTCATAGAAGCTGTATTCGACGAATTGTCTGGCACATTTGGACCTTTCTTCGGCATCAGGTTGTGTATTACCCATGGTTTCAAAAGTCTCGGTGTGAGTGAAGTGGCGTGAAGGTAAATAAGAAGAGGGTATATGTCTACAGTAAAGGCGTTGGTATGGAAATAACTAGCTTACTGAAGTATCCAACTGAGGCACCCCTTGCTTATCATTTTTGTTATTTCTACTTCTGCTGTTGAAGTAGACAAAGATGTTTGCTTCTTGCAAAACCAGGGCAGTAGCCTATCACCGAGGAACTGACATGTCCCTGGTGTGCTCTTTCTATCCACTCTACATCCAGCAAAGTCAGCATCTGAGTATCCAGTCAACTTAAATCCTGACTCAGTTGGATACCAGAGTACTAAGAAGCGGTTGATTCCCGAGCACCTGCCCTTTACGGACTCGAGACTTCACCCCGACCCGCACGTGTCATGACAAAACCATTCATCTTCAATGGAGGCGGGGGACGGCGAGGCGAGCTGGAGCTCGTAGGGTCAGCTCGCTTCTTAGTGGAGGGAGGCCTGGCTCGCAGGGGAGCTGGAGCTCTGGTAGCCGCCGAGGTCCAAATGTGTCAAGTTATTCTGTAGGCGAGTTGGCGACGGTGAACCCCAACTCGGCGGGTCGGGGTAAAGTCTTGAGTCCGCCAGCCGGGCCTACCAATGAGGAAAGAAGGAAAGGAGTTATACCTTCGTCGGGAAGTACCGGAGGGAGCGAGTCGAGGTCCCTTCGAAGGAAGGGGACCTTGAAGTCCTTGCCGAGGAAGAACTTGTGCAGCTTAACATCATTGTCTGTCACCGTCGGGGGTCAGTACACCTCCTCGCTTCTCTGCAGAGGAGAGAAGTGTATGTTGCAGAGCTCACCTTTGATGAAGACGAGCACTTATTGTGGTTCTTGTTGGCCGTCTCGCGGACCTTGAATTTTGAGCCGGCCAAGAAGGCAACCCCATCATTGGTCGCGCGGTATATGAAGAGCTTCCTGAAGACCGTCAGGTTGAACTCTATCCGCTCTCGGCAAAGGTAGCAGGCGAATGCCACCATCATGACGATGACATTCGGGTTAAGTTGGGCGGGGACCGCCCTGTAATACTTCAGGATTTCCAAATCTCTGGCCAGTGAGGGAGGCGCAACACCACCTCGAATTATGAGATGGAGAAGGCGAGCTCATCCTCAAAGAATGAGTTGATGGCCTCGCCGCTGCGGGTTTGTGCGCAGAGAACCCCGTGGGGATGTAGTCGGCAACGAAGTTAAGGTACTATTGCTCGGTGGTGTTTCCTTCATAGAAGCTGTATTCGGCGAATTGTCTGGCACATTTGGACCTTTCTTCGACATCAGGTCGTGTATTACCCATGGTTTCAAAAGTCTCGGTGTGAGTGAAAGTGGCGAGAAGGGAAGTAAGAAGAGGGTATATGTCTACAGTAAAGGCGTTGGTCTGGGTGTAGGTGAGAGGACCTATTTATATAAAATGAATTTAAGGGCCGAGCCGATCGATCAGTCCGGCTCGCTGACCCCGACTCACCGACCATGCGACCTGCTCTATCCTATGGTGAGCTGAATCTAAAGAGCAGCATATTATGCAGAATCAACATGCATCAAATTTAAAAATTATTAAAAAGTTATTACATACAGCAGTTCTCGCAGTCCAGAAGAAGAAAATACAACAAGCAAAAGAATAGTTGTTTCAACACATGCGAGAAGGGGGCCGGTGGGGTGAGTGTCGGTAGGCTCAGCTAGGGAGACATTTCCTTCTACCCTGGCCTCGCGTCCACACCCCTAGAGGTCGGGGCGGGTTATTGAACTCGCGGACCAACTCCAGATCCTGGTGGATGAACCGCATGTTCTTGTTAATCCTTTCCATGAGCGGGGTGGGAGAAGCCATCTCGCTCACCAAGCTACGCTTCACCTCATCTGCGACAAGTACATAGTCCCGCTCCAGTTTTTGCATCCTCTGCTCGCCGAGATCATCCTGAAAGTGAGGGGTTAGATCTGGAATACTCTAGAGGGGGGTGAATAGAGTATTTAGGGTTTTTATAAAATTTTCTAACTACTTCAATCTAGTCCTAGTGCAGGAATAAAATTAAAGCACAACAAAAGAAAAGAGTAACCAGACAACACAAGAAATCTATAGTGGTTCCACAACCTGGGTACATCCACTCTTCTACCACGCTGGTAGGAATCCACTCAGATTTTTGATGAGGTGTCTGACACCAATGAGCTTTTGATCAGGTGCTCAAAAACCAAACCTCAAGTCTTTTGATCAGGTGACTTACAACCAGGAATAACTTTTGAAGAGAGTTAAGAACCCTTTATACAGTGGGGGGTGAGAGATTGATTATGTCTTCTCTTTCTCAAAACAATTGAGAAGACTTTTGTGGATTTGATATTAGCAAAAGCTCCCCCTGACATGTTGAATGGTTCAGGAATGATGGAGCTTTGCTTCAGGGTAATAGGCCTTCAGATTGTTGCTTTAACCAGATGAACTCCAGGAACTTTTTGACAGATAGAAGATTTGTTGTCCTTTGAAAAGTCCTAGCAGAAGACAGAAGAAGACTCTTAATTTGGATTGGCTGTTCTTCTTCTTCTTCAGCTTGATGTTCTTTCTCTGGTTATGACTTCTTTTTCTGTATCGACTTTCTATCTCTTTTTGTCTCAGAGTGTTGTTCAGGAAGAGCAGCAGAAGCTTCTTGATTATCAGACTGTCTGTCTGTTTATCTATCTGTCTGTGTAAGAAAGAGATGGAAAAACCCTTTTTGTATATTCCATATTATCTTCCTTTTGAAATTTGAAATTCTTCTGCATTTACTGCTGACGGCCTTGAGAATATTTGCATTGATTGAATTTCCCCAACTGTCCCATTGAAAAACGACAAGCAATAATCCTGATGAAGACCGTAATCAATGCTTGTTTCTAACGGTAATATTCAAATAATATTTTAGCATTGATTACTCAGGAATTCTTGTCATAGAATCGGGATAGAAGGATGGAAATAACCAAGTCTGGATTCGTCAAATAGAGAACAGAAATCGTCGAGCTGAGTCCTCAGTTTGTCGAGCTGAGGAGTTGTGTTCGTCGACCAGATGGCTTCTATTTGCCGAGCTGAGTTCCAAGATCGTCGAACTGAGAACAGATAATTGCATTCTCTAGAACCTTGCCTTTTCTGCGCATCAAGTTCGTCGAGCTAAGAATTTGACTTCGTCGACCAGAGTTCAGTGAAGTGTTTTTGGACTTAGATATTTCTGGAATGAAATGCTGAAGTAGAGTATCCAGAAATCGTCGACCTGAGAACTGGGTTCGCCGAACTGAGAACTAGTTTCGTTGGGCTGAGAACTTCTAACTGCTGTTAGATAACTCTTGCCAATGTGGTCTAAGTTCGTCGAGCCGAGTCCACAGTTCTTATTTAACTTCATGACACGACTTCTGTGAAATGTCTCGACACAAGTCCTGTGTGTCGACACAATTGCTTCTTGACTTGACATAGTTGTTGTTTTGACAGAAATCTGGAGTGTGTCGACACAAGTCCTGTGTGTTGACACAATCTGGCTTCTAGTGTCGACACAGTTGATGTCGACAGATGTTCTGTGTGTCGACACAAGTCCTGTGTGTCGACACAATCTGGCTTCTGGTGTCGACACGGTTGATGTCGACAGATGTTCTGTGTGTCGATACAAGTCCTGTGTGTCGACACAATCTGGCTTCTGGTGTCGACACATTTGATGTAGACAGATGTTCTGTCTGTCGACACAAGTCCTGTGTGTCGACACAAGTCCTGTGTGTCGACACAATCTGGCTTCTGATGTCGACACAGTTGATGTCGATAGATGTTCTATGTGTCGACACAAGTCCTATGTGTCGACACAATCTGGCTTCTGGTGTCGACACAGTTGATGTCGACAGATGTTCTGTGTGTCGACAGAAGTCCTGTGTGTCGACACAATCTGGATTCTGGGGTAGACACAGTTTTTCCGAAGTGTCAACACAATTGCTTGAGTCTCTGGCAGTCTGTTAAAAGCTGGTCCATGTAATGTTGATTCTAAGGACTTGGTCTAGACTCTAGGACACAACCATGATTCTGGATATACATGATGGGTCATATGATCCTAACTTAATGAAACTAGCCCAAATCCAACTAGGGATCCAACACATTCTCCTCTTGGATCCTGCGCAGCGCGAGTCCTTATTTCTTCAAGACTTCAACAATTCGTCTCCTCACCTTGGCAGGTTCTAGCGAGGCATCCAGGAAGTTTTCTATCGTATGGGGGAAGGAGGTGGCGAATGGCGAGCTGGCTCAGAATATTCTTCCACCTCGGATTGGCCGGGGAGACTTGCAAGGACAATTAACCCCGGTGAATGTATAATGGGCAAGTGCTTCAAAAGAACTATGCGGGATGGTCCTATGAAAGTGGATCTTACGGTATAAGCTCAGCTGCACTCAGATGGTGTATGAAGGGGGCAAGTCAAGGTTCTTACCGCAACCCTGAAGTTGAGTCCTCGGGGATATGAGCTCGAAGCTCGGAATTGGGATGAATCCGGCATCCCCCCCCCTCGCGAGTACAGGAGCAGGTGTGGGTTGTCGAGAAGGTGCACAAGTTGACGACTTCAGCCTCAGCGAGTCCAGCCCCGTGGTCCCTAAAGGGAGCAACGGGTCTCGCAGACAAGTAGCAGGAGGAGTTTGAGGGTGAGATTCATCGTGGGGGAGTTGAGTCACGATGTGGAGGATTCACCATCGGTCTGATGACTGTTCGGGTCTACAGGAATCTCGATGATCCCCTTTCCCTTTTGTTCGGGAGCTGGCCTAGAGGAAGAAGCGAGTCCATGATCGGCGGTGGAGGCCAGATCACGATAGACCGACTCGACAGCTTTTGGAGCTGAGTTGGCATTCTTGGCAGGCTGAGGATTTGGATACTCGCGCAGCAAAGCACTGGGAGATATAGTGACCAGGATGGCAGCGCGAGCGGCGTTGAGCCCGCGGGCATGGTTCAGCCTCTCTTGGAGCTCTTTAAAAAGAGGTATCTCAGCAAGGTCAGAGTAAGGGGAATGGCAAAGGTCACCCAGGTACGCAGGCGCATATATATAGTCGTTGGTGGATTCCACCAAAATATTCTCTCTGAATCCTGCTGCACTCGCACATTTTGCGTGGTTGGATGTTTCTTTCTTAGCTTGGGGCAACCTTGCAAAGATCGGGGATTGTGTATAACTCCATATTCGGCGAGTGGGGATCTACAGGAGCCAGACCAGCAAGTCATCTTGTTCAAGTCCCAGGCGAGTCGTACCCCAGGCGTCAAGTCCACTCGACGCCTTACACTGGCATCGAGACGACTCGACGCCTTCTGCCTCGGCGTCGAGTTAGGCAAACTCACTCAGCGCCTTTTGATCTTGGCGTTAAGTGAAGCATGTTCACTCGACGCCTCTTTCTTGGTGTTGAGTGAGATCTCTGCAGTCCCGTCGAATCACCCAAGTGGGGTGGAGCGGAATAGGGGAGAGTGGAGCAGCAAGCTCGCACTCGCCCATGGCTCTCGGCAGGCATGGGGAGAGTGGAGTAGCATGCTCGCACTCGCCCATGAATCTTGGCAGGCAGTTGGCGAGTGGGGCATTTCTGGCCCGCACTCGTCCAGGGTCATAGGGAGGCGGCGAGTGCTAGCACCATCGAGCACACACCACCCCATGCGAGTGGAGGTTTTCAAGGGCCACTCACCCAGTGTTGTATGTTGTATTTTTACCATTTACTTCCACTGACCTGCCCATAGCCCTTTGAAACAGCGGAGCTACGCTGTTGGCAGGCCAATCTGAACTGCACATAGCTGTTCAAAACAACGGAGGTTGGCTATTAGCAGACCGTTTTCAAAAAAACTATAAATAGACTAAAGGGGGGTACCTCAGATGGCATGCTTACTTGTGCCCGGGTCTTCTTACACTTTTTGACGTATTCTTAGCTCAGCACTTGGCTAAGGAGAGGAAGCGCTCTAAAATCTTTCAGGTGTGTGGTGGCACCTCCGTGATGGAGCCTTGGGTCCATTTCTTGTTACAAGAGTAAAAATAATTTTTACAACAACAATAAAAATTGTATACTTCCAGATCTTAAATCTTCAAGGTTCTTCCTTCTTGAAAACTGAAAATCTCGGTGAAGAAGGTTGAGGAAGAAATCTCGAGAAAACTTGATATGAAAACTTAGGATCCGACACGATCAAATGGATGTTTGAAGAATCTTAAATCTATGATTTGTCGAATCTTTTCTCCTTTTGAATCGTTGGATTGAGGGAGGAGCGACAGCGAATAACGATGATGAAGACGGTGCGGCTTCTCCCGAATTTTCGGATTGCAGTGCGATTCTGATTACTGTAATAATTAGGATTAACGATTACTCTGAAAAGGATTTATATAGAACATTGTCTAACGATCACAAATCTTTAAGGAAAGAGCCACGTGGATCAATCATGAGGAACTTAAATTAAATTTGAAATCCCGTCAGAAGATTTAAAACAAAAAATTCTGCAACTTCATTTCTCGAGAAGAGTTATTATTTCTCGAGAAGAACTTGCTTCCTCGACAAATGGCATGACTTTCTCAAGAAAAGACTTAACGAAATTTCTTTGAAGTAAAATACCGATTTCTCGAGAGGAAAGTTGATTTCTCGAGAAATGAATTGCATTCTCGAGAAATTGCCTAGTCTTCTTGTGAAAAATAATCTTAGAACAGAAGGATTGATTTCTCGAGAAAGAATTGATTTCTCGAGAAAAATACTTGGCTTCTCGAGAAATGATTTCGACTTCTCGAGAACTGCTCTGCTTTTCTCGAGAACTAACTTGGCTTCTCGAGAAATCTTCAGGGCTTTTCTTGAGAGAAGGACTTAGAAAATTTTCAGACAATTTCCCAAGAAGTCTTATGGTTTCTCGAGAATAGCTTTGCTTTCTCGAGAAATATACTTAGACTTCTCTAGAAAAACATTTCATTTTTCGAGAAATGGACTTGAAAATTTTTCAGAAAAATTTTCTTTTCTTCTTTGTTGAAAACCAGCAACCCTTCCTTTCTTCTATTGTTGTAGTACTTGAAAATGAAGTGCATCCCAATAGAGAGGTTACACATGAGTCAACACCATGGATCACACAATGAGGGATTACATTGCATAATCCTATGTTTAGTGACTCATTGTAAACTGACATTAGTCTACACTTAGCAATAATGACCTGCAAGCACTCAACTAAAGAATAGAATCAAATACATATTTAATTCAACTTATTTCAAGAGTGACTTTACACAAATCTAGGTTATTGTGGATACAATACCCAACACCGGCGCATTACATAAACCAAATGACATTTTTCGATAGGCGAAGGTGCCAAAGGAACAAGTGAATGTTTTTCTCTTGGTCCTCGAATGAAATAGGAATTTAGAAATAGCCTGAGAGACTGTCGAGAAAACAATAGAAGCTATAATAAGATAAGCGCTCTAGAATTTGATTGATAAAGGGTAAGGGGAAATGATCTTTGCAAGTGTGATCATTTAATATACAATAATCTATGCACATTCGCCATCCCGTTTCCATTCATGTTGGAATTGGATCATTTTTCTCATTTGTTACTACTGTTATACCCCCTTCTTAGGAACTACCTGGACCGAGCTCACTCACTTACTATTCAAAATTGGATCAATAATCCCCGCATCTAATATCTTAACTACCTCGCCTTTTACTACATCTTTCATATTTGGGTTTAATCAGCATTGAGGTTGAAAGAAATATTGGGAGTTATCTTCTCAAAGGATTTTATGTGTGCAAAAAGATGGGTTTCTGCCTTTAATGTCTGATATCTGCAAAGCTATAGCTCGATGGTGTCTTTGTGAAACAGTTAATAATTTATCATTTTCAGATTCAGTTAAAAAGGTTGAGATTATAACCGGTAGATTAGAATTTTTTAAAAAATATATACTTAAGGTGGTCGAGTAGTTGCTTAAGTTCCAAAGTAGGTGGCTCCACGTAAGAAGATCTTAGAAATTTTTCTTTATCAAAAATAATTTCTTCATAAGATTTTGATTTTGTTTGATTTTTATAAATATTACTAATGGTCATAACTATATTTTATAGAGAATTATGAGGGAGTTCAGAAAAAGAAGAAAAACCCATTTCAAGAAAAAAAAAATTAAGAGAAAAATTGTACTCGTCATTAGAGACATCTAAAAAGAAATTGGAATCATCGTTTGTTAATGTGTTTTTCATGGAAGGAGTGATAGAAAATGAAACTTCATCATCGCCTACTCGTAGGAAAAGTTTTTTGTTGCTAACATCGATTACCACGCGAAAGGTGGCAAGAAAAGGACAACCAAGTATTAAGGGGATCTCGACATACTCTTCGATATTCAAAATGTCAAACTCTACCGGGAAGATAAACTCGCCAACCTTTACGAGCACATCCTCAACTATTCATAACGGATACTTAATCGACCTATCCGTAGGTTGAATACTCATCTTAGTCGGGTTGAGAGTGCCCAAACCTAGCTTCTTAAAGAGAGAAAAAAGCATCAAGTTGATGCTCGCTCCTACACCGGCTAACGTGTGTTTCACAAATAAGTCACCAAAAACGCACAAAATTGAAAAGCTACCAGGGATCATTTTTTGGGTAAATTGTTTATTAAAATTGCGGAGCACTCAGCATTTGGCGTCATGTGAGATAAATTTTCCAATTTCTTTTTATTCGTTAGAAGATCCTTTAAATACTTTGCGTACTTGAGCATTTGAAAATCGCTTCGTGGAAAGGTAGATTAATATGGATTTGTTTGAACATTTCCAAAAAATGATGATATTGATCATCTAATTTCTCTTTATTTAATTGAGATGGTTAAGGCGGAGCGGGATAATTTTTAAAAACGTGAGGCGAAACATAACATTATTTGAAAGAGATGGTTTATTTAAAACAGGGGCAACCTCGGGCACTTCGCTAATGGATAGACCGGATAATTGTTTCCCACTCCGAAGAGTTATAGCTTTCGCTTGCTCTCTCAGATTGGGCTCGGTATTAGCGGGAAGAGTCTCAGGAAGTCGTTCATATGATTTTGGCGAGCTGTCCGATTTGATTTTCAAAATTTTTAACCGTTCCCGTTAAATTACAAATTGTCGCCTCATTCGCATTAATATATTTTGAAAACATTTCCTCCAAAGTGAGAGGTTTTTGAAAATTCTGCGCAGAAGGAGGTGGTGGTGTACAATAAGTTGGTGGCCTCATCGCATTCGCAGGGTTGCTCCAAGAAAAATTTGGATGGTGACGCCATTCAGGATTATAATTGTTCGAATTATTAAACGGAGCAGACGAAAAAAAAGAAGCAGAAAAATTATTAAAAGCAGGCCTACGTAAATTTCCTAAATAATCTACTTGTTCGGCAGAAGCATTCTCAGTTTACCATACCTGAGGGGCGGAGCGAGCAGACATCTTCATCATTTTCTTGTTCAGCATCTCTACTTGTAAAGCCAACTAAGAGACCATGTCAACCTCATACATACCTGCAGGTTTGTTTGGGCGAGACCTTGACACGTTTCACTAATAAGTGTTCATTGTCATGTCCTCGAAAAGCTCAATTGCAGCTTTCGGAGTTTTATGGTTTAAAGTACCACCAGAAGCAGCATCTATCATTTGTTTGGTCGTTTGATTTAGCCCAATATTAAATGTTTGCACTTGTAATCATATAGGTAGAGCATGATGAGGGCATCGTCTTAATAATTTTTTAAATCATTCCCACGTATCATAAAGTGTTACAGAATCGATTTGACTAAAACCAGAAATATCACTTCTTAATTTTGCAGTTTTGTCGTGCGGAAAATATTTAGATAAAAACAATTCTGTTAATTGAGCCCAAGTGGTGATAGAAAATCTAGGAAAAGAACTCAACCACTATTTAGCTTTAGTTCTTAAAGAAAACGAAAAAAGTCTTAATCTATTTGCATCATCATTCACGTCTTTTATCTTAAAAGTATCGCAGATTTCGATAAAGCTTGCAATATGCAAGTTCTGATCTTCATCTTGTAATTTGTCGAACTGCACATATTACTTCACCATTTGGATGGTGTTAGACTTAAGTTCAAAATTATTGTTCGCTATAGCAGGAAGAACAATACTTGATTCTATACCCTCCAGGTTAGGCCGAGCATAATAGGACATGGTCCGTTGCTGGACTTCATCTGGATTGGGCACACCCATATTTTCTGTGTTAGTGTCTCTGATCGACTCTTCGAGGTCTATATGTAAATCTTGATCACGAGTTCAGAGGTGCTACTGAAAGGTGTGCTCGATCTCTGGATCAAAATGAATATCAGAATTACTCAAAGAGTTACTAAGGCGGTCATGCACTAGCAAGAGAAAAGATAGAGAGATAGAGAACAAAAAAGAAAAGAAAATGAGAAAATTAAAAGACGAAATAAAATAAAAACTCACTTTTTTGAAAATATTTTTTTTTTACATATTGGCTCTCGAACTTCCCGAGAACTATCCAGTGAAGGGTTCACAGCGGTACTAGGCAAAATGGTGGTATTTAAATAGAAGTAATATTGAATGTGTTTTCTTAATATTGACAAATTTTCATACTCGGCAACGACGCCAAAAACTTGATGGAGATTGTACTATCAACCCGACAAGGCAAGTATACCTATCAAATCATAGTAGCAAGGTCGTATTACGGGCATGTCAAATAATACTACTCACGTTATTACTATTATCCTACCGAATGAAAGTTGGTTTGGGTTATTGAAATAAAAAATTGCAAATACGAAGAAATTACGAAAGTCAAATTCAAGACTTAAAAAGACTTAGCACTTGATTTAGTGTTTTTGGAAATCCGATTATAAAAGATACATTCTAATTCTTAAAATTCTATTTCGATTACAGGATTGGAAAATACGATAAAAACTCATTAGAGACAAGTGCCGGCTAATTTTAATAATACTTGAAGCTAATCTCTTAAAATTTGAAATAAATTAAAATTGGATGAACGTTATGTTAGTGTATATTTAGACAATTAACGGGTTCAGAGGCATAACGGGTCGTGTCGGATACACGGATATTCAATATCCATATAAACTTCTTGTGTTTGCCTATTTATACCCACCTAGGGGCAACGAGTAGGTGACTGCACTTTGATCACCACTCGGATGCTTCGAGCGACAATTACATTCTCGAAGTCGCCCCGTTGCTCGTGCATCCCGTAACCACCTCTCTCATTTTTTTTCAGTCGCTGAAATCGAAAAAAAAGGTCGTGGCTGCGGCAATCGGGTTGTTACCAACATTTCGCCGCCTGAGAGGAAGTCGCCGGTGTGTTCGAAAACAAGCAAGCCCATCGTTGTCGTTCGATCAAGGAGAAGTAAGGGTCGCCATCGTCGCCGATCGAGCAAGAGGACTTCACTCCCGCTCTTGCACGGACAAGATCCGGCCGCCATCTGGATTGGGGAAGAAGGTTGTGGCCGCCAGTGTTCAGATCGGGAAGGAAGAAAGAAAAAAAATGTCGTTTCGCGATTTTTGGCCGCCGCGTTTTTTTGGCCGGCGATCCTGTCGGTGCTCGTTAAGGGAAAAAGTTAAAGGGTTTTTTTTTGGAATCTTCTCTCTGTCACTACCGGAAGTGGGAGAAGAAGTTGATCGCTCTGCCGCCGTCGTTTCGCTTTTGTGGAGCCACCGACGCTGTAGCACATTGTTTTTTTCTTTTCTTGTCCGGCCGGTGCTCTGATCGAGATCAAAGCAGATATAGGGCTTCTCTGCTGCCGGTGATATAGGGCTACTCTGCTCCTGTGTAGCACTCCATCCTTCATCGTTATCTCACCTGTTGCTGTTGCTGTTGGGGAAGAGGGTCGGGAGCCGCACTCCATTGGGAAACTGCCAGGCCACTCCATCCTTCATCGTGTCAAAACTTCCAGCAAGCAACTAAGAGAAGTTTGTGATCAGCACTTGTTGCGTAGCCGGATTTTGTTTCAAATTTTTTTGGATCTCTGTGCTTGGAAGCTTTACGCTACTGTGGCCGATCGAAATTCCAAGTTGTTGGAGAAGAGCGTTTTTCTTACTTTTGGATTCCGAGATTTGAAAAGTGATGCATAAAGATGATGGGGAACAGTTTCTCGTCTCTGGTTCCGATGATAAAATTAGAGAAGTTTAAAGCAACTGAATTTAACGACTGTAAGTTGAATACCCAATTCGGGATGAAGTATCTGAACGTGTTTTACACAGTTCAGTCTGATCGTGCTGAAGTTTCTGGGACTGATGAGGAAGCTCAGTGGGTCCACGATGAAAAATTCTGTCACAACTACCTGTTGAACTGCATGTCCTCCAGCCTTGCGAAGACGTACATCAATATGAAGACTGCCAAGGAAATCTAGGAGGCCCTGGAGGAGCACTTCAGGCAAGAGAAGGATCTGTCCAAGGTGCATCTGTTGGACAAATTTCATTCTTTCATGTTCGATGAGGAGAAGACGATTCTCCATCAGGTATCAAATTTTGAAGTTTTAGTAGATTGTTTACATAGTGAGAATATCTCCCTGCCAGACAGCATTGTTGCTGTCATGATCATTTATAAGCTGCCCTCTACGTGGTACAATTTTAAAATTGAAATGTAACGCAAGAAGATGCAGGTTGGCCTTAATGACCTCATGCGATTTATTCGCATTGAGGATGAAAATAAGACTCGACTTGCTTTAAAAACTATTAGCAAGCAAAAGCTTGCTGCTAACATGGTCCTCAGTTCTAAACGCGTGCCGAACCCTAAAAAGACCAAACCCTCCCATGGTAGCTCCCAGGTTACAGACCCTAACAAACGCACTAAAAAGTTTAAGGACGAGTGTTTTAACTACAACAAATGGGGGCACGACGCATCTGATTACAGACTCCCTAAACGGGAAAGAACCAAAGCACCACAGGATGACAACTAAGCCAATATGGTTAGCCTCGCTGAGTCTTCTGATTTTGTTATGATGGTCGGAAATGCTAAGACCATCACAGAGTGATACTTGGATTCGGGGGCGACGTGGCACATTTGCAACAATGCTGCTTTTATGACTGGGCTCACTACTGTGAAAGAGTCTATCATAATTGTAAATGGCGAGCCAGCTGACGCCTTGAAGGTGGGGAATGCAACGCTGCTGTTATCCTCAGGTAAGACTTTAACTTTAAAAAATGTTAAATTTATTTATTCATTAGCCGCTAACTTAGTGTCTATATGTTTATTATGCGATATTGGTATGTCTTTTACCTTTTGTAGCGGTAAAGTAACACTGTCAGTTAACTCACACTATTTTGGATATGCATACATCCAAAATAGGATGTACCGACTAAGTCTATCAAACGAGTTCGTTTAACAAGTTCAAACAAACTTAGTTAGCTCTAAGATTCTACATGAGAGATTAGGACACGTGAACTATAAGAAAATGTTCCAAATAGCTAGAACTCATCAGATCACATTAGACACTAAATCACCACCTGAGAAATGTGATGTGTGTGTTTAGAATAAGATCACTAGAAAACTTTTTTGTCTTGTTACTAAGAGCACAACACCCATATAGCTTATACATTCTGATATATGTGACTTTAAAAATTTTGTCACTATAGAAGAAAGGAAGTATATGATCACATTTATAGATAACTGTTCTAGGTTCTGTCACTTCTATCTTCTTAAAACTGAAGATGAAGCATTTGAAAAATTCCATCTTTTCAAAATCAAGGTAGAAAATCAACTAGACATGAAGGTTAAGAAGTTTAGAAGTGATAGAGGAGGAGAATACATGTCTAGTGAGTTCTGCGGTTTCCTTACCTCTCAAGGGATCATAGCAGAAACCATTGCTCCTTACTCACCCCAGTCGAATGGTATAGCCGAGAGAAAGAATAGAATGTTAACATAGATGTTGAATTCTATGCTCCTCACTACTCACATACCTACTGTCTATTGGGGAGAAGCAGTTTTAATTGCAAACAATATTCTGAACGAAGTAGCTCATGCTAAGTTAGATGTCACACCATATGAGCTTTGGTTTAAGAGACCCCTGACAATAACTAGACTTAAGACCTGGGGCTGCATAGCCTATGTCTGGGTCTTTGACCATAGACGGTCTAAACTTAGACCTAGGACCAACACGTGTGCCTACTTAGGTTATGCTGAAGATAGTGATGCTGATAGATTCTTAGACCTGTCTAGTAATATAATTATTGAATCTAGGGATGTTGTGTTATTTGAGGAAAAGTTCCTTAAGGATAAGAACCTGACAATCCCAGGTATGCAAGCAACGATTACTGAGGAAGAACCTGAGTCAATACCAAGCACCTCCTAGTCAGTCCCGGTAGATAATAGTGTCCTACAGTCTAGAAGGACTTTGGTGAGAGAGCGCACTCACAAAACCTTTGGTAGTGACTTTGTCACTTACCACATTGAGGCTGATCCATCCACCTATAAGGATGCAATGAGATCAAGGGATTCACTACTCTGGAAAGAATTTATTGATGAAAAGATGAACTCTTTGCTTCAGAACAATACCTGGACGTTGGTTGATAAGCCAAAAGGGGCTAAAACTATAGGGTGTAAGTGGGTTCTAAAAAAGAAACTCAATCTTGATGGTAGCGTAGCTAAGTATAAAGCACGCCTGGTGGCTAAAGGTTTCACACAAGCTAGTGGGGTGGATTATTTTGATGTATATTCATCAGTGTGTCACTTAGCAACCATTTGGATACTCCTTGTTGTTGCGTCTATTGAGAACTTTATTGTTCATCAAATGGATATTAAGACTGCGTTCTTGAACGGAGATCTGACCGAAGAAATATACATGAGTCAACCTGAAGGTTTCATAGTAGACGGTCACGAGAGTAAAGTCTGTAAGTTAGTCAAGTCGCTATACGAACTAAAACAAGCACCAAAATTATAGCATGAGAAGTTTGACTATATTGTAAGAAACATGAGATTCATGTCGAGTCTCTCGGACAAATGTCTTTACATACGTAATAGATCGAACAAAGTCATCATAATATGCTTTTATGTGGATGATATGCTGATTCTTGGTTCTGAACAATCCGTAGTGAATGACGTTAAGTCAGAACTAATGAAAGATTTTATCATTAAAGACCTAGATGTAGCTGACACTATAATAGGCATGCAAGTGAGCTTTGGGAAAAATGACATTTTCCTAAGTTAAAACCACTACATAAAATCCATGTTGGATACGTGGGGATATAGTGAAAGTAGAGCATTGGAGACACCATAAGATTATAACAACCGCTTAAAGCCCAATGAAGGAGCTGCGGTTAGACAGTTAGATTATGTTAAACTGATTGGTAGTCTCATGTATGTTATAGTCTGCACAGGACCTGTCATAGCCTTTACGGTCGGCATGTTAAGTAGATTCACTAGTAATCCTAGCCAAGACCATTGGGATGCCCTCGATAGGCTTATGTGATAGCTAAAGCACACCCAAAAGTATGTTTTATGTTACCATGGTCATCCTCTAGTTTTGGAAGGATATTCTGATGCATCATGGTGCTCAGAAATTAATAACGGCGAGTCCACTTGTGGATTTATATTCACACTAAGAGGAACAGCTGTAACCCGGAAGTCCAAGAGGTAATCATGTATTGCATTATCTTATATGGAATCTGAACTCTACGTTCTAGCTTCAGCAGAAGCAGAGTGGATAAGAGATTTGGTGATGGACATTCCACTATCGAGCCTGAAGTTGAGTTCTGTTGTAGTTTACTGCCGCAATCATGCTACGAAAACGATTGATACGAACACTTTGTTCAATAACAAAAGAAGGCAACTCAGGATGAAACAAGCCTGGTTGACCTCTCTCACGAGTCACGGGATTATGACCCTTATGGATGTGAGATGGAAAGATAATGTTGTAAACGTCTTGACAAAAGGCTTAAACAGAGTTCTCACAATAAAAATATCGGGGGAGATGAGATTAAAGTTCATAGAAATATGAAACTTCCTCCTATATTTTGTTTTGATAGCAAGAACCTATAGTCGCAACATTCAAGCATCTAATAACAGACTGAAAACCCCAAATAATTTTTTGATGAAAGTCTAAGATGATTAGATGTTAGTCATTCCACACTGATGACTTAACATCTTTCTCATTGTAAGTTGATTTGAGAATTATTCAACTGAGAATAGAAAGTCGTTGTATGAGTTAATCTAACATTAGTGATCATATAGCACATTATTCCATATATGATAATGTTGCAAATGACGGTGTGTCAAATCATATGATGAGGTACATAGTGGTCACTAATGAGTAAGATAACAACGTTTGATTTATTAAAATCAAAACTTGATTGGTCCTAGCTAGACTGCGTAGAGATGATGATAGTGTTACTCCACTACTGCTACAAGTACTAAGCTCATTTAGGTAGAGTTAGTTTACTATGATATGTCACTGCATATGTTTATGAATTCATATAGTCTGACTCATGAGATTCCTTGCAGGCACTGGTGAAGATGGAGCAGTGAAACTGGACTTTGACATGGATGAAGATGATCTACTCTCTGAGTAGAATTGTTACACGTTTATCCATTGTCTTTTTTGTGTTTTTCCAGACTTATTTGTTATTGAGTATCACCTTTATTTTTGGATGTTTTATGTTATTATTTTAAAACTCATATTTATGTTTTTTCTTTAAAAACTGTGTTAACTCTTATAGAAATGTGTAAAATCGGAAATTTGTTTTGATACTCTCCACTTTCTGCATTCCTAAACGTATACGTTATTTGTCACAAATATAGGAGGAGATTGTTAGTGTATATTTGGACAATTAACGGGTTCGGAGGCATAACGTGTCTTGTCGGATACACGGATATCCAATACCCGTAAAAACTCCTTGGGTTTGTCTATTTATACCCACCTACGGACAACGGGTAGGTGATTCCACTTTGATCACCACTCGGATGCTTCGAGCGACAATAACATGTTAATCCTGAATTCAAAAGAAACGATTTTTTCAATTCTTAAAGAAAATTCAACGAACACTTTATTTCCGAGAGATCTAAAGCATCAACAGGCCTCTCGGCCAACTAGAATACCAAATTGAATAGCGAAATTTATATACTAGAAATATAAACTCGCAACCAAAATTTAATCGGAAATAAATCGAAACAAAAAATCTAAGAATTAGAGATGATAAATTATAATTTAATATTCATCTCAATACTAACCAATCAACCACTAAGGAAAAAATTTTAGCTACTCATAGTGAAGAAATAAACAATAAAAAGAGAAGAAAATTGCATTTTCATTAATATGGAAAATGAGAAGAGTATAAAATTTAAACAAAACAAGCTATGATATTAGAGAAAAAAATACATGAAATAACTTCTAAAATAAAACTCAACATGTAGCACTCATACAAGTAAGTAGAACTCTCTAACTCTCTCTTGAAAACCTTTTTTCTCCAACCTCTTAAAGCCTTGGATTGTTGCTCCTTATATAGCCATAAAAGAAGAATCTAGATAAAGAAAAAAATATGAAGGATCCATATATGTGGCCAGCCACATACATTGATTGGATATTTTAACGGGGAGAATATTACTATTAATAGTGGCCGGTACGGTCATGCTTGAAATAAAAAATAAATGGAGGAGAGAGGAAGGGGGTGGTGGTGTGTGATTAAAATGAAGGAATTAATGAGGGATATGAAGAGAGAGTGAGGTGGCCGGCCACTATAAATGAAAATAAAAAAAAAAAGAAAATGAAGAGGAGAGAGAGAGGACCGGCCATGAATTTAAAATGAAGAAAATAATGGGTGGTCGGCCACATGAATGAGGTGACATGCATGAATTTAAATATGAAATGTTTTTTTATGCATGAGAAAGGTGGTCTTGCATGGATGGATTGAGATTATTTTCCCGTACAAGGTTGACAGCGGGCTTTTGCGTTGAGTCGTGCTGAAATCCCCTCAGATCCGTTATAAAATAAAATTAACGTGTGATGGGTTCCACCTTCATTTATAGGAGAGAGGTCACCCCATGATCAACTCCAAAAGTGGATCATGGGTGGCTCACCCCGTCCATGAACTCTCATGAGGAGGAAAACATGGGGGGGGGGGGGGGGCCCACACCCTCACCCCACGGAGGAAAATCGCCAGCCGGGCGGCCTAACCGCCGCCGGCATCCGGCCTCCCGCCGGCCTCGCCGCGGCAAGCCGCGACCGGCCTGACCGGGCACGCCGCGGCAGGCCGCGGCCGACCTCATCGTGGCCGGCCTGGCCAGGCGCGCCGCGTCAAGCCACGCCAGCCTCGTCGCGGCAGGCCGCGGCCGACCTCGCCGAGGCAAGACGCGGCCAGCCTGGCCAGCCTCACCGCAACAAGCTACGGCCAGGCCACGGCAGGCCGCCTCGCCGGCCGACGGGCCGGCCGCCCACGCCACCGGACATTTGGTCGGCCTCCTCCGTCACCGTGGACGACCTTCCCACCGTCCGATCGAGGGGAGGCTCTCCTCGCCGTCCGATCAAGAGGGTAACCACCCACTAACCCACTACTTTAATGGTGGGGCCCGCCATGATCCCCCCACAGAGGCTATAAAAGGGACCCCAGGGCCTCTTCATTCTTCACTTTTTCTCTTCCCTGAGTTGTCTTCTTCTTCAGGTGAGAGCTCTCCTGCCTCCTCCCCCGAGTCGGCCTCGAGTCGCCGTGAACCACCAGCGGCCGCTCACGGCCACCAACGCTCCACCAACGCGTAGCCAGCAGGAAAACGCCCAAGTCTCCGCAAAAGCCAAAGGAGGAAGGCAACCGCAGCCAGCAAGCGAACGCAACCAGAAGCGCCAGAGCACCAGGATCGTCCCGCGCATTCCAACATCCAAGCTACTCCCGTGGCGCAACTTGTTGTCCGCCGGGAGCCGTATTCTCTCTCTCCCCCCAAGTTGTAATGGGAGCGGCATGTCGCCCCCATTCTCCAACACATTGTAATCAGCAGAAGCTAGTGGAATTTGACCGGCGTAGGCCCGGTCACGTTGTTTTTTTACCCATTTGAGGGGTTTTTTTACGTCATCACACCTTGTGTCAACTTCGCATTTTCATTGACTGTGTGCGTGCTCGACCGCACCGTGAGCTAAGGCGGTCCAAGAAACAACCGGTCCGATCGGGGCATCAAGTTTGTCCGCAACAGTTTGGCGCCGTCTGTGGGAATGCGAGTCCCAACATCCTTCAAAGTGCAAGATCACAAACATCGCCCCTGCCAAGTTCAACCTTAATGGCAAAAAGAAGCACCTGTACCGCTGAAGGCTTCGCCCTTGGCGGAAACCCCGAGCCTGCACGTTCACACTCTCTGGTGGACGTGCCATTGACTGTTGAGGCCACATTAACTCCCGTTACTGCCTTGGAAGGACGCGTCCGCCAGATGGAGGAGCAGCAAACTGAAATGCTCACCCTACTGCAAAACCTTGGAGCACCTCAAGCTCCCTCGCAGCAACAAGCTCGAGCAGATCCACCGCCACCACCGAATCAGGGCCGACCCCAGGAAGTCCTTCCAAGGCAGGAGATATCTGAAGAATATTCTGAAGCTGCAAGTTCCGCTCACCCGGTCCAGAGGAGAGCGAGAGCGGACCATCATCATGAGCCCGCAAATGAAGTATGTCTACCTCCGCCGGAAAGGTTTACTCGAGAAGAAATTCGAGAATTCATCGCCGAAGAATATCGTCAGGCTGGTGCAAGAGACATTCGTGCCCGCCGATCGTTGTGTCAGGGTTCCCCTCTGACACCCCAGATTCTGGATCATCTAATCCCAAACGGATTTAAACTCCCAAACTTTGAAACATTTGACGGGACCGATGACCCGCTAGAGCATGTCAATCATTTCACCACTATCATGAGAATCTATAATGCTCCAGACCAACTCCTCTGTCACGTGTTTCCAAACACTCTTAAGGGACAAGCCCGAACATGGTTACATTCGCTAAGGGCCAATACCATCACTAACTTCACAGAGCTGACAAGGCAATTTGTCGACCAGTTCATTGCCAACCGCAGGATCGTTCGCGACCCCTCTCATTTATCAGGAATTCTTCAGAACGAAGGAGAAACTCTCAAAGATTTTTTCCGACGTTTTACCGCCGAAGCCCGTCAAATTCCAGGCGTTGACCCCGAGTTATTGCGAGGCGTGTTCCTCAGAGGCCTCCGACCGAGTGGCTTCTACTCAGCACTAATGCGAGAAATTGTTCCCAGTTATCCTGACCTCGTACATCGGGTTGAAGCCCAGATCGCCGCGGATGAAGCCATTGAAGCCCATCGCCAACAATTTGATGGAGCTCAGAAGCGCAAAAGAGAAAGGGAGCAACCTCCGCAGCATCAGGAAGGGAGGTTCCGCGACGATCGCCACAATGTGTAGCGTTGGCGAAATCTTTAAAGAGATCAGCCCCCCAGAGATTTCACCCCCCCCCTCAACACGACACGCACCAATGTGTTGTATGCTATACAAAATGAGCCAGCCTTACAACGACCAAAACAGCCAGCTCCTATTCCCAGGAATGACCAGTCCAAATATTGTGAGTTTCATCAAACCACGGGACATACGACAGAAGATTGTGCCCGCCTAAAAGTTGAAATTGAACGCCTGGTCCACCTAGGACTTCTCGGCAGATTTTTGCAAGGACATGTGCAAGATCAGCGCGACCCGCCTAGACCGCCGAGAGATCAACAACCCCCCCCCCCCCCCCCCCCCCGGGAGGAGCAAATGGTAGGCTGATGGTTGGAAACATTGCAGCCATTGCCAGATCACCCATTCTCTCTGCTCAATCTTCTCAGTCAGTAAGCAAGGAGAAGCCCACGAAGATAAAAAGTTCAAGCAAGATTCCGCCATAACTTTCGGAGACGAAGACCTGGTCGGCCTCCGAACACCTCACGAAGATCCCCTAGTAATCAGTGCTGTAATCGGGTATCCATGTTATAACGTTAAACGAATCCTCATCGACAATGGGAGATCCGTCGATGTTCTGTTTTCTGCTACTCTATAGAGCATGAATATTTCCACCCAGCGTTTAACTAAGGCAGCCGGAATAGTGTACGACTTCGACAACCATCCAGTTCAGGTGCTAGGAATGATTACTCTCCCAGTTACCATGGGGGAATTTCCAAGACAGGTGACACATGAGATCCAGTTCGTGGTAGTAGATTCAAGCTCCACATATAATGCTATCTTCGGAAGACCCGTTCAAACTATCTTCAAAGCCATTCCCTCGATTCCTCATCTCGCCATGAAGTTCCCCACTCCGGGAGGTATTGGAGTCGTCCGCGGTAATCAAGAGGCCACCAAGAATTACTACTCCAAACTAGCGCAGCCTGCAAGTGCCACCACTTTGAATATCGATGACTTCGACCTCCGCGACGAAGCAGTATTACAGCAAGGGATACCCATGGAAGGGCTAATCGAGGTCCCTCTCTCACCAGCAAACCAGCTCGCACCATCCAGCTCGGATCACTCCTACTACAGCAAGAAAAGGAGGAACTGACAGCCTACCTCCGAAACAACAAAGATATCTTTGCCTGGGCCCCTGAAGATATGCCCGACATAGATACTCACGTCATCCAACACTCCCTCAACATCAACCCGGCATGCATGCCCCTTTGCCAAAAGAAGAGAAACTTTGCTCCTGAACGTCTCCTGGCAATCGAAGAAGAAGTAGAGAAGCTCCTTAGCGCCCACTTCATCCGAGAAGTAAACTACCCTACCTGGGTAGCTAATGTTGTCCTGGTAAAGAAGTCTTCAGGAAAATGGAGGATGTTTGTGGACTACACCAACCTCAATCAAGCATGCCCAAAGGATAGCTTCCCGCTCCCCAGAATTGATCAGCTAGCCGACTCAACCGCCGGACACCAACTCCTTAGTTTCATGGATGCCTACTCCGGGTACAACCAGATTCGAATGAATCCAACTGATGAAGAACATACAACCTTCCGAACTGATAAAGGGATATTCTGCTACAAAGTTATGCCTTTCGGGCTCAAGAATGCAGGAGCCACCTATCAACGGCTCATGAACAAAATCTTCAAAACCTTATCAGCAAAACAATGGAGGTATACGTGGATGACATGCTGGTGAAGAGTGTTAATCGAGAAAACCACTTGGAGGACCTTGAAAAATGTTTTAAGATACTGCGACAGTACATCATGAGACTTAACCCCACCAAGTGTGCATTCGGGTTATGTCAGGAAAATTCTTAGGATTCATGGTAACCCAGCGAGGCATAGAGGCCAATCCTGAGAAGATTAAAGCCTTAGAGGACATGTCACCACCCCGATCTCTCAAAGAAGTACAAAGGCTGAATGGGAGAATCACAACACTTTTTAGGTTCTTGGCACGGACCAGGGACAAATATCTCCCCTTCTTCAAGATTCTCCGAGGAGCTAGAACTACCGGTTTCCAGTGGACAGACGAATGTCAGTCAGCCTTCGGATCACTCAAGCAATATTTGGCATCCCCTTCGCTACTATCAAAGCCAGCTCCAGGAGAAGTTCTATTTTTGTACATCGCTATCACACCAGCCCCATTAAGTTCAGTATTGGTAAAGGACGAGGGAGGAGTTCAACGCCCCATCTATTACCTTAGCAAGATCCTCTCTGATGCAGAAACTCGGTATCCGGTCGCGGACAAGACAACCTTCGCACTTTTTTTCTCAGCAAGGAAGCTTCGTCCCTACTTCCAGGATCACACCATCAAAGTACTAACATAATTGCCTCTCCGCGCTATTCTTCAAAAGCCAGAAGGTTCCGGCCGATTAGTCAAATATGTAGTCGAGCTGGGCGAATTCGACATCCACTTCCTACCACGTCCCATCATTAAGTCGCAAGTTTTGGCGGATTTTGTCGTTGAAAATACTCTACCAACAGAGCCAGAAGTTGTCTCAGCAGAGCAAGGTCAAAGATGGACTATGTACGCTGACAGAACATCCGGCATTGAGGGTGCGGGAGCCGGGCTACTCCTCATAAGCCCAGAGCGCGTCACACTTGAGTACAAGCTCCAACTCAAGTTCCATGCCACTAATAACATAGCAGAATATGAGGCCTTAATTGCAGGACTCAGGCTTGCCATTGACTGCCATACCACCGAGTTAACAATTTACTCTGATTCTCAACTCATAGTGTCCCAGGTAGAAGGGGATTACGAAGCCAAAAGTGAGCAGCTTGTTCAGTATCTCCAACTGGTAAGGTCACTCCTGCAACAGATAACGCAAGTACAAATTCTCCACATCCCCAGAGAGCAAAACAGCCGAGCAGACGCCCTATCAAAGTTAGCTTCGTCTCACAACCGCTATCAGTCCAGAAGAAGCAGGGTAGAAGAAATTTTCCTTCCTAGTATCCAGGGGCCTTGGGAGATAGCAGAGATTGAAGACTCAGAAGAATCATGGTCGCCCCACTTGTCAATTACTTAAAGAGCCAGCAACTTCCGGAAAATCCAAAGGATGCCCGGCAATTAAGAATGAGGGCAGCTACGTTTACATTGATTAACGGAGAACTTCACAAGCAATCTTTTGCAGGACCTTACCTAAAATGCTTAGCAGAAGCTGATGCCGAGTATACCCTCCGCAAAGTCCATGGAGGAGTCTACGGAGAACACTTGGGCGGGAAAGCCTTGGCCCGCAAAATCTTACGTCAAGGCTTCTACTGGCCTACCATAAGGAGAGAAGCAACGGAATTCGTTCAAAAATGCAAGAGTTTCCAGATGCACGCCAACGTTCCCAAGCAACCACCTGTCACCCTTACCACGCTGCAGGGAGCTTGGTCATTCTCACAGTGGGGAATTGACCTTCTCGGCCCTTTACCCCTGGCTTCAGGACAAAGGAAATTCATCATCATGGTCATCGACTATTTCACCAAGTGGGTAGAAGCAGAACCTCTGGCCAAAATTACTGAGGAGAATGCAAAGCAATTCGTGTGGAGGAACATTGTTTGCCGCTTTGGCATACCTGCAATTATCATCACCGACAACGACACTCAATTCTCCGGAAAATCCTTCACCAAGCTATGCGAAGACTTGAAAATTGAGCTACGACACATGGCGGTGTCACACCCTCAATCTAATGGGCAGATCGAAGTAACCAACCGAACCATCCTAAAGGGGCTAAAGACGAGACTCCAAGACACAGGGGGCAATGGTCCGACGCACTCCCCAACCTATTGTGGGCATACCGAACAATAGCAAGAACCCCTACAGGAGAGACACCGTACAATCTCTGCTACGGAACTGAAGAAATCATTTCAGTTGACATCAGCGTTCCAAGCCCCCGGGTATACCACTTCAACCTCCAGACAAACGACGACGTTGTAACGACTCTATCCGTTCACAGGTATATACTAGAAGGTCCGGTCGGGGCCCCACAACATATACCATAAAACAGGCGGGGAAGTCACGTAGTGATACCAGAGTTGCGCATCCTAACTCATTGCATTATAGCGGAAGCCTATAACACGAAGCTGAACTCACACACATGAATGTCCACCATATAAAAGTTCCACATTTATATAAGCAGGAATGTACAAATACAAAATAATTGGCCTTATGACCTTACAGGGCTTTCATAACAGTGGCCTTAAACATTGGCACGCAGGTCGGCCATGTATAAACAAATAAAGCATTTAGCTTTAGCCTTCAAGGGCTAGCGGCAGCAGCAACAATAGCAGCAGGGACTTTAGCCTTTATGGATCCCGCTTGGCTCTCCAGCACCTGCATAGGGACAACCTAGCCAACGGTGGCAAACAAGCAACGGTCAGCATTCAGCTGACCAAATTATAATGACCCCACCCCTTTTCCCGGGGTGGCGGTATTCCCTGTGGGCATAGCATTTCACAGGCAGATATATATATGCATACATTATGCTCTCACGCACATTCATTCCCTCATAACTGTCAGCCACGCGGCCCGACGATCTGTGCACTCAGGGCACATTCTTAGTGTACCGGTGAACCAGTGTCCCACCACCGTATCAGGGTCGCAACCCAACGATAAAACATTGAGCATTTACTCTATGGCGTGCAGCCGGAGATTATAGTCTTAGTGAACCGGGATTGGCGCGTATCCCCACATTGTATCACAGCACGCAGGCCTAAGACTCTCGTTATGAGCTCCAACAGACCACACTTTCGGGTCTCACGACGTATAGACATAACGCAGGTCAGATCATCCACCCCCCGTTGCTCAAATCGCCTTGCCATTACCGAGTACGTCATACTCGCGGCTACATAAAAGGCGCGGGTCGGTTTCACCGCTCCTGTTTCCTAGGTGTTTTCCTGGGCGCACCAGTACTTACCATCACACCCATTACATATCACAACATCCAAGGGTCTTTCCTATGCACACCAGTACTTCCTGCTACTCCCCTTCACAGGTACAACCCCGCAAATATCACAATATCAAGGGCCTTTTACTGACTTACCATGCCAGTACTTCCTGCTACTCCCCTTCACAGATACCACCCATGAACATCAAACATTACCAAGGGTATTTCCTGGATTACCAGTCCAGTACTTCCTGCTACTTCCCTTCGCAGGTATAACCCAATAGCACAATCATCACTAGGGTATTTTCCTGGACTACCACTTCAGGACTTCCTGCTACTTTCTTTCGCAGGTCTAACCCGTCGACTCCTTAAACTACACGTTTATCACGGAGTCTTCTCCGGTGCGTATATACAATATCACCAATCCAGACTAACTTGTCCAGATGGGTTTCACACAACATGCCTATTTCGCACTTCTTTTCCGGATCTATATGCCAAATGATTGGGGATTCCATGAATCAACCCAAGGGACACCCATAACAATCCACCCTCTGGTGGGGGAATCTTATGCACATGCCAAAAAGGAAGCCTTCACATGGCTAGGAAGAAAAGTCGTTACCCTCGAAGATCGCTTTGGCGCCATGAGCTCCTAACTGGCTGGAAAGAACCGCAACGGCTTTTCCTCCGCAACGCTGGCCTCGGATCTCTCGTCGGAACTCTGCAGCACCACCGGTGGCCGGCTCTCCTTCATCCACCTCCTTCTTCCTCTCTTTATCTCTCTAGGATTTTAGAAAGATGAAGGCCAAAATGAAAATGAGAACTTCCTTCTCATCCACGGCCTTAAGGAATCAGGGAAGCGCCTCAGCCATCAGATCCCAGCTGAAAATTTGGACCACGATTTTGCCACAAAATCACATTTTTGCCTGACACGGCCTGTGACACGCCCGTGTTCTAGGCCGTGTGACTCAATCGGTGCTCAACCGACTTATCCAAACCAGTGACACGCCCGTGTCACGGGCCGTATCACCTGACACACCTCCAGACACGCCCGTGTCTATGGCTGTGTTCTTCAGGCTGCACAAAATCGAGATCAGCCCGAGAGGGACACAGCCTGTGACATGCCCGTGTCCCAGGCCGTGTGCCCATACACGGCACTAGACACCCCCCAGCTCCACTTCATCGAGCTGAGTTCGTCGACCGCGAGGACACGCCCTGTGACACGCCCGTATCACAGGCTGTGTACTCAGCACTCGACAATCGTCGACCGAAGTTTTGTCAACCACTCGTCGACTGCTCACCCGAGCAGGACACGCCCTGGGACACGCTCGTGTCTCAGGCCGTGTCATCTAATTTTTGCCAAATTCTGGGCTTTGGGGTGTTACAGATGCTCTCAGAGATAATCTGTACCTGATCTCCGAGATCCGCGAAGAAGCCGCTCTCCGAGCTGCAGCATACCAACAACGTGCAGCCCGCTATTACAACCGCAAAGTGAAGTCGCGTTCGATCAACAAAGGGGACTTGGTCCTTCATACTCTCGAAGCAGCAGGGAATGGGACACATGGAGATAAGCTGTCCCCGACCTGGGAAGGCCCCTTCATCGTCACGGCAATGGTGAAGCCAGGAACATACAAGCTGCGGAGCGCAGAAGGAAAGACTCTCTCTCATACCTGGAATGCACAGAACCTGCGCAGATTTTATCAGTGATTTCCATTTTATAATTGTCTTACTTGTGTATGTTTTGTTTAAAACAATGTAAGCCGCAGACTCAACCCCGCGCACGTTATCTTCATTCAAATATTGAATCATGTTGCTACAAACCTTATATGTGCAAACAAAAAAGACAGCATGCGCGACACCGTGGGGGCCTTCCCCCCTCATGAAGAAGCCGCGAGCATCCCTCGCACAAACTAAGCTGCGAGCAACCCTCACGCAACACCGTGGGGGCCTTCCCCCCTCACGAAGAAGCCGCGAGCATCCCTCGCGCAAACTATGCTGCGAGCAACCCTCGCGCAACACCGTGGGGGCCTGCCCCCCTCACGAAGAAGCCGCAAGCATCCCTCGCGCAAACTAAGCCGCGAGAAACCCTCACGCAACACCGTGGGGGCCTGCCCCCCTCACGAAGAAGCCGCGAGCATCCCCCGCGCAAACTAAGCCGCGAGCAACCCTCGCGCAACACCGTGGGGGCATGCCCCCCTCACGAAGAAGCCGTGAGCATCCCTCGCGCAAACTAAGCCGCGAGCAACCCTAGCGCAACACTGTGGGGGGGCCTACCCCCCTCACGAAGATGCCGCGAGCATCCCTCGCACAAACTAAGCCGCGAGCAACCCTCGCGCAACACCGTGGGGGCCTGCCCCCCTCACGAAGAAGCCGCGAGCATCCCTCACGCAAACTAAGCCGCGAGCAACCCTCGTGCAACACCGTGGGGCCTGCCCCCCTCACGAAGAAGCTGCGAGCATCCCTCGCGCAAACTAAGCCGCGAGCAACCCTCGTGCAACACCGTGGGGGTCTGCCCAACTCACTAAGAAACAGCGAGCATCCCTCGCGCAAACTAAGTCGCGAGCAACCCTCGCGCAACACCGTGGTGGCCTGCCCCCCTCGCGCAACACCGTTGGGGCCTGCCCCCCTTACGAAGAAGCCGCGAGCATCCCGCGCGCAAACTAAGCTGCGAGCAACCCTCGCGCAACACCGTGGGGACCTTCCCCCCTCACGAAGAAGCCGCGAGCATCCCTCGTGTAAACTATGTCGCGAGCAACCCTCACGCAACACCGTGGGGGCCTGTCACCCTCACAAAAAAGCCGCGAGCATCCCTCGCGCAAACTAAGTCACGAGCAACCCTCGCGCAACACCGTGGGGGTCTGCCCCCCTCATGAAGAAGCCGCGAGCATCGCTCGTGCAAACTAAGCCGCGAGCAACCCTCGCACAAACTAAGCGGCAAGCATCCCTCACTCACTATGAGTCACAAACCTAAGCTATACAAGGTAAGCAGTGAGCCAGTGCAAACAAGCTGCCAACTGACACAGAAACAATAACAATGTCATAACAAAACAAAGCTGAAATGATACAAGTACAATCAACAACAACAACCAAGCCCAAACAAGGGGCTAAACAAAGTACAATCAAATGTAAACATACAATGACAAAAGTACCACTACTCGTCTTCAGTGTCAGAACGCTCATCCTCAGAGACATCTGCAAAATTAAAACTGGAGGTGTCATATCCCAGGCTCTTGCTAACAAAGCAAAAAGCCTTCGAGACACCGCATCGGAGCGCAAACTCGCGTATGTCATCCATCTGAGGCTCCACCTCTTGGGACCAAATATCATCACGAACCTCCTCTGCGATCAGGCTACGGTCTCACATATAGTCCAACGACTCCAAGTACTCCACAAGCCCTGCATCCTTCAGCTCTGACGCATGGTCATCAGAGGACAGTGTCTCCACCCGCGCCTTCGCCGCTCGAAGCTGAGTCTCAAGGCCTGAGACTTCCTCCCGCGCCGCTTGTAACTGGGTTCCCAAGCCCGAAGTATCCTCCTTTGAATGCTTCAACATCTGAGTGGTCCTCTCCACCAAAGTCTTCTCCACTTCCAAAGCCACACGTGCATCCTCTAGCTCGGACTTCAGCTCCGAACAAACCCAGCGGAACCGCACAATGTCCTGGTCGTGTTCCTCCCTCAAGGAGGCAAGCGAACTCATCATCGACCGAAGCTTCTCCTGAAGAGTAAGGTACCCATCCTTTAGGCTCACGTAATTATCATTCCAGGTCAATGCAATCTGTGCATGGGTATCTATCTGCACAAAAAAGAAAAGAGCAAAGTTAACTTCTAATAGCAAAAGATGATAAGGGAAAAAGCCTTGGAAACAAACCAAATCCATACTGCATCGCTCATCGCTCATCGCCTTTAAGGAAGAGGACATCCGCAGAGCAGCTACACCAGCAGATGTCAGGGGAACTGGGGAAGCAAGTATCTGCACCTCAGGAGTCAAATCATGATAAACATCAGAGGTCACCGCTGCCACCACATCAAGGTCGCCAGAAGGCGCTGTCACCGCTTTCCTCTTACGGTCCCCTCCTCGAGAAGTCTCCGCTGGCCGGCCTGTATCCGCTGAAATCCCACATTGCACCAACCGCTTCTCCTCCACATAAACATAAATGTTGAACAGACGATTGGCCAACTCACGGGGCTCAGAAAATCCAAGCACCGGGGAAAAATCCCGCTCCTTCCCCCTCACGCGGCGGCAGCAATCGGGAAGTATATCCCACACCTCAGGAAGACCCCATGAATTCTTGACGTATCCAAACAAAGTGTTGCCATGGCGACGGTCCTTGCGGGCCTCAAACTCCAACCAGACCTTATTGATGCGTACCTCCCTCCGCTCGCCACCATCAGAACGAACATCGCACCAATCCCGAAATTGGTCCAGGGAAAGCCGACCTCCATGCTCGCGGAAGAAAGCAACTAAGTCCATAATCCGAGCAATTCCAGCCGGAACGAACTGGGAAATAGGCACCCCGCAAAACCTCAAGATCTCAACCACCTCCTCGCACGGCAGAAAACAGAATTCGGACCTCAGAGAAACTTCGCAAATCATCAGCCAGCCGCGAGGAGGATTTTGAACCCGCTCCTAAGGGCGCGGGATCCTAACTTCCAAATCGGCAGGAAGCCCGTATTTCTTCCTCCAAATATCCACACCATCTTCAGTCAAAGAGGAACACAAACGCATCGGGCCGAAGGAGCGCTTCGAGACCTGCATAGGACAAAAATCAAAAGTTCATAATCACGCGAAAAACGCGACCAAGCAGCCCAAGTGCACGCAAAAAAGGAAAACGCGCAGGATGCTCACGCAAGCACAACAAGAACACGCAAGCGCGCACAACCACACGCACCACCGGCAAGCTCGTGCGCGCGGCCTGCGCGGCCTGCACTCGCGGCCTGGGCGGATGGCCAGCACGCACGCGGCCCGCGTGCGCACAGACCCAGCGCGCACCCAGGACCCGCGCGCGTGCAACCTGCGCGTGCGACCTGTGCGGGCAGCCTGCGCGCACGACCTGCACCCTCGGCCTGCGCGGACGGCCGGCGCGGGCAGCCAGCGCGCGCGGCCAGCCCCCGCGAACTGCGCGCGCGGCCTCCGCACCCAGCCTATGCGTGCGGCCTATGCGCTCTTGGTCGGCGTCTTCGTCCGCCTGATGCCTCAACATGCACTATCCGCCCGGACTTGGCATCATCGTCCGTCAAATCCCCCTCTGAATACCTTGGAAGTGCTGGCCACCGCCACCTCAGCCCTCTCACCGGAAGCTGTCATGACAGCAGGAAGCAAAGGAAATCTCCCCTCTCTCGCTCACATCGCTCTCGGATAGCAAAGACTTGGGGGGCAATTGATGGGTTCCACCTTCATTTATAGGAGAGAGCCCCCCATGATCTCCTCCAAAAGTGGATCATGGGTGGCCCACCCCCTCCATGAACTCTCATGACAAGGAAATCATGGGGGTGGGGCCCACACCCTCACCCCATGGGGTAAAACCGCCAGCCGAGCGGCCTAACCGCCGCCGGCATCCGGCCTCCCACCGGCCTCGCCGCGGCAGGCCGCGACCCGCCTGGCCGGGCACGCCGCGGCAGGCCGCGGTTGACCTCGCCGTGGCAGGCTGCGGCCGGCCTGGCCTGGTGCGCCGCGTCAGGCCACGGCGGCCTCGTCGCGGCAGGCCGCGACCGACCTCTCCGCGGCAAGACGCGGCCAGCCTGGCCGGCCTCGTCAAAATAAGCGGCGGCCAGGCCACGGCAGGCCGCCGCCGCCGGCCGACGGGCCGGCCGCCCCCGCCGCCGGACACTTGGTCGGCCTCCTCCATCACCATGGACGACCTCCCCACCGTCCGATCGAGGGGAGGCTCTGCTCGCCGTTCGATCAAGAGGGTAACCACCCACTACTTTAGTGGTGGGGCCCGTCATGATCCCCCCGCAGAGGCTATAAAAGGGACCTCAGGGCCTCTTCATTCTTCACTTTTTCTCTTCCCGGAGTTGTCTTCTTCTTCTTCAGGTGAGAGCTCTCCTGCCTCCTCCCCTGAGTCGGCGTCGAGTCGGCGTGAACCACCAGCGGCCGCGCACGGCCACCAGCGCTCCATCAACGCGTAGCCAGCAGGAAAACGCCCAAGTCTCCGCAAAAGCCAAAGGAGGAAGGCAACCGCAGCCACCAAGCGAACACAACCAGAAGCGCCAGAGCACCAGGATCGTCCCGCGCATTCCAACATCCAAGCTACTCCCGCGGCGCAGCCTGTTGCCCGCCGGGAGTCGTACTCTGTCTCTCCCCCCAAGTTGTAACGGGAGCGGCCTGTCGCCCCGATTCTCCAACACATTGTAATCAGCAGAAGCTAGTGGAATTTGACCGGCGCAAGCCCGGTCACGTGGTTTTTTTACCCATTTGAGGGGTTTTTCAACGTAATCACACCTTGTGTCAACTTCGCATTTTCATTGACTGTGTGCGCGCTCGACCGCTCCGTGAGCTAAGGCAGTCCAAGAAACAACCGGTCCGATCGGGGCATCGAGTTAGTCCGCAACAACGTGAATTATATAAAAATAACAAACTATATAATATCAAATTTAGAGAAAATACATATAATTTATATTAAAATATAATAATTATGAAACACATATTTTAGTCATAATATTGTGATATCACACGTTTAATTTACCTCTAAGAAGCATCAATCAAGTGATGAACTTTTAGCATGGCAGAATCTGCTTGGTTTTGGTTGAAATCACGCCCATAACAATCTCATGCTGGCTGCAAAAATAGTTGGAAATACTGAAATTGTTTCAATCATCCTTCAGTACAAACTAAGAAAAAAGTTAGAAACTAGAGCATCATTTTTAGATATAGGTATATGAATAATTGAATCTTAAAAGTTGAAAAGAGTGAATGATTTAATTTAGATATGATTTGATAAATTTGTCATATTGGTGAATTTTGGATTTTCAAATTGTCTAACACCACCTTTGCCTCTTTATATAAGCTCAGCTACTTCGCCCCCTCTCGTTTACTGGTCTCAAAAATCGATCGTTAGTGATTAAATAATATGACCATATGGAAGGGTTAGTTACATTATGCACATGAATTAAGATAGGCTCTTAACAACATTAAAACTTATTATAAATCAAATAAAAATATAGAATGTAAAATGTCAAAATTCAAATAACATGCAAATATACAAAGCAAGAGCAATTTAGCAAAAGCTTAGACAACATGCAAATATACAAAGCAATAGTATCTGACATTGAAACACATTGCTGCATAGTTGAATATCACATCACACACACACATACACATAGGCTACTAACACAGATTATTGACACAACATGAACTAAAGAATTAAACACATGCATATGCATGATAATCAAGAGAAAGCTTAGACATGAATAATATGAGAGGGTCACTGAATTGGCTCAATTACAATGGTAGGTGTGAGAAAGGACAAAAATGAGAAACAAATTTAATATTTTTATTCTTTGTTTTCAATGTAAAACTACACCATATATATATATATATATATATATATATATATATATATATATATATATATATATATATATATATATATATATATATATATATATATATAGGGAGACACACTACAACCAAACTATCAATACACAATGTGGAAGTAATAAAGAAGAAGATAGCATGGGATTAACATGAGTCAAATACAATGAACAAGAATAATGGTTATTTTGTGGGTTTTGATTTTTCATTCTTCAACACTCCCCTGCAAGTTGGAACGTACAAGTCATAGGCACCAAGCTTGGAAAAGAATTTGCAATATAGGGGACATTGTAAGGCTTTTGTCATGATGTCTGACACTTGTTCTACAGCGGGGACATGTTGTAAAATCAACTCCCGAGTTTGGACATTTTCTCGGGTAAAATGACAATCAACTTCAATGTGTTTCACACGCTCATGAAATACAGGATTCTCGGCGATGTGGATGGCGGCTTGAATATCACAAAAAGTACTATTGGAGAGAGAAGTTTGACGCCCAAATCAGAGAGAAGTCTCTCTGTCCATATAGGTTTAGAAACACAAAATGAGGTGAGCTACAACGGACAGTAAATGAAGTGCGGAAATTAATTTATATCATTGTTTGATTCTTGCTCATTTTTCATGATCGCAAAAATGCGCAACAATTGTAATGTCTTGTTCCTTATGAATTCCGCGACATTAGCAAAATCCGCAAGCAAATACGATTATCAGATATTCTTATCTCTGCAACATGATAAAGTCAGCGCCAAAGTAATACTTGTGAATGTGTTATGAGTTTTCAGATTTCAATAATCACTTGATTAGTAAATGTGAATAAAATATCTGCAACCAGTCATGATTAAAACAATTCCCTCTCCATCATTATAGATTATAAGGCTATACATTTAAGCCTAAGTGTTCCCTCTAGAATACCACGTCTGGGCGCTCAAAACTCCAGCAAATGAAAAGATCTGCGTTAATAGATTTCACTGAGTGGAAAACATATAGAATACTTGATTGATCTGTTATATAACAGTCCAAATCTGCTTTGAAAGTCATACTTCACCGTGGATCTGGAATGAAGAAAACCAAAACTGCTATAGCATTGACGATCCCTTCTGGATTGTTTTATAGTGTGGGAAAACCCCTTCTTTGGCAATCACAAAGACAATGGAGAAGAGCATCCAACGGCAGTGGTGAAAAGCCGATGTGCTCTTCTAATAGATGAAGGCCGGCAGAGGTAGAAGCGGAACAAGACCGACGATCCACACTAGTCCTTACCAGTGGTGAAGATGAAGACTGTATGTAGCTCTCCAAAGATCTTTGGCGATCTGCTCTCCAAAGGACCGAACGGAGGAGATATGAAGCAGGCAGTTACAAAAATGGAGAGAGAACCACTAGATTTCAGCCCTTGTTCAAAACCTATGGAATGAAAAGTATTTTTAGGCCTAATAGGGAGGCCCCAATGAGAGTTACCAAAAAAGGCTCATTAATCCACATAACTCCTTAATTAAAATCCAAATAAATTAAATCTCATACAATTAAGTGAGATTTAATTATCATGTCCATTCATATGCCAAGGGTGAGACCGGGTTCACAACATGAATTATGAGACGGTCTAACACACCTATCACAGGCTTTGATCTTTAAAGCGACTAAACTAACTCGCGCTTGTAGGGTTCTGAATAGGCTCAGATGCTCGCGTATGATTTTACAGAGACGTCTTGATAAATCGAGTCCACCTTAAGAGAAATTTCCAACATTCTACCATTTGGACTTGTATTCATTGTAATATTTAACATTCCGATAAAATCTTAACTAAACTTAAGGGTACAAATTAGCTAACCCAACATTGAGTTTACTCTCACGTCAATCTGGTCCAATCAAATCCTTCACTCTAAATCATGGAGTCCACCACATCATTGAGCGACACAGAACCTTCCATAGTCATAATAGCTTACACATTTAATTAACATGGATAAAGTGCGGTTATACAAAGCATAGAACAACTTACTAAAAATGTGCACATGAAGATTGCTCTAATTTGGTGGTCAACTAAACTTCTCAAATGAATACACTAAATCATGATGCGAGATGTTCTTAAGTGTTCAAAAGAAGAAGTATGTTTAACCTTAAGGTTTTAAAATTCATGTGTCAAAAGACATACTACATGTCATAATTCAAATAAAGTGTCCTAGGCCTTATGCTCCGACTGACTCGAGTCATGAGACTTTGAATGAAGTGTGGTGTGTCACATAAATTCAGCAAATATCAAAACTTAATGATATTCCTGGATGAATATTCTTTAGTTTTTAACCAATTAAACAAATTGCAAAACAAATGATAGATAAATAAATTAGACCTTTACATAGTCTCTCACTAATCTAGTACATCAATTGACTCTTAAAGCCCCATATTAATAACATATTTTTGAAACATATTAGGGTGAAGTTCTTTAGTAATTGGATCAGCTAACATGTCGTATGTCCCTAAATGCTCCACCAAAATGTCACCCTTTTTGACAAATTCCTTAACGATCAAGATCTTAATTTACATATGTTTAGACTCTACGATACTTTTATTATTCATCGAGAATATAACTGTAAAAATATTATCACAGTATAACTGGATGGTTAAAACTATAAAATCAACGTCATTCAACTCCGTAATGAATTTTTTAAGCCACACTACGTGAGTGGAAGATCCGAAAAGAGCGACAAACTCTGCATGCATTGTGGATGAAGTGATGAGTGTCTGCTTGACACTCTTCCACGAAATGGCCTCACCAACAAACTTTAAAATATATCCTGAAGTAGACTTTCTATCATCCTCACACCGGCAAAATCAAAATCAGTATATATCGCTAACTTAAGGTTTTGAACACTATAGTAGACTAACTTAACATCCTTAGTTCCCTTCAAATACCTTATGAGTTTCTTGCCAGCCACCCAATGATCAGGTCCTGTGTTCGATTGATATCTTTCTAAAAGTCCTACTGCGAAGGCAATGTTCGGTCTGGTACAAACTTGGGCATACATTAAACCATCTACTACACTATCATAAGGTATATCCTCCATGCACTCTCTCGTCATATCATTCTTGGGGCATTGTGACATGCTAAGATTATCACCCTTAAGCACAGACACGTCACCAAGCTTACAATCAAGCATGCTAAATCTCTCAAGTACGTGCTCAATGTAAGATTTTTGAGAGAGCACTAATGTATGGTGAGATCAATCCCTAATGCTCTCAATTCCTAGAATGAAGGATTCCTCTCCAAGATCTTTCATATCAAAGGGTTTTGACAAAAAATACTTAGATTCATGCAATAATGTCAAATCACCACTCACAAGCAAGATATCATCCACATAAAGTATTAAGAAGAGCTAGGTATCTGCTCTCGCTGATCTTGAGGTATATGCAATGATCTGCCATATTTTTCACAAAACTAAAAGAAGTAACTACCTCATCAAATTTCAGATACCATTATCTAGAAGCTTGCTTCAAACCATATATGGATTTGCTAAGTTTATACACAAGTTGGTCAGAATGACCATACTTGAATCTCTCAGGCTGCACCATATAGACATCTTCGGCAAGATAACCATTCAGGAATGTGATTTTTACATCCATCTGGTGTAGTTCCAAATCATAATAAGATACTAATGTCATTATAACTCTGAATAAATCTTTAGAGGAAACAGGAGAAAAGGTCTAGTGATAATCGATACACTCTCTCTGCGTAAATCTCTTGGCTACCAGTCTAGCTTTAAATCACTCGACCTTTCCTTTAGAGTCTTTCTTGGTCTTAAACACCCATTTAGAACTAATGGGCCTACAACCCTTTGGAAACTCAACTAACTATCAAACTTTATTCAGCTTTATAGAATCCATCTCGTCTTTCATCGTATCCCACTATAGATCAGTTTGAGTTCTAGACACAGCTTCATTAAATGTCATAGGGTCAACTACTTGACCAATGTCATTATCACTCTCGCCTAAATAGACCATAGTCTGAGGAAATTACAGACCTTCTCTGCCTAAAAGATCTCTTAACAGGTTGATGAACCTCCTGAACATATAGGGGAACCTCAATTAGGATCGGTGGTAAGACCAGATCCACATCCTCCACCTATTCTATCATAGGTTCAGGCATCACAAGATCTCCTGTGAAGGGCACAGATAAATTAATAGGCATGACTTCCTTGACTTCATTAACAGTGCGAGAGCAACTAGGTTCATTAGTGATATCCAATTCTATAAATATAGTTGTTTGAGATTCCATAATTCTGAGTCCTCCTAAAGGGGAATAAAACTTAAATCCCTTGAAGTGGTCTGTATAGCCAATAAAATAGTAATGACAAAACCTAGGGGAAATCTTACTCTCTGATGGATTCTACAAACAGACATCTGTAGGACAACTCCAGATACGCAAATGATAAAGTTTAGGTCATCTACCAATCCATTACTCAAATGGAGTTTTAGGTACTGACTTAGACGGAACTCTATTAAGGAGGTACACTACAGTCTTAAGCGTCTCACCACATAAAAATTCAGGAAGATTCGTCCTACTTATCATGTTCCTTATCATTTCCTTAAGAGTGTGATTATGCCTTTTAGCCACACTATTTTGCTCAAGACTACTTGATATGGAGTATTGGGCAACAATGTTACAACTCTCCAAGTATCCTGCAAACAAATCTTTATGTTTTCTGGAGGCATCATGTCTACCAAAATACTCGTCACCTCTGTCAGACCTAACAATGTTGATGACTTTCCCTATTTGTTTCTCAACTCCAGTCTCGAAAACTTTGAACTTGTCAAGAGATTCTGACTTTCTTTAATTAAGTGCAAATAGCCAAAACGGGAGTATCAACAATGAATGTAATGAAGTAGTTGTTCCTATAGAGGGTAGTGTAATAAGGGCTGCTAATGTATGTATGAATAACCTCTAATAAACTTGAACTACGAGTTGAGCTTTTCTTTTTAATCTTGGTCATTTTACCATTACAGCAGTCCACACATGTCTCTAAGTCACTGAAGTCAAGAGTAGGAAGAATGTTTTGCTTAATTAATCTTTCAACTCTTTTCTTAGAGATATTACCTAATCTTTTGTCATATCATTAGGAACTATTCCTTATTAAGAGCTCTTTTAGTGGCAACATTTTCTATATTATATAAGGTGACATAATATTTAATAGGCACAAGACATATTCTATATAAATCATTGGATATAGAATACTAGTTAATAAACTATGATTCATAAAATAACTTAATTAAACCACAAGATATATTAAAACCATAACCAAGTCTATCTAATATTGAAGCTAAAATCAAGTTTTTTCTAAATATAGAAATATAAAAAAATGACTTTCACCAAAAGTTCATAAATAGAGTCAAGGACTAAATAAATATCTCTGATGAACTCCACCTCTATATCAGTATGGTTGCCAACAGTGAGTCCGCACTCAAACTTGCTTGGCCTCCTCCTTTTGATGAACCCTTGTAGCATGTGATTAGTTGCTCCACTATCGAGCCACCAAGAGCTTGACGGAGACTCAATTAAATTGGATTCACAAAGAACAAAAGTTAAAGGGTTACCTTTATGTGTTAAGACACACTTCTATATCCAAGATTTGAATTTAAGACACTCGCTATTCTCACGCCCTTTCTTCTTGTAAAAGAAGCAGCTAAGAGGTTTCTTTCCACCAACATCCTTGGTCCCTGAAGTCTGTCCATCTTGAGCCTTGTAAGGAGCTTTGGACTTCTTCTTCTTTAAAAGGGATTTGACTACAAGCATTGTAGTGTTCATCTTCTCTTTCTTAAATTTCTCCTCGTCAGCAACACAACAAGTAATCAGATCGTTTATCTTCCACGCCTCATCCTAGGAATTGTAGGTGGTATTCAGGATGTTGAATTCTGCAGGAAGGGTGTTGAGTGTTTGGTGCACTATCAATGCTTTAGAGAGAGTGATCTACAACTCTTGTAGTTTGGTCCGAAATTCGACCATCTTCGATATATAGTCATGGACATCGTCTCCTTACGAATACCTCATGGAGAAGAGGTCCTGAATTAGTGTCACAATCTCAGCATTAGAAGATACTTAGTACCTCTGCCCAACGACAACCAAAACATCCCTGGTGACGGTCGTGTTAGGAAGACCATTCAATAGATGCTCTGGAATGAAACACTTCATAGTTAATAAGCAGATTTTGTTCGACTTGTTCCATGCGCCATAATGAATCTTTTCAACTTGAGTGTTGGTCGTTGTAAAGGCTGCATGTTGGTTGGTACTCATGGTCATCTCAATATCCGGCATCTAAAGAGCAAACATGATGTCGGACTTCCACTTCTTAAAGTTCAATCAAGTGGGTTTCTCAATGTTCGTCATATTATTATGGACTATAAAGATAACTGAATAGATAGAAATTAAATAATAGTGACAAATATGACAATAGTGGCTATAAAACCCTATGTTGGAACCAAAAACTGGTCCCAACGAGAGTTCGGACACTGGGGTGTAGTCGACACCTACTTCTCACAATCCCAGACCCCTGACCAGCCACAGGCAACCAAAGAATTGACCTTAGGCTTCAGTGCGGAGGTCCCTCCACTAACCCAGAAGATCTTAGAGCGCTTCCCCTCCTTAGCCAAGTGCTGAGCTAAGGATACCTCAGAAAGCGCTACAAGACTTTAGAGAATGAGAAAACTAGCTTTCTTAGGTACCATGTGAGTTTATTTGTAGATTTCAAAAAGTTGGTCTGCCAACAACCAAACTCCACTATTCAAAAGGGCTAAATACAGACCTTCAAGGTATCCAGGTAAATTTACCTCTGGACCACACTAGGCGGGAGGCTTCTCGCATACCTAGGCGGAAGCCCTCCCGCCTACTTAATCTGACTAAACCATCCTATGCCTAAGGAAATCTGTGTAAGTACTGGTGCGTCGAGAGCGAGAGAAGCTACGCTCGATGCCTTAACTCAGAAGATGTCGAGAGCGTCGAGAGAGAGAGAGCTCCACTCGACGCCTTTGGACAAAAGCATTGAGAGCGTTGAGTGAAAGGGCTACACTCAACGCCTTAGGTCCAGGGAATTCTGCCCACCCCGGGGTCTTCTCGCCGACCCAGGTGGAAACCTTTTCGCCTGCCCTGATGAAAGACGCTTGAGTTACCTCCCCTGGGGGAAAAACCCACTCAGTGAATATGGGGTTGTACACAATCTCCGCTCTTTGTGAGCGAGTCCTACGCTCGGAAAGAAAAGTTCAACCTCTAATATTCGGTGAGTGCATGCTGATCTGGAAGGGAATCCTTTGCGGGCCCCACACCGGCCCTATATATGTATGTCAGGGCATGTAACCAAGACTTCATTCCTTATGAAATAGCTTATCGTCTGAGATCTTGCATTGCTTCGAAGATGTATGCCAAACGAACCGCGAAACTGCTCTCGCAAGAGGTTCAGGATTGTCTTGTCGCTGCTCAGGCAAGAGCTCGCACTGACTGCGCTGGGTTTGCCCCTTTCTCTCGACAAAAAGGACTGCGGATTCAGCCTACCGACGGAAAAAGGCCAAGTCAGTTCGGCAAGACTGTTCTAGGAACGAGCCAGCCTCGCTGACCCCAACCCCTGCCCGCGATGAGCCTGCTCTTCTGCCAGATGTTATTTTCTTGCCCCACCTTTTGGCGTTAACCCTCAAAGTGTGCTTCCCGTATTGATAGACTAACTTTCTCGCAGGAGACGGTTCCGGAAGGTGTCGCTGATGCCCCTCTGGCAAATACCAAGTCAACTCGGCTTCCTGATAAAAATTTGCAGTTGGTCTCGGAGGCTGCCCCTCCTATTACCCGGGCCAAGCCTGTGAATGCTCCTGGTAATTTTCTTATCTGGCTTTCGCTTTTACTTGTTTGATTTTTCCTTCTTTCACTTTCATAGCTCTCTGTAGTATCCACTTCCAGAATCCTGGGTATCGTCGGCCTGAGATCCAGGACTCCTGCCGCCAAGGACCCTATCGATCCTGCGACCGGCCTTCCCCTCTCACCCAGGAGAACTATTGAAAAATCTCCTGTTATTATGCCAGACTCTCGCCTACCCGGTGGGGAGGACACTGCCCTTTCGCCTCAGGCCGAGGCTCATTCGCTGGGCTAGACATCCATCCCCCTGAGTCGGGGAAAAAATGCACCGCCCACTCCTTGGGAAGCCTTTTGAAGGGCGGCTTGGATCTTTCCACCAGCAATCAGGTAAACACTTCCCCTTCTCGCACCTTGATTATTCTTCCCGCTCCTGAATTGGCTTGACAGTCCCCTCACCAGATCATCAGGAGCTTACGAAAGAGCCCGACGCAGATGAGGAGGTGATCTCATCGTCGCCTTCCCCGAGCGAGATTTTGAGCTTCCTTGAGGTCTCTGGAAATGCTGAGAAGCAGAGGGAGAGAATAGTTGAAGTCCTATTAAAGCTCATTTGGATGTGGAGAGAGAACTACTTGCAGGAAACTACCCTCCTGACATCGAATGAGCGGCGTCTAAGCGTGATCGAGCGGGATTACACACATCTTCTTGGAGAGACGGAGCTCATGAGAGGCGAAAGCGTGGAGACCTCTCCCGGAAGGCACATCACGCGGGCTCTGGACCAACTGCGTCTGGTCCACCAGGAGCTCACCGTAGTAATAGCTTATTACTATCCGCGAGTGCCCCCGAGGACTGGGAGGTGAGGTCTGGGTCGCTGGTGGTGGGAACAACACTGAGCCCCATTGGCTCTCGCCCCTTCTTGCTCCAACCTCCCGGCCTATCCTTCTCGCATGTACCTTTTTTATTTATGTAATGAACATATGAATATTTATTATATTTTAACACGGCTCTTGCCCAATGAGAGGTTTATTGTATATAACCTATTATTTTCTCACGCCATTCTATCTTGTCGATCAATTAGCTCTCACGCCACGTTTTCTTTTTATACTTGTCATTGCTTTGTTCTTACCCAGGATCCTTCCTAGAGACTTTCGCCATCTGCAGGTACAGGAAGTGTTGAGGGGCCGGGCAGAATATGAAGCATCGAATTATAAAGAATTGTTATCCGCACTTCCGCTATTAGAAAAAATGTCATGATTACCATATTCTTCTATAAATAGGCCGACTTACCAACCACATTTACTTCCACTTACTTCCGAACCTTCATCTTCTTTCTTCTCTCACGCACTCATCGTTCTCTGCAACCTCTCGAGCCTCTCGCCTACCCGTTTTCTCTCCCTTTCCACCTTCATTCACAATGTCAGGCGAGACTGAGGGTCGCATTAAGTGTGCACAAAACTTTGTTGAACACAACTTCCCCCCTTGCTGCTTAACCAAGGCGGAGTTTGCTTCCATAATCGGGAACTATATTCCCCCTGAGTTTACTGCGCACAACTTCCACCTCCCCCTCTGGCCGAAAGTGCGCCAGGCCCTTCTATACTATGGAGTGGTCTCGGCCCAACTCAATCCTAACTCTGTCACACTTCTAGTGGCTTTCGTCTGCTATATGCACGCAGAAAGGATTGAGTTCAATCTTTTCATCTTGCGGAAACTATTCAACTTTCGGGCCAAAAGCGGAATGGTCTTCTTCTCAGGGCAGACAATCAAGACCATCGGTCTCGCAAACAAGAATCACAACTGGGCCCAAAAGTTCGTCTTCATATCCAGGAACTTCGGCAATGTTGCCCTCTCGTCGGTCCAGTACGATGAGGCGACTTACATGCCTCCAGCACTTGGGGGATGTGAGACGGCCATCCTCAGCTTCTTTGGGACCAAGAACTTTGACGTTAAGTTCTTGCGGCGGGATCTCGACTCTCTTTAACTGGTTCCCGCCGGCGAATGTACCATTCTACCCTATTCCTTTAATGCTCTCGCCAAGTCCGCAGCCCTCGGTTGCTAGAATTAGCCGGGCTTTTCCTCTTAGCCGAGCACCTGGAAGCGGAATCCTGACGCTCCCTCTTCCGCCTCTTCCAAGAAGTCCAAACCATTTGCGACGTACAAGGATAAGTCCTTTGCCAAAACCCTAGCCGAAAACCCGCCTACCGCGGGTGAAAAGGACGTCGCCGCACAGGTTGCTGCTGCCTCGACGGTGGTTCCCGCCAAACTAGTGCCGAGAGAGCATCAGAATTTTGGCCTGGGCGGGAAGCACCTGGATGAAGAGGGCCAACCACTTCTGCAATGGGACCCGGAGGCTAACCGGGTCTCCATCTCATCGCTCCTTCCCTAATGGATGGAGCAGGAAGCAAGCTGTGGTGAAGCCTTCGCGCTCAGCTTTGGGCTCTACAGCCGAGTGGACGCGAGCATATACGACCAGGATTCTACCAAGGCTATCGCCCATGAAGTTGTTCGAGCCCAGCTGCGTGCGTTCGAGCTTTCGTATATGTCTGCGTGCCACAGCCTCAGCATTGAGTGCAACCTGGGCGAGGCACTCAAGATGCGGGATCTCACCGTTGCCGAGGTGGTCACCCTGAGGGCTGACCTGGAGTCCTCCTAGAAACTTCTCACCCTCTACCGAGTGATTGAGGTATGTGAAACTTTAGACGCCTTCCGCCTCATGGCTATTCCTGCCATTCAGTCCCATTTAGTTCTAATGAATCTCTTACAGGATTCCGCCCAAGCCCAGCTATCGCGTGTGCGCGAGGCTACTCTCAGGTGTGAGATCACTCTGCTGAAGGCCTAGCTTAAACAAGCGCAGGAGGCCAAGGCATCAGTTCCGCCGCCTCCGGTCGTGAAGGTCAAACGTCACCATTACTCAAACTATGAGATAGAAGTGATGATGCAGGAGAATGCACAGGCGGCGGCAGAGTGCGTGATCCATGTGCTGCAAGAATCCAGATTTTTGAACGAGGGCGGCGAGACGCTCTCGCCGCGCGGGATCCTCCCCTGGCTGTTCGACCCCTTCCTTAAACCAGCGGGAGAGGATGACTCTCCCGGTGAGGATGACGAAATAATCCTCGGCGAGAGCGACGGATCTACTAATGAGTCATCCAGCGGGACATCTGGGGACTCTTCCTGAAGACTTTTCACATTTTTGGTTTTAACTTGTAATTTTTTCTTCTATGAATTTCTGTAAGGGGCGAGACCCCCCAAATAAATGTAACAATTTTTGGAATATATAAATGATCTTACTTGTTGCCGACTATTATTTTCTATACTTTTCTTTGCATCTCGCATTTTATAATCCGCAAACAAATACACATATTTACGTTAACCTTAGGCTCTTAGGTGATGACCTCCACCCGTTCGATGAATAGATTAAGTAAATTTTGTCGAGAGGGGCATGCCGAAAGGGACATGCCGAGAGCCCCTTGTCGAGAGAAATGTACCGAGAGGACAATGCCGAGATGGGTCTGGATTACCTCATCCCTACTCAGGATAGGTGTTAACTATTTGAAACATTTTATCAAAGTGCTCCATAGTACTTGTCATGAGTCCAATGGCCCTGACAGCTACGTGAGAGCCTGGCAGTGGGAGCGGCTCTAGATTTAATTATTCTAAGCACTTTACGTCGTGCCACCGAGCGAGCCGTCGGCCCTACCAGCTTGATGGGAGCCTGGTCAGCAGTTCTACTCGGGGTTGGTCAATCCAAGAAGCTTTTTTCCTTACCCCCCAAGCGAGCCTACTGCCCTGCTAGCTAGTGAGAGCCTGGACAACGGGTCTACTCAGGGTCGAGTGCGTTTTCCAGCCCTGCCAGCTAATGAGAGCCTGTTCAGCAGGATCTACTCAGGGTCTTTCAAACTACAACTTTTTTCCATACCTCCCAAGCGAGCTTACGACCCTGCCAGCTAGTGAGAGCCTGGACAGCGGGTATACTCGGGGCCGAGTGCGCCTTCCATCCCTGTCAGCTAATGGGAGCCTGGTCAGCGGGATCTACTTGGGGTCTTTCAAACTACAACCATTTTCCTTACCCCCCCCCCCCAATCGAGCCTACGACCCTGCCAGCTAGTGAGAGCCTGGATAGCGAGTCTACTTGGGGCCGAGTGCGCCTTCCAGCCTTGCCAGCTAATGGGAGCCTGGTTAGCGGGATCTATTCGGGGTCTTTCAAACTACAACATGTTCCCCCCCCCCCAATCGAGTCTACGGCCCTGCCAGCTAGTGAGACCCTGGACAGCGGGTATACTTGGGGCTGAGTGCTCCTTACAGTCCTGCTAGCTAATGGGATCCTGGTCAACGGGATATACTCGTGGTCTTTCAAACTACAACTTCTTTCCTTACCCCCCCCCCCCCAAGCGAGCCTACATCCCTACCAGCTAGTGAGAGCCTGGACAACGGGTCTACTCGGGGCCGAGTGCGCATTCCAGCCCTGTCAGCTAATGGGAGCCTGGTCAACGGGATCTACTCAGGGTCTTTAAAACTACAACCTTTTTCCATACCTCCCAAGCGAGCCTACGACCCTGCCAGTTAGTGAGAGTCTGGACGACGGGTATACTCGGGGCCGAGTGTGCCCTCCATCCCTGCCAGCTAATGGGAGCCTGGTCAGCGGGGTCTACTCGGGGTCTTTCGAACTACAACCATTTTCCTTACCCCCCTCCCCCCCCCCCCCCAAGCAAGCCTACGACCCTGCCAGCTAGTAAGAGCCTGGACAGCGGGTCTACTCGGGGCTGAGTGCGCCTTCCAGACCTGCCAGCTAATGAGAGTATGGTCAGCGGGATCTACTCGGGGTCCTTTCAAACTACAACCTTTTTCCTTACCCCCCCCCCCCCACACACACACACAAGCGAGCCTACAACCCTACCAGCTAGTGATAGCCTGGATAGCGGGTCTACTTAGAGCCGAGTGTGCTTTCAGCCCTGCCAGCTAATGGGAGCCTGGTCAGCGGAATCTACTCGGGGTCTTTCAAACTATAACTTTTTTCCTTACACCCAAGCGAGCCTATGACCTTGCCAGCTAGTGAGAGCCTAGACAGCGGGTCTACTCGGGGCTGAGTGCGCCTTCCAGCCCTGCAGTAAATGGGAGCCTAGTTAGCGGGACTACTCGGGTCTACTCGGGGTCTTTCAAACTACAACCTTTTTTCTTATCCCCCAAGCGAGGTTACAGACCTACAAGCTTGTGGGAGCCTGGATAGTGGGTCTTCTTAGGGCCGAGTGTGCCTTCTAGCCCTGCTAGCTAATGGGAGCCTGGTCAGCGGGAACTACTCCGGGTCTTTCAAACTACAACCTTTTTCCTTATCCCACAAGCGAGCCTACGGACCTGCTAGCTAGTGAGAGCCTGGACAGCGGGTCTACTTGGGGCTGAGTGCGCCTTCCAGCCCTGCCAGCTAATGGGAGCCGGGTCAGCAAGATCTACTCGGGGTCTTTCAAACTACAACCATTTTCCTTACCCCCCAAGCGATCCTACGTCCCTTCCATCTAGTGAGAGCCTAGACAGTGGGTCTACTCGGGGCCGAGTGCGTCTTCCAGCCCTGCTAGCTAATGGGAGCCTGGTCAGTGGGATCTACTCGGGGTCTTTCAAACTACAACCTTTTTCCTTACCCCCAAGCGATCCTACGGCCCTGCCAGCTAGTAAAAGCCTGGACAACGGGTTTACTAGGGGTCGAGTGCGCCTTCCATCCCTGCTAGCTAATGGGGGCTTGGTCAACGGGATCTACTTGGGGTCTTTCAAACTACAACATTTTTCCTTACCCCCCAAGCGAGCCTACGACCCTGCCAGCTAGTGAGAGCCTAGATGGCGGGTCTACTCGTGGTCGAGTGCACCTTCTAGCCCTACCAGCTAATGGGAGTCTGGTCAGCGGGATCTACTCGGGGTCTTTCAAACTACAACCTTTTTCCTTACCCCCAAGCGAGCCTACGACCCTGCCAGCTAGTGAGAGCCTGGACAACGGGTCTACTCGGGGCCGAGTGCGCCTTCCAGCCCTGCCAGCTAATGGAGCCTGGTCAGCCTTTTTTCCTTACCCCCCCCCCCCCCCCCCACCCCCACCCCCCCCCCCCCCAAGCGAGCCTACGACCCTGCCAGCTTGTGAGAGCCTGGATAGCGGGTCAACTCAGGGCCGAGTGCGCCTTCCAGCCCTGCCATCTAATGGGAGCCTGGTCAGCGGGATCTACTCGGGGTCTTTTAAAGTACAACCTTTTTCCTTACCCCCCCCCCCCCCCAAGCGCGCCTACGGCCCTTCCAGCTAGTGAGAGCCTGGACAGCGGGTTGAAGAACTGGTCCCAATGAGAGTTCGAACCCATGGGTGTAACCGACACCTACTTCTCCTATGCCCAGACCCCTAACCAACCACAAGGAACCAAAGAACTAACCCTAGGCTTCAGTACGGGGGTCCCTCCACTAACCCAGAAGATCTTAGAGTGCTTTCCCTCCTTAGCCAAGTGTTGAGCTAAAGATACCTCAGAAAGCGCTACAAGGCTTTAGATAATGAGAAAACTCTTTTTTTGGCTGTCATGAAGACAATGGAGAAGAGCATCTGTCGGCAGTGGTGAAAAGCCGATGTGAACATATGTGAGCTCTTCCAATAGATGAAGGCCGACAGAGGTAGAACATAACAATACCGGCAATCCACACTAGTCCTTGCCGGCGGTGAAGATGAAGAATGGATGTAGATCTCCAAAAATCTCTGGCTATCTGCTCTCCAAAGGACTGAACCGAGGAGATATGAAGCAGGCGGTTACCGAAACGGAGAGAGAACCACTGGATTTCAGCCCTTGTTCAAAATCTATGGAATGAAATGAATTTTTAGGCTTAATAGGGAGGCCCCAATGAGAGTTACCAAAAGAAACTTATTAATCCTCGTAACTCCCTAATTAAAATTCGAATAAATTAAATCTCATACAATTAAGTGAGATTTAATTATCATGTTCATCCATATGCCAAGAGTAAGACCGGGTTCACGACATGAATTGCGAGACGATCTAACCCACCTATCACAGGTTTTGATCATTCGCATGACTAAACTAACACACGCTCGTAGGGTTCTGAATAGGCTCAAATGCTCGCGTACAATTTTATTGGGACGTCTCGATGAATCGAGTGCACCTTATGAAAAATTTCCAACAAACTCATCCTCACAGATTTACAAAGATGAACAAGACCATAAATCAAAAACTCTCACCTCCCTCCAATTTATAGACTTATCGAAAACAAACAAAAAAGACAAACTACCCCCCATTTTAAAGAAATTTCTAACAAATTCCCGCCACTGCCGAAGATAGTTGTATCCGATCAGGCTATCAGCCATTGCCTCCGCATTCTTGACAGTGCACCAAATGCCGCCTCATGACTCCACTCAGAAGGCGATCATCACCTTCAATATGGATATCCTCGAGGGCTCGAACAGACGCATTCGCATTGATGCAGAAGGAAGAAGTGTTTTGCCGGGATGATGTTCGATTTAGTTCAAGAGAGTGATGAAGAAGTGAAGAAAGGGGAGGTGCAAGTGAGGAGGATTGGTGTTGGGTGAGGAGTCATGAAGCTGGGACAAAAAAAGTGAGTTAAGTGATTCCTGATAATGCCCTCTAAGGGCGCCGGCCGCCGGATCTCAGGTGGTATGATTTGCAGATCGGTGGTTCTTCACGAAATGAAATGCGTCAAGTTTGTTTCAGTCTTGGCCGACCCAATAAATTTCCCTATCTTTATAAATTTTTAGGTGCGTCTCTCCCACTTAATTTTAGGTGCGGGATTAAATACAGTCGTACGATTTGGAAGTTCGAATTCGGTAGGAGTAACCAACGTAGAGGAAGGTAGGGAAGAACTGTGGGTCGTCTGATCAACGATCCGGAGGCTCACAAAATCCGACCATATTTACTAAAAAAGAAAGAAAAATCAAAGAAAAAATATCGTATTTCAAAATTCGCGAACCATCAGAAGACTGCAGTACGATCGTATGGCTCACGGTTCGTCCCTACCTTCCTCTGTGTGAGTTACTCCTACCTACAAATTTTTGTATGATCTGGTATCCAATGGCGGAGTTGTTTTCGCGGAATACTGCAGTATTTTAAAAATATTGTCAGTATTGTTGCGGTCTAACTCGACGTCCCGGTCGGACCGGATTAACATGGATCTCCTTAGCTCTCGGAACGGTCAAGCGCACACACAGTCAATGAGGCAGATCGATCGTACACACGAAGTTTTAACGTGGAAAAATCTCTCAACCAGGTAATAATACACGTTACCGGATTTGTGTCAGCCAAAGTCCATTATTTTCTGGCTATTACAACTTGCTTGTAGAATCGAGGGTGACAGACCACCTCTCGTTACAATTTTTAGGTGAGAGAACACTTGGCCCATAGTGTACAACCCCATATCTGGCGAGTGAGGTCGCCAAGAACCAGACCGGTCGGCTCTCCTTTTCTCAAAGTCTCGGCCAAGCACCAAGAGTGTGTACAACCCCGTATCCAGCGAGTGAGGTCGCCAGGAACCAGACCGGTCTGCTCACCTTTTCTCAAAGTCTCGGCCAAGCACCAAGAGGGGCCAGAGTTCGGCAGTGTCCAGCTCGCCCAGGCGAGCCCGGCTGGCGGCACGCGAGTATGGACAGCCGGGCCCGCACTCGCCAGAAGGCGAGTAGCAGCTGCAAGTACCAGCGGCCCAGATGACGCTAGTCCGTTCATTTCGTCGAACAGAGCTCGACGTTCGTCGAGCAGAGTTTAGCATTCTCCGGGTCCCCAACACGCTCAGGCGGGCTGGAATCAACAGGGGCGAGTAGAGCCGAAAGGTTCGCACTCGCCAGGAGAAGACGGCGAGCAGGGCCCTGCTGAGCCCGTATTCGTCGTCTCGCGTGAGCAGAAAACCTTGGGAGGGGACTCGCTCGGCGCCCCATGATGCTTTTTACCATTTTGCCCCCACTGGCCTGCCCATAGCCTGCTAAAACAACGGAGTTACGCTGTTGACAGGCCAACCTGGACTGCACATAACCGTTTAGAACAACGGAGGTTGGCTATTTGCAGGCCGATTTCAGAAATTTATAAATAGGACCCAAGGGGTACCTCAGAAGGGATGCTCACTTGTTCCCTAGTCTTCCAGCGCTTTCTAAGGTAGCCTTAGCTCGGCTTTTGGCTAAGGAGGGGAAGCGCTCTAAGATCTTCCGGGTGTGTGGTGGGACCTCCACACTGAGCCCTTGGGTCAGTTTTCCTTTTGTCATTTGGCAAGCGGAGGCCGGATCGGCGAGATGGGTGCGCGAGACGCTCCATCTCGCCCGGCAGGGGGACACAACCCCTTTAGCGAGTTGGTTTCCTCTGCCCCAGTTCCAGAGAGGTTCAGGGAGCCCGAGATGTCTTACTACACCGGGAATGGGGACCCGGTCCAACATGTTCAATGGTTCGAAGACGTGGTTTCGATCTGACAGATGTCGGATGGCTTCAAGTGCTGGCTCTTCGCCATCACCCTCAAGGAAAAGGCGAGGAAGTGGTTTCACTAGCTGCCGGCCAGCTCCGTTTACTACTTCGAGGACCTGTGCTGGGGATTCATGTTAAGGTTCACCACCTCCAAGAGGAGGAATAAGGAGTCGGAGTCCCTGTTTCACATCATGTAGGGGGTGAATGAGACCTTGGGGTGCTATGTTGACCGGTTCCAGGAGGAGGTCACCCAGGTCCAGGAGATGCCGGGCCATAGCATGATGATGGCTTTCACCCTGGGGCTGCAATAGGGTTTATTCATGATGGAGCTGAAGAGAGTGCCCCCCCCCCCCTCCTACGAGGAGCTGATGGAGAGGGAGGCAAGAGAAGTCGACGGGGAAGCATCGAATCCGGAGTTTGCCCGAAAATTGGCTAGGTGGGCCACAGAGGAAGAGAATGAGCCGAGAGGTGGCAGGGGCAGGAGGAGAGGAAATTTGAACCCCGACAGAAGGAATAGAGACAACTTCAGGGACAGCAGCAGCCCAGGGGGGGCGTTAGGAGTCGGACCATCGGTTGGGCTAGAGGCCCGAGTGGCAAGAAGAGGGGCAACTGAGAGGATACCAGGGAAGGGACCACCACCAGGGGGGCCAGGATCAGTTCTACCCCCCGGGTTGGAGGCAGGCGCAAAGACCTCCACTCCCCAATCAAGATCAGGCTATAGCCATAGCCATGGGGGAGAGGAGGAGAGCTGCGCGAAGGAGGAGACGATAAGTCAGGGTGGAGTTTCCCTTCTGCGACTTCCACCAAGAGGAAGTACACATCACGGCCACGTGCTCGGAGTTCCTCGAGATGAGAGGAAACAGGGAGCAGTATCAACAACAGGGGTGCAGGGAGGTGAGGATTGAGGAGGTCCTGCCTCGAGCGGAGGAGAATCGATGTGAAGACAGGGCGGACGTCGGGACCAGGGGAGGGATCAGAGTGATCCATGGGGGGTGGGGGTTGAGTTCTCTCGAAAGGCGAGCCTCCACACCGTATACCGTCGGAGCGTTGGCTCCACATCCCAGACCTCACCCCCGGAAGAGAAGATTACCTTCTCAGGGAATGATATGTCGGATCATGAGGATCTCTTCTGCGATGTGCTGGTCATCCAGATGGCCATCGAGATATTCACCGTCTCCCGGATCCTCATTGACAATGGAAGCTTCGTCAACGTCATCTTCAAGAAGGCGTTCGACGCAATGAAGGTGGAGGCAAAGAGAGTGTTGGCTTCAGATGGCCCCTTGTTTGGGTTCTCGGGGGAGAGGAAGGAGGTAGAAGGAGGAGTGGGGCTCCATGTCACCCTGGGGGGCAGTTCCGGAACTGCCGATTTGTCATTGTGGATGCCCACAGCAGCTACAACTCCATCTTCAGAAGGCCCCTCATAAGCGCCTTTCGTTGCGTCCCCTCATCGTTCCACCAATGCTTGAAGTTTAACGCCGAGGGGATCCAGTTTCGGGTCCAGGGTGACCCCAAAGTAGCGCGGGAGTGCTACGCCACCGCCGTGAACTCTATCTCCTGGCAGAAGGGGCCGAGGAGATGGAGCAGAGAATGGAGGAGGCAGAGAAGGTGGCTGGCAGGGAGGACATGAAGGTGTAGAACTGCACCGAGGTAGAGGTGGCAGGAGGAGATCAGGAGTAGTTGGACAAGGTGATGGCCACGAAAAAAGAGGTGGAAGCGGGAGTTCTTGTCCCGGAGGGGAGGAACGTTGGAGAATGGGAGGAGCAGTCCAGGCTGTAGGCTGCAGAGGAAGTGGTAGAGATGGAGGTCATCACCCTTGGAGGCAGGGTGGAGAAGATTCGCATCAACGGGGGACTGACCCCGGAGGCTCAGGGCAGGATGCTGACATGCATACAAAAGAATGTGGACATCTTTGCATGGAGCGTCGCAGAGATGTCGGGGGTTGACGCGGACGTGGCTTGCCACCGCCTCAACTGGACCCGGGAGCACGCCTCATCCAGTAGAAGAAGAGGACCACCGCGGATAAGCTGGCCTAGCCCATTAGAGAGGAGGTGGCCAAACTTCTCAAGGCTGGCTTTGTATCTGAAATACAATACCCCAGCTGGGTCTCCAATGTTGTTATGGTTAAAAAAGGAGACGGTCTGTGGCGTATGTGTGTTGACTTTTCTTTGCTTAATAAATCATGCCCTAAGGACGGTTATCCATTATCTCGGATCGACACGCTGGTTGACTCGGCCGTCAGTTTTTCTGTAATGAGTTTCTTAGATGCGTTTTCAGGTTACCATCAGATCAGGATGCACCCCGCGGACGTCAAGGACGTCTCATTCATCACAGGGGATGGGTGCTACTGCTATAAAATGATGCCCTTTGGGCTGAAGAATGCAGGAGCGACATACCAAAAGATGATGGACTGGGTCTTCCGGGAACAGAAGGGGAGGAACTTGGAGGTGTACGTGGACGACCTCATGATCAAGAGTCAGGACGTGGACTCTCACCTTCAGGACTTGGAAGAAACCTTCACCACCCTGTGCAAGTATAAGATGCGGCTGAACACCCTGAAGTGCATCTTCGGGGCCAGCAGGGGAAAGTTCTTGGGGGCATCTCCTCACCCCCACAGGGGTCGAGCCAAATCCAGACAAGGTCAAGGCCATCATGAGGCTAGGGTTACCGTGGAATGCTAAAAAGGTGCAGTGATTAACAGGGAAGCTGGCAGGATTTAGCAGGTTCCTCTCCCGGGCCGAGGAGAAATGCTCCCCCTTCTTCAAAACACTAAGGGGAGGTCAAAAGTTCGAGTGGACCAAGGAGTACGTGTAACAGCCCCAATTCACCTTTGGGTTTCAGGATTGGTTAACACGGCCTGGGACATGGGCGTGTCCCAGGGCGTGTCCCAGGGCGTGTCCTGCTCGGGTTGAGCATTTGGCTGCGCGTTCGACGAATTTCGGTCGACGAATTCTTCAGGAGGTACACGCCCTGTGACATGGGCGTGTCGGTGGGCGTGACCTAGGGCGTGTCCTCCCCTGGTCGATGATTTTCTCTCGAGTAGTTGAGGTCGACGAATACTCGAGAAAGAGGGTACACGGCCTGTGACACGGGCGTGTCACAGGGCATGTCCCGCTCATACTCGAGTAGCTCTCGTGTAGGTCGAAATGTAATCGAGTAGGTGGAAAAGTACTCGAGTAAGAGGGGGGGTGACACGGGCGTGTCATCCCTGTGACACGGGCGTGTCTTATCTGGGTACTCGAGTAGTTGGTTTTCTCTCGAGTAAGTCCTCTCGAGTAGGTCTCGAGTGGGTTACACGCCCCGTGTCACGGGCGTGTCAGCCATGTGACACGGGCGTGTCACATGACATGGCTTATTTTGGATAAGGCGGTTCGTGCACCGCTTAGGGGACACGGCTTGTGACACGGGCGTGTCACAGGGCGTGTCAGACCCGAGAGAGCTGTTTTCAGGGAATTTTTCTGGCCGTTCCTTTTCTTCCTATGGGATCTGATGGCTCAGATTTATCCTTGTTGATATAAGGCCGAAAATGAAGAATTAGCTCTTTATTTCATCATCTTCTTCTTCTCACTTTCCAATAGAGAGAAAGGGAGAGAGGGCAAGGGAAGGAAAGGAGGAAGGATTAAATCCGCTGCTGGAGGAGCTGCGGAGTGTGGATTGAAGATCCGAGTTCGGATTCGTGGAGGCAACGCTGAGACGGTGATTTCCATCAGGCTGACTCATGGCTCCGATGCGATCTTCAAGGGTAACAATCACCTTCTTGGACATCGAAGTCCTTTCTTTATGCATATGCATGGAATCTACATCTAGAGCCGGAATTGTGAAGTACGGCAGAGGCATGCTGTGTGAAGCCCATCTGGACCGTTAGTCTGGATTGTTGATGATCATGGGTAAACCGGAGAAGACTCCGTGGATTTGATGATATGAAATATATGCTTTGTGTATTGGATAAATGAATGCTATGTGATGATGGTTATGGATGTAGGGAGGCTTTGGTTAAGCTCTTGGTTATGTTGAGAGGTCAATGGGTAGCATGTCTGGGGGAAACGCGGAATGAACCCGGCTTGTTACACCACATGGTGTGTGTTGATTTGTATTAGTGAGGATCGATGGGTGGCAATGTTAGGGAGGAAGTGGGGTGGACCCTACTTGCTGCACCACATAGTGTGGGTCGATCGGATATAGGTGAGGGGTCGATGGGTGGTAATGCCAGGGGAGCCTCGATAGACCTGGCTGGCACACCACATGGTGTGGGTCGATCTGCTCTGGTTGTTTGTGTATGCTGCGAGGTAGTACCTCTGAGTGGTATGGACGGGATGTCGCCAATAGTGAGATTGGTGGACTAGGATTGAACCGCCCAACCAACAAGTGAAGAGCCTCGATCGGCAATGTATGACTAGGATACCCGGTACACCAAAAAGGTGCCATGAGTGCACGAAGCGTCTGGTGGATAACGGCGTTTGTGATATGAATGTGATTGATATGGCAATGCATACAGGGAAGGAACCACTGCCCCGGGTAATGGGTAGGGTCGTTATAAGTGGTCAGCTAAAGCTGACCGTTATTTTGTTTGCCGCTCTTTGGTGGAAATGTGTTTGCAAGTGTTGTTGCTTGATATGAAATAAGCGGACTGGAGGCCTGCTGCTAAAGGCCCTTGAAGGTCGTGCGAAGAAACGTGGTTGGATTTCATGTGTGACCGGCATGCGTGCTGATGTACGAAAATGTATTTGTGAAAAGAGAAGCTTGTAAGGCCTTAACGCCAGTGTGTGTGTGGGTTGTATACATTCCTGGTTGGATATATAAATGTGGACTTTATATAGTCGTGGACATTCTTTGAGTTGAGTTCATGTTAACGTAAAATGTTGCGTTAGAATGTATTGAGTTAGGGTGCGAGTAGATTTTGATTTCCACAAGTAATTCCGCCGCATGTCTGTGACATATGGCGTGGGGCCCCGGCCGGACCCACCGTTATATGCCATGTGACGAGTGGGGGCGTTACAAAGTGGTATCAGAGGCAGGTTTAGATTGTTGGAGATTGTTGGGGAGGAGAGAACATAATTGAACTCACGAATGTCCACTAGGAATGTATTTCATGCACGTAAAGTGTGTGAGGGTGTAGTCAATGTATAAGGACCGTTATGAAATGGTTGATTATGGTGTTTCGTACACTGATAGGTGGCGAGGAGTGGTGCCGGGCAGTCTGAGCCCCAGCAGTCTAATGAGAGTGCAGCACCCGTTGAAGCTCCTACGCCTCCTTTGGCGGAAACTATACGGGTGGTGACGGAGACGGTGCTTGCGGTGTTACAGGCACAGCCTACTGGACAGGCAAGGCTTGCAGGAGTACCAGTACATGCTGGTGGAAGGCAAGAGCGTGCTGCAGTTGTGGCAGATGAGCAAGGAGCGGATGAGCAGTTGAAATGTTTTATGGAGTTTCACGCGTTTGCAAAGATAGCCCGAGCGCTGGAAAAGGATTTGAAACGGTTGCAGGATAAAAAGAAATTGGCAATGGAAAAATACAAATGCAAAGTTCCGCAATCGGAACAGTCGGAGTTTAGGCGACGAGATATGCAGAGATTCAGGCCTGCCAAATCAACTCTGTCGACTGTGTTTTTGAGGGCAACCTCTAGACAAGGACGTGTAGAGCCACGCACGTGTTTTAACTGTGGCAAACAATGACATTTAGCCAACTATTGTTGGAGTGGTCCACCAAAGAGTGAGAAAAATACAGGTGCGTCATATGAAGAAAAAGGGTAAAGCAATGGCCGAGTCATCGGCATCCCGGATGCAATCTCGATTGTATCATTTGGAAGCACAAGAGCCGCAAAGCTCAGTTGGTAAAATACAGCCGCGAGTGTTCAATTTGGGACTGCAAGAGCCGATAAAATGATATTTGCAAACTCAGGCGGCTGGGCAGCGAAAGGAAACGTAGAATAGAGATTTGATGTACTATGACTGATGTGCTTATGGGCTATGTATGATGATGATACTATTGTACATATATGTGTTATGGTATGTGGAATAATAACAGGTTGGTGCATGCTTGTGATATGAAAGTGATCAATCGATTGTGATATAGCTCGATGATATGTTTTTTTTCGATCACTTTCTGAATTTTGTGGCTGAATGTGCACAGATGGGAGTTAGGGATGTATGTATGTGCTGTATGTATTGTTTAGTTGGCTCGCATATTCGAGTGCTCGGTTGCACATTGTGTGGTTATGTGGCTGATTGGGGTGAGCCAAATTTTGGGGACGGAATTATTTGAAGGAGGGGAGGATTGTAACAGCCCCAATTCACCTTTGGATTTCAGGATTGGTTGACACGGCCTGGGACACGGGCGTGTCCCAGGGCGTGTCCTGCTCGGGTTGAGCATTTCGTTGCGCGTTCGACGAATTTCGGTCGACAAAGTCTTCGGGAGGTACACGCCCTATGACACGGGCGTGTTGGGGGGCGTGACCTAGGGCGTGTCCTCCCCTAGTCGACGATTTTATCTCGAGTAGTTGAGGTCGACGAATACTCGAGAAAGAGGGTACACGGCCTGTGACACGGGCGTGTCACAGGGTGTGTCCCGCTCATACTCGAGTAGCTCTGGTGTAGGTCGAAATGTACTCGAGTAGGTGGAAAAGTACTCGAGTAAGAGGGGGGTGACACGGGCGTGTCATCCCTGTGACACAGGCGTGTCCTATCTGGGTACTCGAGTAGTTGGTTTTATCTCGAGTAAGTCCTCTCGAGTAGGTCTCGAGTGGGTTACACGCCCCGTGTCACAGGGATGACACGCCCTTGTCACCCCCCCCCCCTTACTCGAGTACTTTTCCACCTACTCGAGTACATTTCGACCTACACGAGAGCTACTCGAGTATGAGCGAGACACGCCCGTGTCACAGGCCGTGTACCCTCTTTCTCGAGTATTCGTCGACCTCAACTACTCAAGAGAAAATTGTCGACCAGGGGAGGACACGCCCTAGGTCACGCCCCCCGACACGCCCATGTCACAGGGTGTGTACCTCCCGAAGATTTCATCGACCGAAATTTGTCGAACGCGCAGCCAAATGCTCAACCCGAGCAGGACACGCCCTGGGACACGCCCGTGTCCCAGGCCGTGTCAACCAATCCTGAAACCCAAAGGTGAATTGGGGCTGTTACAATCCGGATTGTAACAGCCCCAATTCACCTTTGGGTTTCAGGATTGGTTGACACGGCCTGGGACACGGGCGTGTCCCAGGGCGTGTCCCAGGGCGTGTCCTGCTCGGGTTGAGCATTTGGCTGCGCGTTCGATGAATTTCGGTCGACGAATTCTTCGGGAGGTACACGCCCTGTGACACGGGCGTGTCGGGGGGCGTGACCTAGGGCGTGTCCTCCCCTGGTTGACGATTTTCTCTCGAGTAGTTGAGGTCGACGAATACTCGAGAAAGAGGATATACGGCCTGTGACACGGGCGTGTCACAGGGCGTGTCCCTCTCATACTCGAGTAGCTCTCATGTAGGTCGAAATGTACTCGAGTAGGTGGAAAAGTACTCGAGTAAGAGGGGGTGACACAGGTGTGTCATCCCTGTGACACCGTCGTGTCCTATCTGGGTACTCGAGTAGTTGGTTTTCTCTCGAGTAAGTCCTCTCGAGTAGGTCTCGAGTGGGTTACACGCCCCGTGTCATGGGCGTGTCAGTCATGTGACACAAGCGTGTCAAATGACGTGGCATATTTTGGATAAGGCGGTCCGTGCACCGCTTAGGGGACACGGCCTGTGACACGGGCGTGTCACATGGCGTGTCAGACCCGAGAGAGCTGTTTTCACGGAATTTTTCTGGCCGTTCCTTTTCTTCCTATGGGATTTGATGGCTCAGATTTCTCCTTGCTGATATAAGGCCGAAAATGAAGAATTAGCTCTTCATTTCATCATCTTCTTCTTCTCACTTTCCAAGAGAGAGAAAGGGAGAGAGGGCAAGGGAAGGAAAGGAGGAAGGAGGAAATCCGTTGCTGGAGGAGCTGCGGAGTGTGGATTGAAGATCCGAGTTCGGATTCGTGGAGGCAACGCTGAGACCGTGATTTCCATCTAGCTGATTCATGGCTCTGAAGCGATCTTCAAGGGTAACGATCTCCTTCTTGGACATCGAAGTCCTTTCTTTATGCATATGCATGGAATCCTCCACCAAGAGGTGGATCTCGTAAGCGATTTCGTGGTTGGGTCTGCATCTAGAGCCGGAATTGTGAAGTATGGCATATGCATACTGTGTGAAGCCCATCTGCACCATTAGTCTGGGTTGGTGATGATCATGGGTAAACCGGAGAAGACTCTGTGCATTTGATGATATGAAATATATGCTTTGTGTATTGGATAAATGAATGCTATGTGATGATGGTTATAGATGTAGGGTGGCTTTGCTTAAGCTCCTGGTTATGTTGAGAGGTCAATGGGTAGCATGTCGGGGGGAAACACGGAATGAACCCGGCTTGTTACACCACATGGTGTGGGTTGATCTGTATTAGTGAGGATCGATGGGTGGCAATATTAGGGAGGAAGGGAGGTGGACCCTACTTGCTGCACCACATAGTGTGGGTCGATCGGATATAGGTGAGGGGTCGATGGGTGGTAATGCCAGGGGAGCCTCGATAGACCTGGCTGCCACACCACATGGTGTGGGTCGATCTGCTATGGTTGTTTGTGTATGTTGCGAGGTAGTACCTCTGAGTGGTATGGACGGGATGTCGCCAATAGTGAGATTGGTGGACTAGGATTGAACCGCCCAACCAATAAGTGAAGAGCCTCGATCGGCGGTGTATGACTGGGATACCCGGTACACCAAAAAGGTGCCCTGAGTGCATGAAGTGTCTGGTGGATACCGACATTTGTGATATGAATGTGATTGATAGATTGATAGAGATTATGATATGGCAATGCATACAGGGAAGGAACCACTGCCCCGGGTAAGGGGCAGGGTCGTTATAAGTGGTCAGCTAAAGCTGATCGTTACTTTGTTTGTCGCTCTTTGGTGGAAATGTGTTTGCAGGTGTTGTTGCTTGATATGAAATGAGCGGACTGGAGGCTTGCTGCTAAAGGCCCTTGAAGGTCGTGCGAAGAAACGTGGTTGGATTTCATGTGTGGCCGGCCTGCGTGCCGATGTACGAAAATGTATTTGTGAAAAGAGAAACTTGTAAGGCCTCAAGGACAGTATGTGTGGGTTGTATACATTCCTGGTTGGATATATAAATGTGGAGTTTATATAGTCGTGGACATTCTTTGAGTTGAGTTCATGTTAACGTAAAATGCTGTGCTAGAATATATTGAGTTAGGGTGCGAGTAGATTTTGATTTCCACAAGTAATTTCGCTGTCTGACTGTGACATATGGCGTGGGGCCCCGGCCGGACCCACCGTTATATGTCACGTGACGAGTGGGGGCATTACAGTACGAGGAGACATTCCAAGCCCTAAAGATGCAGTTGACGCAGGCTCCGTTGCTCTAAGGGCCAAAGGAAGGGGAAGACCTATACTTGTATCTCATGGTCGGGGCAGAGGCCTTGAGTTCTTTCCTAGTTCGTGAAGAGGGGAAGAGTCAGCTCCCCATATACTATGTGAGTCGGGTCTTGAGGAAGGCCTAGCTTTGGTATCCGATTTTTAAAAAGCTGGCCTTCGCCCTGATCATCTCGACCCAAAGGCTCCTGCCTTACTTCCAAGCACACTCCATACGAGTGGTGACCGATCATCCCCTCCACAACATCTTTGAGGGGGTGGAGCATTCGGGCAGGTTGGCCAAGTGGTCGGTAGAGTTGAGCGAGTTTTACATCTCCTTCGTCCCCCGCCTCTCGATCAAGGCCCAAGCAATGGCCGACTTTTTGGCCGATTACGTGATCGAGGTGGTGGAGGAAGAGCTCACTCGTCCGACTTCGTGGAAGGTGAAGGTTGACGGCGCTTCGGGAAAACATTCCTTGGAGGTGGGAGTAATCTTGGAAAGCCCCCAAGGGGGCGAGGATTGAGCAAACGGTGGTGGTGCACTTCCCCATCACTAACAACTAGGCCAAGTACAAGACCCTAATAGCAGGGATGCGCCTGGCCAGGGAGCTGGGGGTGCTGGACGTGGAGGTCCTCACTGACTCTATGATGGTGGATTCCCAGATCAACGGAGAATTCGAGGTGAGGGAATCTACCCTCCGGTTGTACTTAGAAAAAGTGAAGGGGGTCATCGGCACGTTTTAGACCTTCTCCATCTGACATGTGCCCAGAGAAGAAAACGAGCAAGTCGATCAGTTGGCAAAACATGGCCCCGGGGTGGGGGGCACCATCACTGATCTGTTTTGCACTTCCATTGAAGAGGAGAACTAATGGAAGTATATCAACACCCCTCATGGATGGACCCGGTCACGACTTTCCTCTCCACAGGAGAGTATCCGGAGGGGATGGACAAGAAGAGGCTCAGGTACAAGTCGGCATACTATCTCCTCCGGGACGGACAATTGTATAGGAAGACTCTCTCAGGGATGCTGGCTTGTTGCATGTCCGAGAGGGAAGTACAAAGGATCTTGGAAGAAATCCACTCCGGGGAGTATGGGAGTCATTCCGGGAGTCGGACCCTAGAAGGGAGGATTGTCAGACAGAGATACTTCTGGCCAACCCTGGGCCACGACGCTGCTGAATTCACAAGGAGGTGTCATAAGTGCCAGTTGTTCGCCCCCCCCCCCCCTCCAACTACAGCCGGCCCAGCGCCTCAAGAGCATCACGTCCCCCTGGTCCTTTGTAATTTGGGGAATGGATTTGGTCAGACCATTCCCCCGGGCCAGTGGGCAGAGGAGTTTCCTGTTGGTAATGATAGACTATTTCTCTAAGTGGTTGGAGGTGAAGGCGCTGGCCAAAGTGACATCCCAGGTCATCAGAAATTTTGTTTGGGGGGAGATCATCTGCTGCCATGGTTGCCACAGGCCATCATCACAGACAAAGAGCCTCAGTTCGCCAGTGCAGAATTCACTAGCTTCTGCGAGTAGCTCGGGATTGACCTCAGGTTTGCCTCTGTCCACCACCACAGGAGCAACGGGCAGGTAGAGGCCACGAATAAGATTATTATGAACCTCCTGAAGAAGAAGGTAGAGAACATGAAAGGGAGCTGGGTGGAGCAGCTTCCCTCGGTCCTCTAGCCCCTGAGGACCACCCCCAACATGGCCACGGGGGAGACCCCTTTCAAGCTCTCCCACGGATGTGAGGCAGTACTCCCCGTAGAATTTGAAGTTCAAACGCCTTGGGTGGTCACGACAGAGGAAGGCAGGGAAGAATGGCAAGCCGAGAATAAGGAGGAGCTGCGACTCTCCCTTGATATGGTGGAGGAGCTGCGTGACCTCTACGCCATCCGACAAGAAGAAGTGAAGAGGAGAAAGGTTATGTACTTTGACAAGCACGTCAGAGTCAAACAATTTGCGGAGGGGGACTTGGTCCTGAAAAAGGTGGATACAGCAGGAAGATAGGCAACCGTGGGGAAGCTCAACCCCAACTGGGATGGTCCATACATTGTAAGAGAAACATTGAGATCAAGAGGATATCGCCACCAAAATATGGAGGGCGAGACCTTAAGTCTCACCTGGAGCGGTGACGACTTGAAATGTTTTTATCCTTGAGATATGTAAGTGATATCTTGTTCTTAATAAAGCTTTTTGATGTGTTAATCCTGCTGCAGTAACTCGTACGAGAGGGTGAAGTGTTCATTTGATAGACCCCGAGCAGATCTCGCTGTCAGGCTCTCACTTAGCTGGCAGGGCTGGATGTCACTCGATGGTGTCTACCCGGACCCCGAGCAGATCCCGCTGCCAGGCTCTCACTTAGCTGGCAGGGCTGGATGTCACTCGATGGTGTCAACCCGGACCCCGAGTAGATCCAGCTGTCAGGCTCTCACTTAGCTGGCAGGGCTGGATGTCACTCGATGGAGTCTACCCGGACCCCGAGCAGATCCCGCTGCCAGGTTCTCACTTAGCTGGCAGGGCTGGATATCACTCCATGTTGTCTACCCGGACCTAGAGCAGATCCCGATGTCAGGATCTCACTTAGCTGGCAGGGCTGGATGTCACTCGATGGTGTCTACCAGGACCCCAAGCAGATCCCGATGCCAGGCTTTCACTTAGCTGGCAGGGCTGGATGTCACTCGATGGTGTCTACCTGAACCCTGAGAAGATCCTGCTGTCAGGCTCTCACTTAGCTGGCAGGGCTGGATGTCACTCGATGGTGTCTACCTAGACCCCGAGCAGATCTCGTTGTCAGGCTCTCACTTAGCTGGCAGGGCTGGATGTCACTTGATGGTGTCTACCTGAACCCCGAGCAGATCTCGCTATTAGGAACTCTCTTAGCTGGCAGGGCAGGATGTCACTCGATGGTGTCTCCCTGGACCCCGAGCAGATCCTGCTGCCAGGTTCTCACTTAGCTGGCAGGGCTGGATGTCACTCGATGGTGTCTACCCGGACCCCGAGCAGATCCCGATGTCAGGCTCTCACCTAGCTGGCAGGGCTGGATGTCACTCGATGGTGTCTACCCGGACCCCGAGCAGATCCCGCTGTCAGGCTCTAACCTAGCTGGCAGGGCTGGATGTCACTCGATGGTGTCTACCCGGACCCCAAGCAGATCCCGCTGCCAGGCTCTCACTTAGTTGGCAGGGCTGGATGTCACTCGATGGTGTCTACCTGAACCCCGAGCAGATCCCGCTGTCAGGCTCTCACCTAGCTAGCAGGGCTGCATGTCACTTGGGGAAGTCTTGTACTCTTCAGATATTAAGAAGTTTGGCCTTTAAAAACAGGAAGGGAAGACTCTTCACATGCGAGTCGGGACTCGCAAGCCCAGCTCGGCAGAAGGGTGACGAGTCGAGCCCTTGGCTCTCGCTGAGGGAGGCACTCTCCGGCCGGGCACCTCACCCCTCTTCAGTTTTACTTATGAAATTTTAAGCAATTCTGGTTTCACATTAGAGAAAAAATAGGCAGCTCGCAAGCGATCTGTGGGGGGGGTGCGCCCAGTGCGATGAGTAGTCCACCACCGGATCGTATGGGGTTGGCGAGCTCTCAAGGTCTACTCTTTGGAATGAGTCCTAACGATCATCCTAATGACAAGATCTATCTTCGCGAGGTCACCCAAGGGGAAGAGCTCGCGAGCAAGCACGTCACAGCAGGAAAGCCCAGAAAAGAGAGAAAAAGTAAAGACAAAATTCATCTCCAAACTATTTTCAATTGTATAATGATGATTATAAGGGATCTCTCCGAGGCGAGATTACAAAAAGAGGGAAGAAGAAAGAAGAAAAATAGAAGGGAATCAGCTCCCCCCCCCCCCCCCCCGCCCGGCTGGACTGGTGATCTTCGCCCCCTACATCGGATAGGTCATCTTGAGAGCCCTTCCCGAAGAGCATGTCGAGGCTGTCCTCCTTCTCGCTAGGCGGCGTCGCCGGGAACAGGCTCGGCATGAGGTCCCGGGTCGTGATCTCCTCACAGCCCTCCACCAGCACTCACGTATCCTTCACCATTTGGAGGGTGCATTCTGCGGCCTCGATTAAATTGACCCGCAGCCTCTCAGCGACGTCGGCCTCGTCGAAGATCCTCGGGCTCTTGTACGAGAAGGTGAGCTCGATGTCTCCCGGGGGGAAGAATCTCCGCTTGGCGACGGACCTCGCGATGGAGGCCCGTGTTCTCCTCCTTAAACGTCGCGTTCTCCCCCTCCAGCCCGGCGAGGCGGGCGGGCAGCTGGTCGTTCTCCTCTTGCAGCCCAGCAACGCGAGCCCGCAACTCCCCAGCGGCCTTGGCATCCTGAAGGAAAAGGAAGCACATTAGTAACAGCACAAAAAAATTCTAAGTAAAAAAAGGAAAGCAGCCTGATGCTTACCAGCCCGCCAGCGGCTTGAGCGAGTAAGTTCTCGGAGATGCCGAGTTGCCTAGCCAGATCGACGACCTTGTCCTTGGCGACGTCGCGTGCCTACGCGGCTTTCTGGAGGTGGTTGCTGAGATTGAAGCTGCAGCGGATCATCATATGATGAATCTCCATGGTCCGCATATGGGCCTGCATGCCTTCACGGCCGAGCTGCCGCAAGGCCATGCCCTTGTAGGCCTCGACGTCCTCGCAGCCATAAAGGCCGAAGCCGAGCGCGTAGGCGTGACCGGTGGAGAGCTCGCGGTCAGCCTAGGAAGGGTGAAGGGTGGAGATGGAGACTAGGTGGGTCAGCTCGTCCTACTAGACCATGGGTTCGCCAGCCAAGTCTTTCCACCTCCCCCCAAAACCGAAGAGGGGATGGTCCTTCGGCGCGACGGACTTGCGGGCCGTCTTATTCGTAGTAGGGGGAGCAGAGATCTCGCTGCCCCCTGCCCCTTGCTCGTGATCTCCTTTAGTGTGCTCTCCAGCGACCCACCCGGGATGGTCTCGGGCGAGCTCATGTATTTGGGTTTTTGATGTTGTTTTTGTTGTCTTGCCCGAGGAGCCACCACGACTTTCTTCATCTTTTTCGGAGGCTGTTGGTGACGGGGCATGCTCGATCCCGCAGGCTCAAGTCACCTCTTGCTGGATGAGGGTTTGGAGGAAGCCGGCTCGTCTCGGCAGACTGCCGCCGCCGCCCTCTTGCAATCAAGGGGGTCTGGATGTAACCCCGAGTTCGCAAATGGCGGGTTCGCGGGAATCAGCTGTTCTCATGCATAAAAAGACTTAGAAACTTCTATCAAGATCCGACGAGCTGAGCAACAGGAAAGAGAAGAATGCCTTCGCCGGGAAGAACGGGGTGGTGGAGCGAGTCGAGGCCCCTTCGCATGAAGGCGACCTCGAAATCCTTGTGGAGGAAAAACTTGTGGAGCTCGGCGTCGTTGCCGGACACGGTAGGGGGTGGTAGACGTCCTCGCCCTTTTGCTGGGGGGAGTAGGGGATGTTGCCGAGATCGCCCTTGATGAAGGCGATCTTGGTCATCCAGTTATGATGTTTGTTCGCAATCTCGCAAAATTTGATGACCGAACTCCCAAAGTAAGCGACGCCATCCAGAGTCGTCTTGTAGGAGAAGAGTTTCCTGAAGATGGTCAGGTTGAACTCTATTCACTCCCGGCGGAGGAAGCACGCAAACGCCACCATCATGGCGATGGCGTTCGAGTTGAGTTGCGCGGGCACCGCGCCATAGTATTTCAAAATCTGGCGGACTTCCGGCCAGAGATGTAGGCGCAACCCCACCTCGAAATGCAAGATGGGGAAGGCGAGCTCGTCGGAGTAGAAAGTGTTGATAGCCTTCTGCTCCCTTAGTCGGCGCGCCTCGAAACCAGGGGGGACGTAGTCTGTGACGATTTCGGCGAGCTCCGCATCGGTTGTATTCCCCTCAAAGAAGCAATAATCGGTGCAATGTTGGGTTCATTTTGAGCAGCCATCCGCATCAGGGTTTGTCTTACCCATGCTCGCGGGAGGGTTAGAGCACGAGTACGAAAAGAGAAAGAGAGCGAGAAGAGAGAGTATGAAGGCAGTAAAGCGGGTGGTACGGGGTTGGTGAGAGGGGCTATTTATAGAAAAGAGAAACCTGAGGTCGAGCTGACCGATCGGTCCAGCTCGCCTATCCCAGCTCGCCAACCCCAGCTCGCCGACTTCCACAATTTGTCTCATCACATGTCAAACTGAATATAAAGGGCTATATAGGATTATTCGGGTGTCAGGCATTAAAATCTAAAAATGTCCAAAGTTATTACAGGCCAAAGGAATGAATACTATGAAGAAATCAGGTACAGAGGAAAAAAGGAGAAACAAGATGCGCGAGCAGAGGGGGTCAGGGAGGCGAGTACCGGTCGGCTCGGCAATGGAGCCATTTCTATCTACCCCGGCCTCGTATCCCCCGCCCCCCCGGATTGCCGCGAGCGGAGGAGCTCGCAAATCTGCCCCGAGTTTCTCTGTGCTAGCAGGAGTCCCTCGTCGATCTCATCCAAAAGCCAGGATGGGTACATCGCCTCGCCAACCGGGTTACCCCTTGCCTCGTCCGCGAGCCGCACGTAGTCGTGTTGCAGTGCCTCGTTGACCTCCCGCACCTGGCGCAGGAGGCGCACGAGCTTCTTGAAGTGCCCGATCCCCCTCCTCGTCAGCTCTCCGTCCTCCACTTCAGAGCCCAGATAGGAGTCTAGCGAGCTCGGGGAGGGGAGGGGGAATAGCGGGCTGTCCGCGAAGATTCTTCGGCCTCGAATTTGGTGGGAAGAGCTGTGGAGACAGTTAAGCATCAGTATGGTGGGCGAGTGTCCCGAAAAATAACAAGACAAGAACTAGAGACCACCTTACCTGACGAGCTCGGCACCTCCAAGAAATTGAAGTCCGGAACGGGGATGGCTTCAGCACCTCCCCCCGCGGTCCCGGCAGGTCGTTGATAGGAAGGGATGCGAACCGGCGAGTTCGGCTTCTGCGAGTCCAGCCCCAGGGTCCCGAGGGGGGTGATGGGTCCCGGGCGGGATTCTCTGGAGTTCTAAACCGCGAGTCTCCAAGGGCGTTCTTGACTCGCAGCGTGGAATCTTCGGCACCATCTCGTTGGATGTCTAGGTCGTCGCAGAGGTCAACAACATTTGTCCCTTCTTAAGGGCAGTCAGATTGGTGGATCCGGTCCCGTGCTCCAGGGTCATCTTCAGGTCATCAAATATGGGCTCGGCTGCCTGGGGAAATGGTTTCGCCCACTTGGCGGGATTGGGCTTGGCCGAGCCACCCTGCGGGGCTGCAAGTGGAACCGCGGTCAGGCCGGCAATACGAGCAGAGGAAGCCTCGCGAACTCGGGCGAGCCTCTCTTGGATCTCCTTAGGGATTGGCATCTCGACAAGGTTAGAGCGAAGGGAATGTCAAAAGTCACCCAGGTATGTAGGCTCATATATATACCCGCAGGTGGACCCCACCCGAAGATTCTCCCTGGGTCTTGTCGCACTCGCTGAATACTTGGGGTTGGATGATTTTTTCCAAGCTTTGTCGAGCTCAAAAAGAGCGGGGATTGTGTACAACCCGTATCCGGTGAGAGAGGTCCCCAGGAACCAGATCGGCCAGCTCTCCTTTTCTCAAAGTCTCGTCCAAGCACCAAGAGTGTGTATAACCATGTATCCGACGAGTGAGGTCGCCAGGAACTAGACCGACCGGCTCTCCTTTTCTCAAAGTCTCGGCCAAGAACCAAGAGGGGCCAGAATTCGGCAGTGTCCGGCTCTCCCAGGCGAGCCTTGCTGGCGGCACGCGAGTATGGCCAGTCGGGCCCGCACTCGCCAGAAGGCGAGTAGCCGTGGCGAGTACCATGCGGCCCAGATGACGCTAGTATGTTCAGTTCGTCGAACGGAGCTCGACGTTCGTTGAACGGAGTTTAGCATTCACCGGGTCCCCGACACGCTCAGGCGCGCTGGAATCAACAGGGGCGAGTAGATCTGAAAGGTTCGCACTCGCCAGGAGAAGATGGCGAGCAGGGCCCTGCTGAGCCCGTATTCACCGTCTCGTGCGAGCAGAAAGCTTTGGGAGGGGACTCGCCCGGCGCCCCCATGATGTTTTTTACCATTTTGCCCCCACTGGCCTGCCCATATATAGCCTGCTAAAACAGCGGAGTTACACTGTTGGCAGGCCAACCTGGACTGCACATAGCCGTTTAGAACAACGGAGGTTGGCTATTTGCAGGCCGATTTCAGAAATTTATAAATAGGACCCAAGGGGTACCTTAGAAGGGATGCTCACTTGTTCTCAAGTCTTCCAGCGCTTTCTGAGGTAGCCTTAGCTCGGCTTTTAGCTAAGGAGGGGAAGCACTCTAAGATCTTCCGGGTGTGTGGTGGGACCTCCACGCCGAGCCCTTGGGTCAGTTTTCCTTTTATCATTTGGCTTGCAGGAGAGAAGTAGGTGTGCGATCACCCCTTCTCCAAGGGTGAACTCCACAAGAGACCGAGTTTTCGGTTTTAACACATAGAGGACGACAGACCGTCGCTCCAAAAGTTTGTTACAAATTGAAATTTGTGTTGATAGGCTTCACTGAGCGTCCTGCTGATTCCGAGAGTGGGAGTGGAGCGCTTGAACTTGCTGTTGCGGAGGTCACTTGGAGATTGAGAGATTGGGCTTCGTCGGGTGACTTTAACTTGGCTCGTACGTGGCTTGGGTGCGGCTTAGGTGTGGCTTGAGTGCGGCTTGGGGCTGCTCGTAGGAGAAATTCGGCAGAGCTTCGACCTGAGGAAGAAGACGACTCAGAGGGAAAAGGTGAGAAACAAGGAGGCCTGAGGCTCCTTTTATAGACTTCAGGGGGGTGGTTATAGTGGTTATGCGGCTATCCGCACACCATAACCACCCAAAATTAATATTTTTCCTATAGTTTAGGGGTGCGTATTTATGATAATTAATCCTGCTATTTGCACCCTAAATAAATTATTAAATTATTCATAAAATTCTCCCACTAACCCGGCGGTTAGTGGGTGGTTACACGCAAATATGACGGCGGGGAATGACCCAAAATGATCGAACGGAAGGGGCAGACCTCCACGAGCGGCCGGCGAACTCGTCGCCGAATTCACCGGCGAGGGGAGGACCGTCGGCGGTGGTCGAGGGGGCGACCAGCGTGGCCACTCCCTCGGCTGCGCGCCGGCGGCCGGGAAGGAGTGGCTGGCGTGGAGGCTTTCTCGTCTGCATGTTGGCAGCCGAGGTAAAGCGGCTGGCGGGGCCGCTCTCTCGGCCGCGACCGGCGGGGCCGCTTGCTCGGCCGCTTCCGGTGGCCGAGGGAGAGATCGGCCCATGCGGCCGCTCCGTCGGTCGCGGCCGGCGTGGCCGCTCGCTCGGCCGCCAGCGGCCAAGGGAGAGTGGCATGCGCGGCCGCTCTCTCGGTGGTGGCCGGCGGCAGAGGGAGAGTGGCCCGCACGGCCGCTCTCTCGACCACGGTCGGTGCAGCCGCTTGCTTGGCCGCGGTCGACGGCCGAGGGAGAGAGTTACCCGTGCGGCCGCTCCCTCGGCCGCGACCGGCGCGGCCGCTCACTCGGCCGCGGCCGGCGGCCGAGGGAGATTGGCCCGCGCGGCCGCTCTCTCGGTGGTGGCAAGCAGCCGAGGCAGAGCAGCCCACGTTAACGCTCTCTCAGCCGCAGCTGGCAGTTGAGGGAGAACGGCTCGCGTGGCCGCTCGCTCGGCGCGCCCGACGGATGAGTGGGACGGTCGTCGGGGCCTCCCCCCTCGGCCGCACGGTGACGGCCGAGGGGGAGCAGCTGGCGCGACGAGAGGAGGGGGAGGCCAGCATATAAGGATGAGGTTGACCACCCGACGCCGACGAGGATACGTCCGTGGAGGTTCGTTCATTACGCGTGATGGGATTGGGGCGCGGGGGAATCGGCCGCGGTGATCGCGCGTACTATCAAACCCATGATCCCACTACTTTTGGGTGGAGATCATTGGGTGCGTGGTTATGTGCATTCCAACTTTTTTAAAAGGGATCTCATCCCCATCACTTGCCCCCCGAGATTACGTGCTACTGTAGATTGGTAAGAGCAAAAGAGCAGGGATCTCTCTCTTCTTCATGGTGGCGATGATGACAAACGGTGAAAGGCCAGCGACGGTGGATGGCGGCGCCCTACAAACTCAAGTAAAATGTTAGAACATGCTGGGGAGGATATGGGGAGGCAGTGAGTGCACCCGAAGAAGCCAGTTGGCACACCAGCGCGCGTGGGTGTGCATGCAGGTGTGTGCGTGCGCACCCGACCGCGTGCGGGCTCACGCGCGCCTGACCGCGCACGGGCGCTTGCGCAATTGCATTCCCTGGCGTGAGCGTGTAGGGACGCACGGGTGCATGCGCTTGATGTTGGGCGCGTGTGCGCTCCAGGTTGCGTGCAAGCCGTCTTGCACGTGCGTGCGCATAGGATTGCTTGTGTGTGCGTACTTGGGCGCGTCGCAAAGGGGCAGGGAAATTTTCTATTTGAAAACTTTTTATCTAAGACTCCTCTTAATTTCTCATATCAGGGTTCAAAGCATACTGCGAGACCAATGCGTTTGCATTCTTCCCTTACCGATGACCAGGTTGTGATCTGGAGGAGAAGGTTCAGTCTGTCTGCCGACCTTGAAGTGAAGATACCGCGTGTCGAAGAGAGGGTCCAAAATCCTTGTTGCAATATGGAGGTCGGGCGGTCTGTTGCTGTTCGGAGACCAGGCGGTCTGGCGGTCTGGCGGTTTATCCTGCCGGCTTGTCTGCCGGGCAGTTGCTGTTTGGTGTCCTAGGGGTCAGGCGGCTTATCTCAGATGACTTGGAGATCGGGCGGTCTAGCGGTCTCATGTGGCGGCTTGCTCTCTGTGGCGCTTGTTCTCTCCTCCTGTTGGTTGTCGGGCGGTTAGCCGGCTTGTCTAACCGCACGACTTGTCCGGTTTGTCTTTTTGTAAAGCCGCATATACTTGTAAATCTTTAGTCTCACATTGTTTAATTGTAATCTCTCTCATCTCTTCCATTCTTCAAAAGCGAGGCTATACCATTGTAATTGATACCATTTTTTGGATAATAAAGTTTACATTACTCCAAATTTTTGGTCTGTTTTTTCTTGTTCGCACATGGTATCAGAGCATTCTGTCCTTTTCTCCTGATTGGGTGAGCGCTCTTTGTCCACGCGGCTTGTTTCTTCCCACGACCTGTCCTCGCTGCTTGTTTCTTCTTTCCGCGATCTGTCTTCGCGGCTTGTTTCTTCCTCTAGCCCTTGCTCTGTTCGCGCGGCTTGATTCTCCATGTTACTGTCCTTTTGTGTTTGCGGCCTCTTGCTTCCTCTCTCTTGTCGTGCACTTTGCTTAGTCGCTGGCTCCCCTTCTCTACTCGCTCCTCTTCTTTATCGTCGTGACCTATTCTTAAGTCCCCGCGACCTGTTCTAGCCGCTCCACTTCTTTGTCACCACGACCTATTCTTAAGTCACCGCACCCTGTTCTACCCGCTCCTCTTCTTTGTCGCCGCGACTTGTTCTTATGTCGTCGCGACCTTTTTAACCGCTCTCCTTCTAGCGACTTCTTCTTCTAGCCGCGACTTGTTTATCTTGCTGCTTTCTTCCATGGCCAACTCTGATATCTCCACCGCCACTACTCTCATTGTCGCTCATCCTCCTACACCTCCCACTCCTTCTGGTAATCTTGGCACCGCTTCCAAGCTTATTGGTCCTAACTATCCAGATTGGAGTGTCTCATTTACCTTCCTTCTCTGCTCTCAACGCAAACGTCATCATCTCACAGATGACCCCCCTTCGCATGATTCCCCTCTCTTTGACGACTGGGATGCCAGTGATGCTCTTGTCCGCACATGGCTGGCTAACAACCTCTCCGATGAATGCCTCCTTGTCATCTGTCATGATGAAACCGTCAAGGTATCTTGGCTACATCTTGCCGCTCTCTACTCAAAGGGGGCTCAGACGTCTCGCATCTATACTTTATATGCGGACCTCTTTGCCTGTCCCTCCATGTCTCCCGCGGCTGCTTACCAGCAAGTTCAGGCTCTCGGAGCCGAAATTCTACAAAATCGCCCCTTCTCTGCTGATCTCGCTAAGCAACATAAACACTTTCAGGAGCTTCTAGTTGTGTGTTATCTTCTACGACTTCCTGAGTCGTATGACATGATCCGTCAACAGATCCTTGGTGAGACGCCACCCTGTATGCCACCACTACCCGCATCGCCGCTGTTACATCTTTGCTCCAACGTCCGCTGTTATCCTCCCCTCCACAATTGGACAACTCCGCTCACCACTCAGCGAAGTGGCTCTAGTGGCCGCCACCTCCCCTCCAGCGACCGTGGTGCTTCCCACTTTCTTTGCTCTCACTGTGGCCGCACCGGCCACACGGTTGATCGCTGTTGGAAGAAGCATCCTCATCTTCGACCGTCTGGCGATGCTTCCACTTCCTCTTCGAAGCTGTCCGTCTCTGTGGTCACGTCTTCAGGTAGTGCCCACATCGCTACTCAAGGTAAATGGTTGATCGACTCTGGTGCTACTAATCATATGACCGACAATCCACAATGTTTTTCTCTCCTAGAACAACATGACCGATTGCCCCCGGTCCTTGTTGCGGACGGCTCTCCCCCGCTAGTAAATGGAACGGGTGTTGTTCAAGTCACTCCATCTCTTCGCCTGGCGGACACCCTCTACGTGCTCAAGTTCCCTTGCAACTTGTTATCTGTTACTTAGCTTTGCAAACAACCACAATGCTCTGTCACATTCACTTCTACTACTTGTTCTTTTCAGGATCCGGGCACCAAGCGGACGATTGCTACTAGGACTGAGAGCGGCGACCTCTACTTCCTCGACAACATTTCTGCACTCTCCGCCTTCTCCACATCTTCTATTGATCTTATCCAGTGGCACCTTCGTCTTGGTCATGCTCCTCCACATCTTCTTCGTCAGCTTCTACCACATCTTCCTCCGTAAGGCCCACCGCTCAACTGTGAAGCATGTCAGCTTTGCAAGCATCACCGCTCCTCCTTCCCACCAAAGCAAGGTCGTGGATCTTCCCGGCTATTTGAACTTGTTCACTCCGACATCTAGGGTCCTGCTCCTACCCTCATCATAGGTCGGGGTAGTTCATATTTTGTAACGTTTATTGATGATTTCTCTAGTTGTACCTAGGTGTATCTTTTAAAGGATCGCTAAGAACTGTTTTCTGTATGGACATCTTTTTATAATATGGTTAAGAATCAGTTTGATATGTCTATTAATATTTTTCATTCTGACAACGCTAAGGAATATCTTAGCAATGCTTTCTCTTCTTTTTGTCTACAAAATGGTATCATTCATCAAACTACATGTGTCTATACCTCCCAACATAATGGGGTGGCGGAACGCAAGAACCGTAACCTTCTCGATGTCGTCTGCACTCTGATGACACAGATGCATGTTCCTCGCTCCTGGATACGTTGTCCTCCTCTCTTGTTACCTCATTAATTGTATTCTGTCCATGGTTCTCCACGGCCAAACTCCTTTCTCTATTCTATATCCAGGTAAGGATGTGCTTTCTCTTCCTTTGCGCATCTTTGGGTACACGGCCTTTGTGCACAATCCTTTCGCCACACATGACAAACTTGACTCATGTGCCAAAAAATGTATCTTTTTGGGTTACTCAACTACTCAAAAAGGCTACTGTTGTTTTGATCCCGTTCTTCGGAAACAATACATCTCCGCAGATGTGACCTTCTTCGAGAATGTGTCCTATTTCTCCTCTGACCCACCTCAAGCGCTTTCTCCTTCTCCCACCGTCCCCTCCACCCCGTCTACTCTCATCGAGATTTTCCCACCATCACCTCCACTATCTACTCCTTCCCTCTCTTCCTCATCACCACCGCTCTCTCCCTCTTCTCTGCGGCCGTCTCTCTCTTCTCCCGGGCCAGCTCTCTTCGCCACGGATGCTCCGGTTACTGAGGAACATGCCGACCTGGATCTTCCCATTACTCTTCGCAAAGGGGTGCGGACGTGTACCCAGTACCCGCTAGCTGTTGTTGTTTCATATGATCGTCCCACTCCTTCTCGCAGGGCGTTTGCATTGGCTATCTCTACGACTGGCACTCCTCGCACCTACCATGAAGCTCTCACCATTCCTCATTGGAAGACCGCCATGGATAAGGAAATGGTTACCCTTACTGAATGGGGCACCTGGACCCTGGTTCCCCCACCTTTGGGAACTGATGTAGTTGGCTGCCGTTGGATCTTTGTTGTCAAATTCCATCCTGATGGCAGCGTAGATCGCTACAAGGCCCGCCCGGTGGCCAAAGGCTTCACTCAAACCTATGGTGTTGATTACTTCGACACCTTCTCTCCCATTGTTCGTCTCACCACCATTCATGCCCTTCTCTCTATCGCTGTCAATAGGGATTGGCCCATTTCGCAGCTGGATGTTAAGAATGTTTTTCTCTACGGTGATCTGCAGGAAGATGTTTACATGGAGCAATCTCCTGGGTATGTTGCGTAGGGGGAGACACGAGTATGACGGCTAAAGAAGGATATATATGGCCTCAAGCAGAGCCCTCATGCCTGGTTTGACAAGTTTAGCGGCATTGTTGCGGCCATTGGTTTTACAAGAAGTTCAGCCGATCACTTCTTGTTAATTTGAAAAACCGCCTCTGGTCTGGTAGTTCTTGCGGTTTATGTTGATGACATTCTTCTTACTGGCGATGACCATGATGGGGTAACTTTGACAAAGAAACACCTCCGTCAACACCTGGTCACAAAGGATATGGGCTCCCCAAAATACTTTCTGGGGATTGAAATCTCTAGGAAGCTCAACTCCATGGTCCTTTCCCAACGGAAGTATGCTCTTGATCTTCTAAAAGAGGCAGGTTTGACCTGTGTTAAACCTGCTCGTTGTCTCATGGCTGTTGGAGAAGACAAAACTTGGACAGATGACTCACCTCTTCTATCCGATCTTACGAGGTACCGGCGTCTGGTTGGCAAACTCATTTATCTCACAGTAACCAAACCCGACATCTCTTATACTGTTGGCAAGGTGAGCCAGTTTATGCAAGCTCCTAGGGAGTGTCATCTACAATCTGCCCTGAGGATATTAGAGTATATTAAAGCAGCATCAGGGAAGGGTCTCCTTTTTCAGAAGAATGGTCACTTAAGGGTTGAAGCGTACTCAGATTCAAGCTATGCTGATGACAAAGGTGACCGCAAGTCAATATCAAGTTTTTGCACGTTTGTTGGAGGCAATCTTGTGAGTTGGAAGAGCAAGAAACAGTATGTGGTCTCCAGGTCTAGTGCAGAAGCGGAATATCACAGTATAGCATCGACCACTTGTGAGTTGAAATGGTTACTGGCTCTCATGCTTGACTTAGGAGAGGTCTACAACTATCTTCTTCATATGTTTTGTGACAACAAGGCCGCGATATACATCTCCAAAAATTCGGTCTTTCATGAGAGAACAAAACACATAGAAGTCGACTGTCATTTTATTCGGGAAGAGATCTTGAAGAAACAGATTTGTACTCCGTTTGTCACTTCCGACAATGAGTTGGCAGACATCTTCACTAAGCCGGTGTCTGCTTCATTTTTCCACATTTGCGACAAGTTGGGCATGATTGATATCTATACTCCAGCTTGAGGGGGAGTGTTGCAATATGGAGGTCGGACAGTCTGTTATTGTTTGGAGACCGGGCGGTCTGGCGGTTTATCCTAGCCGGCCTGTCTGTCGGGCTGTTGCAGTTTGGTGTCCCAGCGGTCAGGCGGCTTGTCTCAGATGACTTGGAGACCGGGCGGTCTAGCGGTCTCATGTGGCGGCTTGCTCTCTGTGGCGCTTGTTCTCTCCTCCTGTTTGTTGTCGGGCGGTTAGCCGGCTTGTCTAACCGCACGACCCGTCCGGTTTGTCTTTTTTAAAGCCGCATATACGTGTAAATTTTTAGTCCCACATTGCTTAATTGTAATCTCTCTCATCTCCTCCATTCTATAAAAGGGAGGCTATACCATTGTAATTGATACCTTTTTTGGATAATAAAGTTTACATTACTCCAAATTTTTGGTTTGTTTTTTTCTTGCTCGCACAATCCTCCTCATGGTTGGTTGATGATCTACAAGACTACTTTGAGATAGGGTTTTCGATTCCCCATGCGAGGAAGTGATTGAGATTCTGAAATTTTGTGTCGTGCCGAATTGCCAGTTTACTCCCTTGGGTGTGGTACACCTCTTGGGATTAGTTTTATTCTTTAGCGAACATGGAGGCAAACTCTCTTTGGACTGTTCTGAGATTTGTGCAACATTCGCTCTGATGGTGGTGAGCGTGTGGAAATTCATAGTAACAATAGTTGGCTTGATTTTGAGGCTCGAACGGACCGTCGTCGTGGAAATACTTTATTTGTCTATGTCAAGAACTCTTGGGGCTTGCCGGAGCTGTGAAATTTATTGTCTGATCATTGCCGCGGCCAAAAAGGGGAGAGAGCGAGAGTTTTTCTCAGTGTTAGGATTTTCAGAGCCCCGTGAGTTGGCGAACGAGTTGTTCAGTATTTCCTCATTTGTGGAAGAGAAACGCTTGTTGCAGTGCGACATTTCTTCGAATTTTAGGTGGATTACAGAGACATCTTCGGATTGCGATCGGAAGAGGAAGGCCACTGCAGTCTCTCGTGGTGGTGATGGTATGGTGCTTTGTTCGGTTTCTCAGGGTAAGACCACTTCTTTTGATGGTCGAGATGGGTCTACTCCCGAGGTACAGGTGCTTGGGTGTTGGCTCTTCGTCATTGTTACATTGTACTAATTTCTTCTCCGTCCTTTTTTCTTGTAGATCGAGGCCCAGACTCAAATTGTCGTTACTTGGAATGGTCATTACGTGAGCTTGAAGGATGGGTATCTGGTTCTTCAGGAGAAATTTCAGATGGTGGCGAGCTCACTTGCTACTTTGAGGGATGATCATGATAGGGACATTTATCGATTTTGCCGGATTGGGTCGGAGTTGAAGGCAGAATTGGAGGAGTCTTGGGCGTCTTTAGAGGTGGAGAAATCTCCGGTAGAGAGGACCGCGCAGATGCTGAAGCGACTGATATGTAGCGGCGTTATTGAAAGATATTGTACCTAATCACCTAGAGGGGGGGTGAATAGGTGACTTAAATCTTTTTAATTTTTTAGGCAGAATTCAGATTATATCACAGAGTTATAACTAATTCTTCACAGCAATCAATCAGTAATCACAGAATCAAACATGCACACAGTGAACACACAGATTTATAGTGGTTCCCCAAGGTTTGGGTACATCCACTTTCCCCCTTCGCCTATCTAGTAGTGTACTAGATTCTGCCAAACTCCTCCACTATCTCAGATCCTCAGATCTTACACTCAGAACCCCAAAACAGGTTCCTACAGCTCAGGCCCAAGGCCCTACAACTCAGTCTTCTCCAAAGACCTACACTCAGCTTCTTCACAAAGCCTACACTCAGCCACAACAGGCCTACACTCAGAGATAAGAATCTCCTACACTCAGGCACACAGGCCCTACCACTCAGCCTTTATAATTACAGGCTTACAACTCAGATCCCTAAGGATCCTACAAGAAATTTAAAATACAAAGTGTATATACCTACAACTCTGAATAGAGAGATGAGTTGATAGGTTCTTGATGAGTTCTTGGAAGAACTCTGCTGAGAACAATCTCACTTGGCTTTTCTTCAAAGCTTCTTGAATGTAGAACACAATAGGATTGATTCTCTGCAGCTGATCTTCAATCACTGCAACTTAAGATTCAGAACTAGGTCTGAACCCTTCTTCACAGCCTGGTTCCAATGGCTGTCTTCTTGAATGGAGCTCTCTCTCTACAACTTCTTAGATCTTCACTTGATTCTTCAATGAATAGCTAGATCTTCTGTGTATTACTTGATGTGTTGATCATTATCTTTCTGTTGACAGTATAAGCCTATTTATAGGCCTTCTTCATGGTGACCGGTTGATCCGGTTCCTAACGGCTTTCTGACATCTCTGACAGGTGCAGTAGACCGGCTGGAATGGCAGCTGTCATGTCATCCAGTCACTTCTTGAAATATTTGTAACTGTCTGAAAGTGTCGAGACAATCTATCTTTAAGTGTCGACACTTGTAGACTAAGTGTCGACACAAGTAGATTAAGTGTCGACACTAGCCTTCAAGGGGTCGACACAACTCCTTGTGTTGTAGAATTCACTTCTCGACACAGCTTCTTCATCATGTGTCGACACTGATATTGTGTCTCGACACAACTTCTTGTTCTTCAGCACTTAGTTGAATTCTTGTAAGTGTCGACACAACTCCTTTGTATCGACACATCTTCATGTGTTGAACTTGTTCAGTGTCGACACATCTTCATGTGTTGATACTTGTTGAGTGTCGACACAGCTCCTTGTGTCGACACATTCTTCTTTTGTTGAGACTTTGACTGAGTGTCGACACATCTCCTTTGTGTTGACACTTGGACTTAGAATTTTTGTTGAACTTTGCTGAGTGTCGACACAGCATCCTAGTGTCGACACTTTCTTCATGTGTTGAGTCTTCTGCTGTGTGTCGACACATTCTTCATTGTGTCGACACTTTCTTCATGAGCTGAGTCTTCTGCTGTGTGTCGACACATTCTTCATTGTGTCGACACTTTCTTCATGAGTTGAGTCTTCTGCTGTGTGTCGACACATTGTTCATTATGTCGACACTTATACTTAGACTCTGCTGACTTTTGCTGAGTGTCGGCACAGCCTCCAAGTGTCGACACTTTCTGATGTAGACACAGTTCCTCTAGGTGTCGACACTGCTGTTAAGTGTCGAAACAGCTTCACTGGACTTTTCTTCATTGAGTGTCGACATAACATGTATGTGTCGACACTTTATGTCTGGTGTCGACTATGCATCCCTGGTGTCGACACAATTACTCCAAGTGTCGACACTGCTTGCTTGGGTGTCGACACAAGTCTTCTTAAGTGTCGACACTTTGCTCCTGGGTGTCGACACATGGACTTAGAATCCTTTTCAGCTTTCCCTGTAAATACTTGACCTGCACAACTAAACTCAAAACACATCAAATACATTTTGATGTATATCATTGAGTAGGGTGAGGCTTCTTCAAATCAGGTACATTTAAACCAATGTACCCAACAATCTCCCCCTATTTGGAGAACTCATAACACTTAGTCAATGATATACACCATACATAATAAAATCACAGTATGATGTAAAACAGGATTATGCAATCAGGAAAAACATAAACATGTATCAAACAAAACATGTATACATAGATATCATCTCAGAACAATTATGAAATAGATTTATAACACATCACATTGTTCTAACAACTTTATCATATTCATTATACAAAAGTTTACAGAATGTTTTAAATCAAAAGATTACAGCTGTAAACTAAGGATAAGTTCTATTCTATTTCTGCTCAGCCTCCTTGATCACTATGCCCTTCCCAGTCTGTATCTTTGCTTGCATAGGGGCTTCAGCATCTTCAGTATCAGCAGGCTTCTTCCCTTTCAGATCCTTCTTCTTTAGCTCTTCAGCTTTAATCTTCTGCCTCTCAAAGTAATGATAAGGCTTGGGAAAGTACTTGCTAGGCTCCTGGGCAGTAGGAGGTAGCTTTCCCATCTTTGTCTTTCTTCTATATTGCACTATGGCTTCTTGCCTGTTTTCATGCTTTCTCCATTCTATTTTAGAATACCACTTGTTTCTGTCTTGAATATTATCTTTGGCAGCCTTCCAAGCAGTCAAAATAATATTTCTTGAAGTGGGGCTCCACTGTTCAAAATCAGGCCTTTGTTCAGCTTGCTCTCTGAACCTCTTCTTAGACAATCTAGCTTCTTGTTCAGCTTGTTCTTTCAGTATAGCTTCCTGTAAAGCCTCAGATACTGGCTGAACCACCTTCTCTATGATAACATTTTGCTGACCCTCAGGTGGGCTATACATTGACTGTATATCAGCTTGTACCATATCAAAGTCTGGTGGAGGATAGATCACCTGAGCTACTTCAGCTTGCTCACCTCTAAGATATGCAGGATTAATTTCAGACTCAGCAACATTATCATCATCACATAAAGGAGGATAACCAAAAGTAGCTCTGATAGAATTAGAAATCCACTTTGCATGATCAGAGCCTGCTTTGACTAACACCCTCTCCCCCTTTATGACTTCTCTTTCAATATGATCTCTTAAATCATCTTGCTAAAATCTGATTTGGGCATTTAGATAATTGACTCCATCCTTGTAGAAAGGTTTTAACCTTTGGAGTTTTTCAGTAATCAACTTCTGAGAGTTTTCAATAGCAGAAGTAACAGCAGTTATGCTCTCTTGTAAAGCTTTATCAAACTCTGCCTTAGCAGTAGCATTAGCTGTAGTCTGTCCAGCAGCTATATTCTTCATCTCTGTGACAATTGCATTGTGAGAAGCAGTCAAATTGTCATTCATCTTGAGCTGGTTCTCCAGAACATATCCTTGCTTCACTACAAGGTCATCCACTTGTGCTTTGATCTTTTCTTGATGAGTTGCTAGATAGACTACTGCATTCCCTCCCTTGTGGAAGCAGTCAGTCATCTCCTTCTTATTTAGATTCATCTCAAATTTAATAGACTTTATGTCCTGGGCCAGATCAAACTGTAGAGACTTATGCCCCTCATCCATATATGTTTCAATAGCTTTCCTGTGCTCATCAAGCTTTATTTGCATTGCAACCATCAGAGAACTGTAATCAACAGATGGTGCTGGCTGTGATATAGGCTGTGGTGCAATAGTTTGTAAAGCCTTCTTATAATTCTGGCTCCTTCTTTTAAATACTTGGAATTTTCTCTTTTTAGCTCTTGCTGCCTCCTCATCTTCAGATGCTGATGTGCTTGCTATTTCTACCCTCTCCCTAGGTAGCTCCTCAACATCCTTGGGCTTCTCAGGCTCTTTCCTTGCAGTTTCTTCAACAATTACTACTTGCTCCCCCTCAACATGAGCATTCTCCCCCTCAGCAGCAGCACTTTCCTTCTCAAAGTCTGTTTGGTCCAGATTAAGGAAGAGATCTTCCATTGTAAACTCTTGTTGAGGTTGTGATGAAGAATCCATTGTCTCATCAACAACTTGATCAGATACAACTTGAGTTGCAACAGATGTGTCCTCCATGATAACATCTGGGGGTTGACTATCAATCTGAGATTGATGATTAACATTATTTAATGAATCAGTCAAAACAGTATCCTCTATAGGGAAAACTAAGTTATTGATTTCAGTGAGTACCTCAAGAATAATTTGAGTGGCTTGTTCACTTTCTAATGGAGTTGGCTCTTCCACTATTAGAGGCTCCCCCTGGATAGAATCCTGGTGAAGAGGGCTAGCCTGTGGTAGCTCCCCCTGCCTGTCTGTATTATCTTGTTGAGCTGGAGACTTTCCAGCATCTCCAGTGTCTTCTGCATCAGGAGTGAAGACAACATGCTCTTCTGAACTGCTGGAAGATTCTTGAGCCACTGGTGCTGTCTTCTTCTTCTTATTTTGTGGAGTTATTTTCTCAGGAGTAGGCAATTCCTTGGTCAAGACCCTATCCCATCTTGAGAAGAGTCTCATGTCCATCTTCCTCATGTGATTGATTTTTGATCCAGCAGCTTAGCTCATTACTTCTGGCATACTACCAGCCAAGTAAAGACTTAGTATCCTACCCAAATTGGGTTTCTTTAGGCTCTCCTTTATCTTCTCAAATACAACTATAGACCAATCAGTTTGCAGTGTGAAGATAATCCTTGTCATGAGACTGAACATATGGGTTGATACCCTGTCATGCCCTCCAGGCTTACTCAAGATCACCTTGCCAACAATTTCTGAGAGAAATTTGCCTTGGTTGTTCATCCCCTTTCTATTGAATACTGTTCCAATTTTCATATTGGAATCTAAACCACACCAAGTTAATGTTTCCCTAGTTTTAGAAGTAGAAACATTCTCTTCTTCCTTAGTCCTTGGTAACTGAAGTATCTTTCTCAGACTTTTAGGTGAGATCTTCACCTTTTCTCCATGAACCCTTGACTTTATCTTGAGTCCAGAGTCGTCTAGGGTTGCTCCATTCAGAAATTCTAATACTTCTTTCTTCCATATTTTGGTTGGCTCTGAAACAAGAAAATCTAACCCTGAGTTTGCGACTAGGGTTACCACATCCTTGATTTCTTGTTCTGCGTCATCAAACGCATGCCGCACCAGTTCATATCCTTCGTTCACGTTCTCCTCGAGCTTGGGCACCATTAGGGTTTAAAGAATTTGAATTGAGAGAAGAGAGGTGTCGACACACAAGTTTGGTCTCAAAACTTTGGGAGCGTGTCGACAGACAATGGTGAAATCCTATTTATACCTTTCTAAGATTGAAGATGTAAGGGCGCGCTAACAAACTCAAATTGTGTCGACACTGTTGATAAGTGTCGACACCGACTTATAATGTCTCGACACCTATGTGTCGACATAAGTTTAGTCAACAGAATATATGTGTCGACACATGTTCATGTGTCGACATCACTTAGCTCGACACATAGTCGAGACTTTACTTCACTAATTCTGAGTAAAGCCTAAGTGTCGACACCACCTTGGATGTGTCGACACCTACTTATCATGTGTCGACACTAATTTTCTGAAGTGTCGACACCAACTTCTTAGATGTGTCGACATCTTTTCTCTGAAGTGTCGACACCAATATTCTGTCTCGACACAGATAACTCTGTGTGTCGACACTATTTTACTTAGCCATTTCAGTAAACTTATTCTAAGTTTATCATACCTAATTCAATTTTAAACCTATTGAACTTGGTTTCTTCTAAAGGCTTAGTATACATATCAGCTAGTTGATTATCTGTCTTAACATACTCTAGTGAAATATCTTCTTTTTCTACATGTTGTCTTACAAAATGATATTTTATTTCAATATGTTTAGTTCTACTATGGGAAACAGGATTGTTTGCAATAGATATAGCACTTGTACAATCACAAAATAGTGGTGTTCTACTTACCTGAATACCATAATCCTCAAGCTGATGTTGTATCCATAGAAGTTGAGCACAGCAACTTCCTACAGCCACATATTCTGATTCTGCAGTGGAGATAGCAACACTTGTTTGCTTCTTGCTACTCCATGAAATCAGTCTTCCACCTAGGAATTGACATGTACCAGTTGTACTTTTCCTATTTTCCTTGCAGCCTGCAAAATCTGCATCTGAATAACCTGTCAGTTCAAAGTCCTTATTCCTAGGGTACCAAAGGCCTAGATAAGGAGTGCCCTTTAGATATCTCAGTATCCTTTTGACTGCTGTCAAATGAGACTCTTTAGGGCATGCTTGGTACCTAGCACAGACACATGTAGCATACATGATATCTGGTCTACTTGCAGTCAAATAGAGTAGGGAGCCAACTATCCCTCTATACAAAGTCTCATCTACAGGTTTCCCTACATCATCTTTGCTAAGAGACATACTTGACCCCATAGGAGTCTTCATGGTACTGGATGATTCCATACCATACTTCCTTATTAGTTCTAGGGTGAACTTAGACTGGCATATGGATAAACCATTCTCAGTCTGTCTAACTTGGAGACTCAAGAAGAACTTAAGTTCCCTCATACTACTCATCTCAAATTGTCCTTGCATTAGTTTTGCAAACTTTTTGCAAAAACTACTTTCAGTAGACACAAATATGATATCATCTACATATATTTGGACTAGTATTATCTTGCCTCTGGATTCCCTAAGGAATAGAGTCTTGTCTATTTTCCCCCTTGTGAATTTATTCTCAATGAGGAAACTAGACAGGGTTTCATACCAAGCCCTAGGGGCTTGTTTTAACCCATACAAAGTCTTCCTAAGTCTATAGACATAATTAGGTTGAGTTGAATTAACAAAACCTGATGGTTGTTCTACATAGACTTCTTCCTTTAGATTACCATTCAGAAAGGCTGACTTTACATCTATTTGATATACTTTAAATCCTTGATAGGTTGCATAGGCCAGGAACATCCTTATGGCTTCCAGTCTGGCTACTGGAGCAAAGGTTTGATCAAAGTCAATACCTTCTTCCTGCATATATCCTTTAGCAACCAATCTTGCTTTGTTCTTGACAATTACTCCATGTTCATCCATCTTGTTCCTAAAGATCCACTTGGTCCCAATTATGTTGTGGTTTTTTGGTTTAGGAACAAGCTCCCAGACTTTGCACCTCTTGAACTGATTCAGCTCTTCTTGCATTGCCTCAATCCAATGTGGGTCTAGGATGGCTTTTTCAAACTTCTTTGGCTCTACTTGGGATAGAAAACTGGAGTAGAGTGCTGCACTCAGATTTCTGCTCCTTGTTTGTACCCCTTGTCTTAGATCACCAATGATTTGATCTGTTGGATGATCTCTTAGATGCCTATTAGCTGGAGGCATCCTGGCTTCAGGTTGAACTTCTTCAGTTTCTTCAACTTGCTGCACTCCTTGGAATTCTTCTTCATTAGGTACATGTAGTACTCCCCCTGGACAGCAGCCACTATCTTCTACTTGCTGTCTTGCAGTAGATCCTTCTTCTATAGTGAGCTTGTCCATCTTCTTTGTCACACCTGTGGAGCTGCAAATACTACTAGACAACTCATGGTTAATAAGTCTAGCTTCATCAAATACTACATGTACTGACTCTTCTACAACTTGAGTAGACAAGTTGTAGACTCTATAAGCCTTACTGTTGTTGTTGTACCCAATAAAAATTCCCTCTTGGGATTTGGCAGCAAACTTAGTCAAGTAAGACTTTCCATTGTTAAGTATAAAGCACTTATAACCAAAGATCCTGAAGTAGGATAGGTTTGGTTTTCTGCCTTTCACAATCTCATAGGAGGTCTTATTGTGGCTTTTAGTAATGGTAGCCCTATTAATTACATGGCATGCAGTATTAACTGCCTCAGCCTAGAAATATTCTGGGAGAGATGTGTCACTTAATAAGGTTCTACCAGCCTCAATCAAGGTTCTATTTTTCCTCTCAGCAATGTCATTTTGGTGAGGTGTTGTTGGTGAAGAAAATTCCTGAAATATCCCAAATTCTTCACATAGTTTTGCCATACTATCAGACTGAAATTCAGTACCATGGTCACTTCTTATCTTGACCACTGTACTGTCTAGTTCATTCTGAATTTGTTTGACAAAGCTATAGAAGATACTAGGTGTTTCAGATTTCTGTATAAGGAAGAACACCCAGGAAAACCTTGAGTAGTCATCTACAACCACAAAGGTATAGATCTTCCTACCTAGGCTGTGAACTAGCATAGGACCAAAGAGATTCATATGCAAGAGGTATAAATACCTCACAGCATCTTTGTTTTCAATGCTATTAAAGGTGGATCTAGTCTGCTTGCCCTTTTGACAAGCTGAGCATATTTCATCTTTAATACACTTAACTAGAGGACCATTCCTCACTAACTCTTTGCTATAGAGTTGGCCAATTGTCTTGTATTTGAGATGTGCTAGCCTCTTGTGCCATTTGACACAATGAGAGACTTTCTCATCAGCTACAAGACACACTGGAGAACCATTGTTCTCACACATAATGTCTAGACAATAGACATTTCTTTTTTTGTAACCTGTCAAAATGATCTCTTGATCATTTGACCTCCTGATATGACAACCATCTTTAACAAATGAGATGTCATATCCTAAATCACTCAGTTGACTTATACTAATAAGGTTATGTTTCAAACCTTTAACATAAGCCACTTGAGTAATAGTTATATGGGAGATAGAAATGTTACCAAAACCCTTGATGATTCCTTTTTCATAACCACCAAAGGTGACTTTAGGACCATCCTTGATTGGAGTGTAGTCCTTTAGCAATCCCCTAGTTCCATTCATGTGTCTGGAACATCCACTGTCCAAGTACCATATTGGGGCATGGCCACTTGGACTTACCTGCAAAACAGATTAGTTGACCTTAGAACCCAAAGAATTCTTGGGTCCTTGGTACTGGTTAGTTTGCCTCCTAACAAAGCTACCTGCAGATTTTCCAACAGGCAGTTTGCTACCCACTTTGGCACTTGCATTGTGCCAACAGTCCATGGCAAAGTGGTCTACCTTGCCACAGCACCAGCACTCAAATCTATTGTACTTTTGCTTAGGTACATCCCTAGCTGTTTTATCTACAGCTGGCTTGTTGAGAGCTGGGGCTTTGCCCTTAGACTTGGACTTGACAGTCCTAGCAGGGTTAGTAAACCCCAATCCAGTTTTACCCTTGTGAGGTATAAACTCATCAATCAAAGGTAGAACAGACTTAGGTTTAGAAAACCTTGCAACAATGTCTCTCTCCTTCTGAAGACTAATCTTCAGACTTCTGATTTGATCATTCTTAAATGTTATAGTTCCCATCTGAATAACAGTTATGTTCTTCAGTCTGGCTATTTCATTTAATTTTTGATCAAACAACTTCTCAAAATCAGTTGCAGCAACTTTGAGACTAGCAATTTCCTTTGTCTAACTCTTGGCTAGGGACTTGCTCTTCTTAAAAGCTTGCAACAGAATTCTATATTCATCAATCAATTGATGAATATCCCCTTCTGATTCAGATCCACTGGCATCATTTGATGCTAATGTAACTGAATCAGAACTAGCACAAGAAATTGAACTTAAAGAACAATTTTGTACCTTACTAGGTCCAGGCTGCTCCTGGATTTTGTCCTCTTCTGTTAATGTCATCAGTCCTTGGCACTGACTGTCCTCTTGCTCATATATAGAGTTCATTATCTGGATGAACTCCTCTTCTTCTTCTTCAGCAAACAGTCCTATGTAAGCTTCAGCTTCTGACTCAGTTTCTGAAGAAGACATGTCTGACAGGCCTTTGTCCTTCTTGGCAACAAAAGACCTTGCCTTCTTGCCCTTGAATTGTGTCTTTTTCTTATCAGTAGATTCTTTTCTCTTCTCAGGACAGTCAGCAACAACATGTCCTTGTTTGTTACAACAATAACAAACTATCTTTGAAGATGAAGTTCTATTTGACTTGGGCTTTCTTCTGTCATTCTTTGATGACCTCTGTGCTGTGGATGGCTTAGTCATCCACTGTTTCTTCTTTAGGAACTTCTGAAAGTGTCTTGTGAAGGCTGCAAAGTCCTCATCACTTTCACTGCTTTCTGAATCATCTGACTCAGTCTCAGCCACTTTTTGAGGTGGAGATGGAGACTTACTTTTGTATTTTCTGGTGGCTTTTGTCTTGAATGCCACTGTTCTTTATTTATTCTCAATTCTGTTAGTCTTCTCCTCTTCTTTCCTTACCATCAACTGCATTTCATAGGATAGCAGTTTTCCAAACAGTGTTGGAGGAGGGATATCTGCTAACTTTATCATTTCCCTTATGGCACAGATCTTGGTGTCCCAATCCTTTGTTAGGGACCTCAAGAACTTATCATTTAACTCATAATTACTGAATTCTCTTCCATAGGACATCAGCTCATTGACAATCCTATAGAACTTCTTATAGCGTTCTGTTATGCTATCAGACCTACCTTGTCTGAAACTTTCATATTCTTGATTTAACAAAGACTTTCTATCCTGTCTCACTTCTTCTGAACCCTCCATGTACACTATAAGAGTATCTCACATCTCCTTAGATGTCTTACAGTGTATCAAGTTCTGAAAGCTAACATCATCTATGGCACTCACAATGATATTCTGAGCCCTCTTGTCCATTGTGGCTAGAATTATCTTATCTTTTGTCATTTCAGAGAAGTCCTTAGGTGTTCTCTGATTTGCATCCAAGACTGAAACCTTCATAGGCACATATGGCCCTTCTTTAACTGTGATATATATTCTAGGGTCCGAGGCTTCCATAAACAGTCTCACCCTTTCTTTCCAGATGCCAAAAATTTCTTTTCTGCAAATGGGCAACTTCATAGATCCAAGTTCCTTATGATTCTCTGTTGAACCCATGGTTCTTGATTTTTTAGATTCTGCACTTTAGTTAGACTGAATCTGCCAACAGGATCTACTCAGACAGTTAAGTCCTTTTTGAGTAACCTCCCTCTGATACCACTTGAAAGATATTGTACCTAATCACCTAGAGGGGGGTAAATAGGTGACTTAAATCTTTTTAACTTTTTAGGCAAAATTCAGATTATATCACAGAGTTATAACTAATTCTTCACAGCAATCAATCAGTAATCACAGAATCAAACATGCACACAGTGAACACACAGATTTATAGTGGTTCCCCAAGGTTTGGGTACATCCACTTTCCCCCTTCGCCTATCTAGTAGTGTACTAGATTCGGCCAAACTCCTCCACTATCTCAGATCCTCAGATCTTACACTCAGAACCCCAAAACAGGTTCCTACAGCTCAGGCCCAAGGCCCTACAACTCAGTCTTCTCCAAAGACCTACACTCAGCTTCTTCACAAAGCCTACACTCAGCCACAACAAGCCTACACTCAGCCACAACAGGCCTACACTCAGAGATAAGAATCTCCTACACTCAGGCACACAGGCCCTACCACTCAGCCTTTATAATTACAGGCTTACAACTCAGATCCCTAAGGATCCTACAAGAAATTTAAAATACAAAGTGTATATACCTACAACTCTGAATAGAGAGATGAGTTGATAGGTTCTTGATGAGTTCTTGGAAGAACTCTGCTGAGAACAATCTCACTTGGCTTTTCTTCAAAGCTTCTTGAATGTAGAACACAATAGGATTGATTCTCTGCAGCTGATCTTCAATCACTGCAACTTAAGATTCAGAACTAGGTCTTAACCCTTCTTCACAGCCTGGTTCCAATGGCTGTCTTCTTAGATGGAGCTCTCTCTCTCCAACGTCTTAGATCTTCACTTGATTCTTCAATGAATAGCTAGATCTTCTGTGTATTACTTGATGTGTTGATCATCATCTTTCTGTTGACAGTATAAGCCTATTTATAGGCCTTCTTCATGGTGACCGGCTGATCCGGTTCCTAACGGCTTTCTGACATCTCTGACAGGTGCAGTAGACCGGCTGGAATGGCAGCTGTCATGTCATCCAGTCACTTCTTGAAATATTTGTAACTGTCTGAAAGTGTCGAGACAATCTATCTTTAAGTGTCGACACTTGTAGACTAAGTGTCGACACAAGTAGACTAAGTGTTGACACTAGCCTTCAAGGGGTCGACACAACTCCTTGTGTTGTAGAATTCACTTCTCGACACAGCTTCTTCATCATGTGTCGACACTGATATTGTGTGTCGACACAACTTCTTGTTCTTCAGCACTTAGTTGAATTCTTGTAAGTGTCGACACAACTCCTTTGTGTCGACACATCTTCATGTGTTGAACTTGTTCAGTGTCGACACATCTTCTTGGTGTCGACACATCTTCATGTGTTGATACTTGCTGAGTGTCGACACAGCTCCTTGTTTCGACACATTCTTCTTTTGTTGAGACTTTGACTGAGTGTCGACACATCTCCTTTGTGTTGACACTTGGACTTAGAATTTTTGTTGAACTTTGCTGAGTGTCGACACAGCATCCTAGTATCGACACTTTCTTCATGTGTTGAGTCTTCTGTTGTGTGTCGACACATTCTTCATTGTGTCGACACTTTCTTCATGAGTTGAGTCTTCTGTTGTGTGTCGACACATTCTTCATTGTGTCGACACTTTCTTCATGAGTTGAGTCTTCTGCTGTGTGTCGACACATTGTTTATTATGTCGACACTTATACTTAGACTCTGCTGACTTTTGCTGAGTGTCGGCACAGCCTCCAAGTGTCGACACTTTCTGATGTAGACACAGTTCCTCTAGGTGTCGACACTGCTGTTAAGTGTCGACACAGCTTCACTGGACTTTTCTTCATTGAGTGTCGACACAACCTGTATGTGTCGACACTTTATGTCTGGTGTCGACTCTGCATCCCTGGTGTCGACACAATTACTCCAAGTGTCGACACTGCTTGCCTGGGTGTCCACACAAGTCTTCTTAAGTGTCAACACTTTGCTCCTGGGTGTCGACACATGGACTTAGAATCCTTTTCAGCTTTCCCTGTAAATACTTGACCTGCACAACTAAACTCAAAACACATCAAATACATTTTGATGTATATCATTGAGTAGGGTGAGGCTTTTTCAAATCAGGTACATTTAAACCAATGTACCCAACAGTTATATTCTTGTATTAGTGTGTTTGTATTTTTCTCTTTCTAGTCTGATTTCTTGTATGTTGCCTTTATTGTTTGACAGTCCTAATCAGCACATTTGCGCATGTATTTGTATGTTGTTGTGATGATAACGTTCTCTTTCTTCTTTTTGCCCAAATACTGTTTATGCATTTGACTTGTAGCGTTGCTTTGTGCGGACTGTGATTACGGCTTGATTTGTCTATGGTTGGCCCACAATTTCGTTTATTTTATGCGAGGGTCGGGGGGCAAGCCCTGGCTATGGCGGGGTATTGGCTTACAGTGACGACGATGAAGGTAAGTATTTGATGTTGTCTATCCGGGCTATGATCCGAAGAGGCCAGAATGTCTTTTTGTGGAGATTTGAACACTTTATAAGGGGAGAGGCAGGAGTCCCTTGTTTGGAGCACCGAACACTTTTTAAGGGGAGAGGCCAGAGTCCCTTGTTAGGAGCACTAAACACTCTATAAGGTGACAGGTCGGAGTCCCTTATTGGAAGCACCGAACACTCTGTAAGGGGAGAGGCCGGAGTCCCTTGTTGGGAGCACCGAACACTCTGTAAGGGGAGAGGTCGGAGTCCTTTGTGGGGAGAACTGAACACTTTATAAGGGGAGAGGTCGGAGTCCCTTATTGGGAGCACCGAACACTATGTAATGAAGTCATCAATAAGATTAAAGATAACACTTGTTGTTTGTTCCACGAATGTTGAAAATAAAAATACAATTAGTGGCGGAGCTCTGGATGCTCTTTTAGCAAAAAAGAAAACTCTTCTTTCGGATGTTCATCCTAGTGATCAGCCCTGCGTTGAATCGTTCTTGACATGTTGATTCAGAGCCTTTGCTTTTGAGAGAACTCTCTAGGTACCCATGGTGAACGAATCGTTCGATTTTTGTCTTCAGTCTTGAACAATCTTTTATCGTATGCTCGTGATCTTGGTGGAATTCACAATATTTGGATTGGTCCCCTGAGTTTGGAGTAAGAGCCCTTGGCCTTTGGAGAGAAGGATGGTTGTGTATGGCGGGCAACAATTCCGCTCGTGAAGCGTTAAGGGGAGTGAAGGGTTGATTTTGGTGATGCCCCACAGCCTGTTAAGAGTTGATGCAGCGTGAGTTGCTCTTTTTTGGAACCGGTGATAGTTTTAACCCCTGCTCTCGCTGTCTCTTTGAGTTGCTTTTGAATTGTTGGCAATGTGCTTCAACTGCATTATCAGCAACAATCTGGGCGTTGATCCATCGAACAAGATCGGGATACCTGGGTATAGTATCTCGTACTAGTGTGGAGTGGAAGCCACCAGGGCGGAGCCCTCCAATAAGAAACCCCTGTAGGAGTTCCATTTTTATTCTAGGGATTTGTCGTGCCTTAGTGGTGAAACGATGAAAGAAATCTTTAAGGGTTTCCCCTTCACTTTGATGGATACAGGACAGGTGGGAAGGATCGTTGAATATCCGACGGTTGGCAATGAACTGATCCGTGAATTGTTGTGTTAGTTCTGCGAAATCCTTGATTTATCCTTCCTTCAAGGAAAGGAACCAGGTGCGAGCATGCCCTTTTAGGGTCACTGGGAAATCTCGGCACAGTAGTTGATCTGTGGCATTGCAAAGTTGCATCATGATTGTGAAATGTCTGACATGCTTTGACGGGTCACTTTTACCATCGTACGTCTCAATCTTTGGGAGCTTGAAACCATAGGTGATTGGGTGTGCCTAAACCTCAAGGCGAGCAATGATGGAGAGGGCGACTTGCCAAAGTCGCACGCTGCTTGAATCGCACGCGCTCTTCTCTGATTAAGTTGAGAACTTCTTCGCGTGTGAGCCTTTCATCGAGGACTGATACTTAGGGGAAGTTGCAGTGATTTTGAACTTCAGGTTCTCTGGCAAGACAGGCTTTGCGGCCCTGAATATCCATGCAGGGGGGTTCTACTTCAAGCATGTTGATAGACAAGTGACGAGGAACTGGACTGACGTGCCCCCAAGGGTCATCCCTTCTGCAGTGCGGGTAACTTCTCCCGTCATAGTCTCTAGTCACGAGTGTCGTTGTGTTGAGGGTACTGTCTTCTAAAGATTTTGGGAACTCGCTTCCCACAGATGGCGTCAAACTGTTGCGGTCTAACTCGACGTCCCGATCGGACCAGAATAACATGTACCGTCTTAGCTCTCGAAATGGTCGAGCACGCATGTGATGCTCGACATGTCCTTGTATGTGATTTATACATCACAAAAAAATGTTTGTTATATCTAATTATATCCCCTATGATGAAACTATTCAAATCAGCGACGTTGTAGAGTATTTTGTTTTTATAGGAATTACTATTTCATTGGCTGCCCTGTCACAATTACTAATATTTTATGGGTTGTGTTATAATGTTGTTGTTGGACTGATTTTCTATTGAGAGGCAAGCCCCTTGCTAGGAGATCATAATGAAATATATGCATCATTGATGTTGAAACTGAAAATTTGGTCTCTCGGCTCCTTCTCTTCCTTTGTGGCCCACTTGGACAGCTTCCGGGCAAACTCCGGATTCGACGCTTCCCCGTCGACTTCCCTTGTCGCCCTCTCCATCAGCTCCTCGTAGGAGAGGGGCGGCACTCTCTTCAGCTCCATCCTGAAGAAACTCTGATGCAGTCCCAGGGTGAAAGTCATCATCAGACTATGGCCCGGCATCTCCTATACCTGGGTGACCTCCTCCTGGAGCCGGTCAACATAGCTCCCCAACGTCTCATTCACTCCCTGCTTGATGTGGAATATGGACTCCGACTCCTTCTTCCTCCTCTTCGAGGTGGTGAACCTTAGCATGAACCCCCGGCGTAGGTCCTCAAAGCAGTAAATGGAGCTGGCCGGCAGTTGGTGGAACCACTCCCTCGCCTTCTCCTTGAGGGTGATGGCGAAGAGCCGACACTTGAATCCATCCGACATTTGTCGGATCGAAACCACGTTTTCGAACCATTAGACGTGTTGGACCGGGTCCCCCTTCCCGGTGTAGTAGGACATCTCTGGCTCCCTGAACCCCTCTGGAACGGGGGTAGAAGAAACCAACTCGCAGAAGGGGCCGCCTCCCCATGCCGGGCAAGCTGGAGCGTCTCGCGCACCCATTTCTCCGATGCGACCTCCGCTTGCCGAGCCGGGGAAGAGCTCGCGGCCAGGGAGCTCTCATCCCCTTCCTTCCTCGGCAACCTCCTTCCCAGTTCGCCTGCCGGGAGCGTCCTCGCCCAAAGACGGGGCAACAATGATTTGGGCAGCTGGAGTCCAGCACTCGGCCCGCGTGCCGAGTGCAAACTTGACGAGGCTGAGTACCTCGTGCCTGAAGTCTTCAAACATTCCCACTGTGGCCAGAGGTGGCGGGGGCGGCGAGTCGGACCTATTTAAGCCTTGTCCTCCCGTCATCGAGCCTGCTGAAGATTTTTTGTGCTGACCACTCTCTACGCTCAATGCACCAAAATGTTGAAACCGAAAATTCGGTCTCTCGTAGACTTCGCCCGTGGGGAGGGGTGATCGCGCACCTACTTCTCTCATGCAAGGAAAATGACAAAGGAAAACTGACCCAAGGGCTCGACGTGGAGGACCTACCACACACCCGGAAGATCTTAGAGTGCTTCCCCTCCTTGGCCAAAGGCCGAGCTAAGCCTACCTTAGAAAGCGCTAAAAGATCAGGGAACTAGTGAGCATAAGAAGTGTGCTTTCTGAGCTGCCCCTTGGGTCCTATTTATAGATTTCTGAAAACGGCCTGCAAATAGTCAACCTCTGCTGTTCTAAGCAGCTATGTGCAGCCCAACCAGGTCTGCCAACAGCGTAACTCCGCTGTTTTAGCAGGATATGTGTAGGCCAACGGTGGCAAAATGGTAAAAATACCTTACAGAACAATGGGCGAGTAGCCTTCAGTAATCTCTGCTCGGCAAGGGCGGCGAGCACGGGTCCGTGCTGCCCTGCTCGCATGCTGCGAGTTCGCTCAGCAGTCAGGAGTTGGCGAGCGGCCTGGGAATCGACGAAAGTTCCAGAGGATGGAAAACACCGGGTTCCGTTCAACGAACGCCGAGCTCAGTTCGTCGAACGCCGAGCTCAGTTTGACGAACGTCGAGCTCGGCGAATGCGGGACTAGTTGGCCCTACTCGAGCGCGACTTGCTGGACTCGTTGGGGAGAGCTGGGGGCTGCTGAGCTTTGGTCGGTCTGGTTCCTAGCGACCCCACTCGCCGGATACGGGGTTGTACAATTGATATTGATAAATACTATGCAGTTTTATTATGAGATAATCGGGTGTTTAAGAAAGGCGGTGGGGGAGGTGAGCAATTAATTGGGGAATCTCTTATCCCTTTCTTCTTATCGAATACCGCTGTCGTTTCTTCTTTTTACCCTCGGTGGTGTCGCGGCTAGGGCTCACGGAGACGATATTCTTCTCTACTCTCCTTATTCCTCTCTCTTAATTTCCATCCATGAACTGCTGTTGGTAATGAAGCTTGGCAAGGTTTTCGAATTGGGACTGGATACAGTCGGGGCTCGTGTTGTTTTTGCAGGATTTGTGAGTTCGTTCTTCTGTACAGATCCACTGTATGCACTCTATTTTCATTCTTATTATCCAGTTTAGACTGGATTAGGCAAGGGATCATAAGTTTTGTTATACGATTTGTATCTATTTTCGGTTGGCGGGTAGCTTTGGTAGTTGTTTGGTTAGGATCTGTTGTTGGTGGAACAAATTGGCTGCTGGTTTAGGGGAGCCTTAGTATACTACGCCAATTTTGTTTTAGAACGGGTACTTCGTTGTTGTATGTTGTTTGGGTCTACTTTGGTTTATTGGGGGATTTTAATTGTCCGACAGTTGTGTTGTTGGGGTAAATGTTGAAATTTGTGAAGTGGAAGTGGTTGATGGGCAAGCCGCGCGGCCTGGGAGGACAGATCCGGCGGACTGGGCAAACTGCTGTTATGCGGCCTGGTGATATGTCTAGTGGAAGCTGGCTGTTCTGTGCGGCTTGTGCAGACTAAGTCCGCGGCCTGGGCGGACTGCTGTCTGCAGATAGGGTGTTGGTTGTCCCGGTGGCTTTGCTGATTAAGGAGCGGCCTGAGCGGATAGAGGTTCGCGGACTGAAGGCAGTGCTCTGTTCAGCGGCTGTGTTGCAAGCTTGTGTGTAACCGGCGGCTTGGATCATGTCCGCGGGAGGTTTTGCGGACTAGCATGCCCGCAGTGTTCGCTGTGGCGGACTGGCCTTAGAGCTTGGCTGTGGCCTTGCCGAGCTCTGGTGGTACAGCAGGTGCTAACTGCTGGGAAGGTCTGCGCGGACCGGTGTGTGGAGTCCGGCAGTTGGCCGGTGCGTTGGACAGGCATGCGAGTAGCTTGCGGACTGCGTTTTTTTCTTTGGCAAGGATTTGGCAGTCTGTTGCTTGGTTGATTGGCGGACGAAGCTATGTCCGCCTAGCTCGCGTTAGACCCTTGGTGGTTCTGGACTTGGTCACATTCTGTGACAAGACCAGTGTGTCCGCAGTATCCGCCAAGTCCGCTGTTGACCGAGCGGACTGCCTTTGGTCATGGGCTTGTGGCGGAAGGAGGCGTTGTTGTGGTGGTATGCGGACTGCCTCTTGTTGTGCGGACAGTCACTGAAGGGGGATGCTGTCCTGTAGTGTTTGGAGGCTTTGCGGGCTGGTGCCTTGTCCGCATAGATTGGGCGGACTGTTGAGGGTTCGCCCATAGGTGTCTTGCTTCTGGCGGGTTATTCCTTGGAATCCGGCTAAGTCCTTGTGGACTCAGCGAACGGAGTTTTTGCTAGCGCGCGGGCTGGGGTGGTGTCTCTATCCACTAGAGCGGTGATCACACTCCTCACCTCGCCTATAAATAGGACCCCCCGGCACGTCTAAAGTACGGAGGGAACAGTAAGTGGGGCTTGGGCAAATTACTGCGGTCTGCGTTTTCTGTCCGCGCGGGTTAAGTAGAGCTGACGCTTTGCTGTGTGCAGGTCGCGCGGTTAGCTTCAAGGAGCCAGGAGTTTGGCTTTGACTTCAGTCAGTGCTTGGAAGTGTGCGGTCTCAGCAGGTCGCTCTGCGGCTTGTCAGTTCTCTGCTTCAACGTTTGGAAGTTCCAATAACCTGTCCGCCAGGCGCAGGCGGGTAGGCGGTCTGTTCCTCAGTTCTTCAGCAGGAGGCGAATAACGGTGTGTCCGCGCGGCCTCGCAGCTTCGGCGGACTCCGTGTCTATTCGGCGTGGTGCAACTTCAGCTCGGGCGGGTTCGGCGGTCTTGGCGACTTGGCGGTCTCGGCGGTTTCCAGTGCTGTCCGCCCGACTTGTTTTTTGTGCTTTCTGTTATAGCTTGTGTACTAGCGAAATCATGTCTCGCTACGTATACCTCGCCTTGTAAAGAAGTGTAAATGAATGAAAGATCTGCTTGTGCTTCCATTGATTGTTGGTGTTAACCTTGTTCCTTGGGTTTCCGCTTGATCAAAGTGTGAACTGGGTAGTGCCGAGAATATTAATTTGGGACTTGGGATATCTTGCTGATCACTTTGAGAAAATTCAACAGTAAATGCTTGTATTGGCCGGCTATTATTTTATAGGATACTTTGATGCTCCTCTTCTGATTTTAAGTGCTGCTTTATGGCCGAAATTTAGTAGATCATTGTTTTTTGTGGCTGGCTGTTGATTTCTTGCGGGCCTGGGTAATTGATGAAGATCCTTGTCTGAATGAACTTGTGTTGAGCTCGATCTAGCTTGGCCAGTTGTTGTTAGTATATTCCAGTCTTGCTTCACAGCATTTTGGGGGAAATTTTGCCGTGTTTCCCTATTATTTGATCACTATTTTTCCTCTTTATGTTTTGGTTGTTGTTATAATTGCATGAGTGTAATCTTAAAATTCTTCCTGATTGAGTTTTGAGCCTAGCTGAGCATAGCTGGAATGTGAGAACTGATATTTATCAGGGGTGATTGGCCTACTACCATTTTCGTGTGGGTCCTTACTACATGCACAGTGCACATAGTGTCTTTGGAGTTTCACCTATAGTCCCTAGAAGTCAATGTCATAACTATAGTGTGATGCAACTTCGATGATAATCGCCCCTGCTGATATGATCCCTAAACAGATATCGCGAAGGATGGCATCCCAACATAGAAATGGCAAGGACTTGGGACGTGACACCGGAAAGGAAAAAGTAACGGTGAGATTTATTTTTTTTCTTTATGGTCTATTTTATGCAATTTTATTTACTGGCAACTAGAACTATTATGGCATGAGGTGTTATGAAGTTTTATATCACTGATAATGATGCTCGCTATTATGTATGGCCTTGACAAAGCCAAACAAGCGAACGAAATTCGGAGGGGATAAATCACTAAATAAACCTTATTAAGTACATGTAATACAGTTGACACATGGTAATGTTAAGGGTATGACAGAAATTGAAAGTACATAAATGATGTTTGCGGATGTCAAATCAGTCGGCCGAAAAGGTATAGACGCGTGTTGAACGTACTGATTTTGACATTGAAGTCCCTAAGGGGTAGGACCCGAAGACTGAAAATTGATACAGATACTGATATTGTACAGATACCCTTAGCATTACCTTAAACAAGAGTAATATGTATATAATGCTTGCAACAGATATGGATACTGATATAGTTTTTATTGTTTTACTATTCTCCTACTAATAGAATGTTAGTTATGACATTGATATAAACAGTTTCCCATATGTATATGTATACAGTTTCATATTTTGTTTCACTATAGTGTTACACGTGAATCGGACGGCGGGGAACGACCCCAAATGATCTGACAGCAGGGGCGGATCTCCACGAGCGGCTGACGAACTCGTCGCTAAATTCGCCGGCGAGGGGAGGACCGTCGGCGGTGGCCGAGTGGGGGTGGCAGGCTCGGCCACTTCCTCGACCGCACGTCGGCTGCCAGGGAGGAATGGCCGGGGTGGTCGCTTCCTCGGTCGCGTGTCGGCGGCCGAGGTAGAGCGGCCGGGGCGGCCGCTCTCTCAGCTGCGGCCGACGCGACCGCTTGCAAGGCCGCGACTGGCGGCCGAGGGAGAGGGCGGCCCGCGCACTGCTCCCTCGGTTGAGGCCGACGCGGCCGCTCGCTCGGCCGCGGCCGGCTTCCAAGGGTGAGCGGCCCGCGCGGCCGCTGTCTCAGCCGTGGTCGGCGGCCGCTGTCTCGGCCGCGACCGGCGACTGAGGGAGCGTTGCCCGAGTGGCCGATCGCCCGATTGCGGACGGTGGTCGTGGGGGAGCGGCGCTCGGGGCCGCTCGCCCGGCCGCGGCCGCTAGGGCCTCCCCCTCAGCCGCGCGCCGACGGCCGAGGAGTGGTCGGCGCGGCGAGAGGAGGGAGGCGGCCGGCTTCCGGGGATGAGGTTGACTGCCCGACGTCGGCGAGGCGGCGTCCGTGGTGATTCGTTCATTACGCGTGATGGGATCGGTGCGCGGGGGGATCGGGCGCGGTGATCGTGCGTGCGGTCAAACTCATGATCTCATTACTTTTTAGTATAGATCATGAGGAATGTGGCTATGTGTACCCCAACTCTTTTTAAAAGGGATCTCATCCCCATCAAGTATTATCATTTATCAAATAAGACAATATTTTGATCAATCATGTTGTTTATGAGGAAACCAACAGTTTGATACGCGCAAACACCGTGATGTTAGGTGACAAAAACGCATCTACAAATTTCTCTCCCGATCTCTTAGTTTTTTTATTAGCTCATGGGTGCAATTTGCTCTACGCGAGAAATATTTTGGCATGTGTAATTAGAGCTACCACCCAAAAAGGGGCATGTGTAATTATTAACTGGCATGTGTAATCGGAGGGCGCCCGTCTGGGAGCATTTCGACAAAGTTAAAATCGGCGACGAATTCAAGGCGCGGTGCAAGTTGTGCTCAAAGTTGCTAACTCTTACCGGCAACTCAACACTAGCGAGACACGTTAAGTCTTGTTTTGCAAAGCAAGCTCCCGAGTTCAGTCAGAGACAAATATCAGCATCAGGACAAATTTGGACGTACGACCAAGCAAGACAGCGAGACCTACAAGTAAAAAACGTCATCAGACGTGGGTTGTCATTCAGTCACTACGACAACGATGAGACGACGGAGTATATACACGAAGGGCTTCAGCCCAAATATCAACAGGAAGTAGATCCACTATTAGACGCGACGCACTTAAATTATATTTTGACGCAAAACAAGATTTAATAAAAAATTTTGAAACTTTCGAGGGACGTGTGAGTTTAACGAGCGACGTTTGCAGTAGTAGCGTAAGGGTATGGTTATCTTATATTTGTATAACGCGTTTTAAACTTAGTGGTACAGGATAGTTTAGAAGCTATGTAACCATATGTTGAGAAAATTCGTACTATGCTTAGATTTATTTATTGTACCAAACAGTGAAGTCAAGATTTTCGAAAATTTGTGATCGCACAAGGTCAAAAATATTTGAAACCTCAATTTGATATGTCTGTAAGATGGAACTCCACATATAAAATGTTAAAAAGAGCGTTTCAACAAAAAACACTTTTTATGGAATATTATACTATGACAAATAATCATAAATTAACTGATAACGATTGTGACGTACTATTTCATTATATGGATTTATTAAAATGTTTTTATATGGCGACTGTTTTTTTATCTGCTGTGTATTATCCCACTAGCTCGTTAGTAGTTGAAAATTTTGTAAATATCGTATAAAAACTTAACTATTTTAAGCAACACTCTGGATGGCTTCCTTTAATTGAAGTAATAGAAAAATTTTTAAAATATTATAGAGAAATGTCTCCTGTATTTTCATGCGTCGCCGCTTTAAACCTGTTATTCGCTGTAGACGGCGTAGAAAATTTAATAAATGAAATTAACGTTAACTTAGACATAAATATAAGTTTCGATTACGTTGACGACGTTAGTACTACTAAATTTAATTCTATTTTTACCGAATGTTTTAATTATTACGACAACTTATATGGCTCACGACCCCGAGAAGAAATAACACAACCTAGGACAAAAGATTTTTTTACAAATAAAATTTTTGAATTAGCTTCCAGGAAAAAAAAAGCACGCACATCGAGTAGTTTAAACGAATTAGGACTGTATACAAAACACAATTTCGTGATTTTATGATTACGGAAGAGATCGAAAACTTCGATATCTTAAAGTGGTGGAAAGATAACGCTAATACCTATCCTATTTTGGTTTATATGGCCCGTGATTTACTAACAATTCAAGCTAGTACAGTAGCTTCGGAATCCGCTTTTTCTCTTAGTGGCAGGATTTTGAACACGCGGAGGAGCCGACTAAATGAAGAATCACTCGAACTATGCATCTGCTACAAGAATTATTTGGATGCTACGAATAGGAAGCAACACATTTCAGCATTGGAGGAGAGCTCCGAGGAAATTGAAGAGCAGATGGACAACCTGAATTTGTAAAAATGTAATTTTTTTTATTATCATTTAAAATAATAAGTTTCATTTTTTTCTACTTTTATTTTTTAAAAGTGTAATTTTGTTTTTTAAAATTTCAATATTAATAAAATTTTTTATTCTATTTTTTATTTCAATTTTTTTAATTTTTTTAAGTTTTTTTTCTTAAGAGGGCCCGGCCCGGGGGGGCCGGCTCGGGCCCCTTCCCGGGGTCAAAGCCCGGGCCCGGCCCAAGCCCGATAAAGAAAGGGCTCGGGCTAGGCCCGGTTTGCAAAAGCCCGGGCCCGATCAGGCCCGGTCCGGGCCGGCCCGATCGGACCTTTTGGGCAGGCCTAAGTTGACAACCACAAAGAACTAGAATGAACAGTTAGAGAATTCTTCAGCTTTCATTTTCAATTTGAAACTATGAACAACAATGGTCTAAATGTGGTTCTTTCATTTTTATTATCTGGTCTAAAACTGAAACCACGAGATATTGTAACTTATTTATTATTATTTCACGATTTTTAGATCCAATCTGAATTGGGCCGCAACAAAACAGAATTGTAACTTATTTATTATTATTATTATTTATAATACATTTTTATTAGTAATATTATTATTTAATAATATATCTATAATATTTGCATTTATTAATATACAAAAAGTACTCCTTAATGCAACGGTCGCTGACGGAAGGCACAAAAAATAATTCCGAACACTCAAACGCAATCCATTCCGGGAGTTCAAAGTGTTGTTATTTGTTAATGAAAATCAGAGAAAAGATGGGTTTGATTTATGCGATCACTTCTGTTTCATGATTTCTAAAGTAAAAGGAGAAGGAAATTGAGAAGTGAAAGTACAAATACTGTTCTAAGTTATACATTTGGCTTCGTTTGGTAAGGCATTTTCACGTCCGCATTTGGCGCAAACGCTGCCGAACAGCGGGAAAACAAACGGTGATCGGCGGCGTTTGCTCAGTTCCTCCCGCCGGACTAAGGAAAAGCCCCCGAATAGCACCATTTGTAGCCCCGCCTCTACCCCTCAATTCCCAATCCCGCCTTTCCACCTGCCGCCAACTCCCACCACCACGCCAAATGAAAAATCTAAACGAAAGACCGGCACGACTTGACAATTGAACATCCATTTACAAAATCACCACTATGATAAAATTTGTGAGCCTTCTAAACATGGTCATGATTGTAAAAGTCGCTCGAAGCATCCGAGTGGTGATCAAACTGGAATACCCTACCCGTTGCCCCGAGGTGGGTATAAATAGGCAAACCCAAAGAGTTTCTACGGGTATCGGATTTACACGTGTCTGAACTGACCCGTTATGCCTCTGAACTCGTTATTCGTCCAAATATACACTAACAATCTTCTTCTATATTTGTGACAAATAACGTGTACGTTTCGGAGTGCAGAAAGTGAAGAGTATCAAAAAACAGGCTTCCGACTTTACACATTTCCATAAGAATTAACATAGTTTAAAATAAAAAACATAAACATGAGTTTTAAACAATAACATAAACCATCCAAAAATATAAATGTTCTACTTCATAACAAATAAGTTTGGAAAAACAAAATGACAATGGATAAACGTGTAACAATTCTACTCAGAGAGTAGATCATCATCATTCAAGTCAAAATCCACTTTCTCTGCATCTTCACCAGTGTCTGCAAGAAATTTCATGAGTCAGACTATATGAATTCATAAACATATGCAGTGACATATCAAAGTAAACTAGCTCTACATAAATGAGTTTAACATTTATAGCAGTAGTAAAGTAACATTGTCAACATCTCTATCCAGTCTAGCTAGGATCAGTCAAGTTTTGATTTCAATAAATCAAACATTGTTATCTTACTCATTAGTGACCACTATGTATCTCATCATATGAATTGTCATACCGTCATTTGCAATATTATCAAATGTGGAATAATGTGTTATGATCACTAATGTTAGATTAACTCATACAACGACTTTCTATTCCCAGTTGAATAATTCTCAAATCAGCTTACAACGAGAAAGATGTTAAGTCATCAGGTGTGGAATGACTAACATCTAACCATCTTGGGCTTTCATCAAAAAAGTATTTGGGGTTTTCAATCTGTTATTAGATGTTTGAATGTTGCGACTATAGGTTCTTGTTATCAAAACATAAACATAGGAGGAAGTTTCATATTTCTATGAACTTTAAGTCCATCTCCCTCGATGTTTTAATTGTGAGAACTCTATTTAAGCCTTTTGTTAAGGTGTCAGCAACATTATCTTTTGACCTCATATCAACGAGGTACACAATCCCTTGACTCGTAAGGGAGGTCAACCAGGCTTGTTTCATACATAGTTGTCTTCTTTTTTATTGAACAATGTGTTCGTAGCAATCGTTTTAGTAGTCTGATTGTCGCAGTAAACTACAACAGAACTCAACTTCAGGCTCAATAGTGGAATGTCCATCATTAAATTTTTTATCCACTCTGCTTCTTCTCCCGCTGAATTTAGAGCGTATTGTTTGGATTTTATAGAAGATAGTGCAATACACGATTGTCTCTTATACTTTCAGGCTACAGCTGCTCCTCCTAGTGTGAATATAAATCCACTAGTGTACTTACTGTCGTTTAATTCTGAGCACCTTGATGCATCAGAATATCCTTCCAAAACTCGAGGATGATCATAGTAACATAAAACATACTTTTGGGTGTGTTTTAGGTATCGCACCAGCCTATCGATGGCATCTCAAAGGTCTTGGCTAGGATTACTGGTGAATCTACTTAACATGTCGACCGTAAAGGCTATGTCAGTTCTTGTGCAGACCATAGCACACATGAGACAACCAATCAGTTTAGCATAATCTAACTATCTAATCGCAGCTCCATCATTGGGCTTCAAGCGATTATTGTTATCGTAAGGTGTCTCCACTGCTCTACATTCACTGTATCCCCACGTATCCAACATGGACTTTATATAGTGGCTTTGACTTAGGAAAATGTCATTTTTTTCAAAGCTCACTTGCATGCATAGTATAGTCTCAGCTACACCTAGGTCTTTAATGCTAAACTTCTTCATTAGTTTTAATTTAACATCATCCACTACGGATTGATCAGAACCAATAATCAGCATATCATCCACATACAAGCATATTATAGCGACTTTGTTTGATCTATTACGTATGTAAAGACATTTGTCCGAGAGACTCGACATGAATCACATGTTCCTTATACTGTAGTCAAACTTCTCATGCCATAATTTTGGTGTTTGTTTGAGTCTGTATAATGACTTGATTAACTTACAGACCTTACTTTCGTGACCGTCTACTATAAAACCTTCTGGTTGGCTCATGTATATTTCTTCGGTCAGATCTTCGTTCAAAAATGCAGTCTTAACATACATTTGATGAACAATAAAGTTCGCAATAGACGTAATAGCAAGGAGTATCCTAATGGTTGTTAAGTGACACACTGGTGAATATACATCAAAGTAATCTACCCCACTAACTTGTGTGAAACCTTTAGCCATCAGGCGTGCTTTATACTTAGCTACGCTACCATCAGGGTTGAGCTTCTTTTTCAGAACTCACTTACACCCTATAGTTTTAGCCCCTTTTGGCTTATCAACCAACGTCCAGGTGTTGTTCTGAAGCAAAGAGTATATCTATTCATCAATGGCTTCTTTCCAGAGTAGTGAATCTCTTGATCTCATCGAGTCCTTATAGGTGGATGGATCGGCCTCAACGTGGTAAGTGACAAAGTCACTACCAAAGGTTCTGGGAGTTTGCTCTCTCATCGAAGTCCTTATAGACTCTAGGACATTATTGTCTTCCGGAACTGAATAGGAGGTGCTCGGTCCTGATTCAGGTTCTTCCTCAGTAATAGTTGCTTGCATACCTGGGATTGTCAGGTTCTTATCCTTAAGGAACTTATCCTCAAAAAACACAGCATCCCTAGATTCAATAATTATATTATTAGACAGGTTTAAGAATCGATCTGCAGCACTATCTTCAGCACAACCTAAGTAGACACGTGTGTTGGTCCTAGGTCCAAGTTTAGATCGTCTAGGGTCAGAGACCCTGACATAGGCTATACAACCCCAGGTCTTAGGGTTAGTTAATGTCGGGGTCTCTTAAACCAAAGCTCGTAGGGTGTGACCTCTAACTTAGCATGAGTGATTTTGTTTAGAATGTTGTTTGCAGTCAAAACTACTTCTCCCCAATAGGCAGTAGGCATGCCGGCAGTGAGGAGCATAGAATTCAACATCTTTGTTAATCTTTTATTCTTTCTCTCGACTATATCATTCGATCATGGTGAGTAAGGAGCAGTGGTTTCTGCTACGATGCCTTGAGAGGCAAGGGAACATCTGAACTCACTGGACACGTATTCTCCTCTTTTATCACTTCTAAACCTCCTTATTCTCATGTCTAGTTTGTTCTCTACCCTGATTTTGAAAAGACAAAACTTTTCAAATGTTTCATCTTTAGTTTTAAAAAGGTAGATGTGACAGAACCTAGAGCAGTCATCTATAAATGTGATCATATACTTTCTTCCTCCTCTAGTAACAACTTTTAAAGTCGCATATATCGGAATGTATAAGCTCTAGGGGTATTGTGCTCCTAGTAACCGCACTAAAAGGTTTCCTAGTGACCTTAGTCTGAGCACACACATCATATTTCTCAAGCGGTGACTTAGTGTCTAATGTGATCTGGTGAGTTATAGCTATTTGGAACATTTTCCTATAGTTCACGTGTCCTAGTCTCTCATGTAGAGTCTTAGGGCTAACTAAGTTTGTTTGAACTTGTTGAACTAACTCGTTCGCTAGAGTCAGTCGGTACATCCTATTTTGGACGTATGCATATCCAAAATAGTGTGAGTTAATTGACAGTGTTACTCTACCGCTACAAAAAGTAAATGACATACCAGCATCACACAATAGACTAATAGACACTAAATTAGCAGCTAATGAAGGAATAAATTTAACGTTCTTTAAAATTAAAGACTTACCTGAGGATAGCAACAAGGTTGCGTTCCCCACCTTCAACACGTCAGTTGTCCCGCCATTGGCCACCGTCACAAACTCTTTCACAATAGTGAGCCCTGTCATAAGGGCATAATTGTTGCAAACGTGGCACGTCGCCCCCGAATCCAAGTACCACTCCGTGCTGGCCTTAGCATTTTCGACCATCGCAATAAAGTCAGAAGGCTCAGCTTGGCTAACCATATTGGCTTGGTTGTCATCCTGTGGTGCTTTGGTTCTTTCTCGTTTAGGGAGTCTGCAATTAGATGCGTTGTGCTCCCGCTTGTTGCAGTTAAAACACTTGCCCTTGAACTTTTTATTGTGTTTGTTAGGGTCTGCAACTTAGGAGCTACCATGGGAGGGTCTGATCCTCTTAGGGTTTGACATGCGTTTAGAACTGAGGACCATGTTAGCCGCAGTCTTCTGCTTGCTAATAGTTTCTAAAGCATGTCGAGTTCTATTTTCATCCTCAATGCAAATAAATCGCTTGAGGTTATTTAGACCAACCTGCATCTTATTGCGGTACATTTTAATTTTGAAACTGTACCACGTGGAAGGCAACTTATACACAATTATGCCTGCAACAAAACTATCGGGCAGAGAAATATTCTCACTGTGCAAAGAATCGACTAAGTTTTCAAAAGAAAATACCGGAGGGAGAATGGCTTTCTACTCGTCAAACGTGAAAGAATGAAACTTGTCCACCAGGTGTGCTTTCGACAGGTCCTCCTCCTGCCTGAAGTGCTCCTCCAGAGCCTCCCCTATCTCCTTAGCAGAGCCCATCTTGATGTACGTCTTGGCCATGTTGAAACTAAAGACTCGGTCTCGTGGAGTTCACCCTTGGGGAAGGGGTGATCGCACACTTACTTCTCTCCTGCAAGCCAAACGACAAAGGAAAACTGACCCAAGGGCTCGGCGTGGAGGTCCCACCACACACCCGGAAGATCTTAGAGCGCTTCCCCTCCTTAGCCAAAGGCCGAGCTAAGGATACCTCAGAAAGCACTAGAAGGCTAGAGAACAAGTGAGCATGCCTTTTGAGGTACCCTTGGGTCCTATTTATATATTTCTAAAAAACGGCCTGCAAATAGTCAACCTCCGTTGTTCCAAACGGTTATGTGCAGTCTAGGTTGGCCTACCAACAGCGTAACTCTGTTGTTCTAACAGGCTATGGGCAGGCCAGTGGGGGCAAATGGTAAAAATACCTCACAGATCATTGGGCGAGTAGCCCTCAACAACCTCTGCTCGGCAAGGGCAGCGAGTGCTCGATGGAGCTGGCACTCGCCACCTCCGCTCGGCCTTTGGCGGGTACAGTTCCGTACTGCTCTGCTCGCATGCTGTGAGTTCGTTCAACGGTCAGAACTCGGCGAGCGGCCTGGGACTCGATGAAAGGCCTAAAGCTCGACGAACACTGAGTTCCGTTTGACGAACATCGAGCTCTGTTCGACGAACTGAGTGGACTAGGTGGGTTTCTCTCAATCGCCAAGGCAGAACGGCGCTGTCTGGACTAGATGGTACTCGTCGCTTCTACTCCCCTCCCGACGAGTGCGGGCCCGGCTGGCCCTACTTGTGTGCCACTAGCCGGGCTCGCATGGGCGAGCTGGAGGCTGCCGAGCTCTGCCCCCCCCCCCCCCCCCATGCTTGGTCGAGACTTGAGAAAAGAGAGTTGGCCGATTTAGTTCCTCGCGATCCCACTCGCCGGATACGGGGTTATACAGGCCAGGCTACAAGGTAAGCAGTTCAGCATGTAATCCCTACAGAAGTCTTCATCGGTAACCCACTGAGCTTCTTATTCAGTCCCAGAAACTTCAGCACGGTCGGACTGAATGGTGTAGAACACATTCAGATACTACATCCCAAACTGGGTATTCAGCTTCTAGTCATTGAACTCGGTTGCAGTGAACTTTTCCAACTTGAGCATCGGCACCGGAGACGAAAAATTTCCCCCTTTCATCATTTTTATGATAGTAGACACGGGAAATCAAAAAATAGTCCACCATGCGCCAAACATCAGCACTCAACGCCAAGAAAGGCAACTCGACACCAAACAGGCCACTCGATGCCAGACAAGGTCCACTCGACGCCAGACAAGGTCCACTCGACGCCTAATGGCTGGACTCAGCGCTTGGACGTGGACTCAACGCCTAGAGTCTGGTCTCAATGCTTGGAGGCTGGATTCAACGCTGTCGACGTCGGGAGGTCACCACTCAATGTCTGGAAACTGACTCAATGCCAACGGACTGCACTCAACACCAAAAGGCTGGACTCAATGCCTTGCAGCTGGAATCGTCGAGCAGCGGGGTTCGTCGAGCAGTGGGAATTTGTCGAGCAGTGGAAATTCGTCGAGCAGTGGAAATTCGTCGAGCGGCGGGATTTCGTCGAACGCAGAACGGCTAGCGATTCGCCAATCGTCCGGGAATTCGTCGAACGCAGAACGACTAGCAATTCGTCGATCGTCTGGCAATTCGTCGAACGCAGAACGGCGCCAGCAGACACTAAACGCAGAAGACGTTTCTTCCTTCCCGATCGATCACTAACGGCGACGACGCAAGTTCTCCGTCTTTCCCGATCTGGATCCCACAACCTCTTCCCGAGCGGATCCGACAGGATCTTCCATATTCCAGACAGCGGGAATGATCAACAACAGCGGCCGGATCGTGGTTTTTACCGACGACGTCCAAATCTCCTCCACCGACAAGCAACGATGGCGGGATATTTCTCCTTCCCGATGAAAAACTGGCGGCGATGGCGGCGAGATCTCTTGGCTTGCAGTCGGCGGCATAATCGTGAATCCCGACCAGACGGGAGAAAGGCAGCGGCGCACGGCGGAATTCCGGCGGCCAAAAAACGAGAACGGTAAACGATTACAGGATGCAAAACCGTGAGCGACAGGGGGCGGTTACTTCGAGAATATAAAAGTCGCTTGAAGCATCCGAGTGGTGATCAAAGTGGAATACCCTACCCGTTGCCCCTAGGTGGGTATAAATAGACAAACCCAAGAAATTTCTACGGGTATCGGATCTTCACGTGTCCGGACTGACCCGTTATGCCTCCGAACCCGTTATTCGTCCAAATATACACTGACAATGATATCTCGAGAATGCATTTGAGCCCGAGTTATTGACAAAGAATATGTGTCTAGCACATATGATCAAAATCATACGACAAAGGGGCGCAAAATTTGAAATCTTTGTCTAGTAGGAATGCTCGGACTCTGTTTGGCACGGTGGTGACAGACATGAACACGAGGGTTAAATTATCATCCGTTAACGCTCACCTAAGAAACTTCATCCACTTTTATGTTCAAACGGATGATGTTTATTAGGTGATGCTCACCAAATAACGGTTTAACCCATACATTTACGGCCGCCACCACCGTTGCAAAGGGAGCCACAAGTTTCAATTTGGGGGTTTATTTTCATGTCAAATCTGCATCTCATGTCTTAAATTTGGAGATGCAAGATGATTAACAGTCAAAAATTCCATATTTTTTCCAGGTATACTTGTTTTTTTTTAAATCAAGTAGAACATGTACTATTTTTTTGTCTCATTTAAATTAAGGCATCATTTGGCGCGGTGTTTAAGGGCGTTCCATTTCCTAAAATCGCACGACGCGCTTGTTTTTCATTTGTTTTTCCACCACCAGTTCGGCACGCCGGCGTTTCACTCCAGGCACAAAAATCTTGGGTCCTGAATCCCTCTCGCGCACCTCCAGTTAGCTGCGTTTTTAGGAAAGAGGAAATGTTTTCCCGCTGAACTGCCCTCCGTGCCCCGCGCAGTGCATCGCGGGGTTGCTAGCATAACCTTTTTAGGGTTGCCACCGGCGGCAGAGCCAGCGGCGGCCTGCCCGGAACACCCGACAGGGACGCAGGACCCCGGGGGTATCCCGGCGGCGCTCCGGCAGGGCCACCGTTGGGTTCCCACGACGGGTTCTTCGGGGACCGGCGACCATGCCGATGGGTTCCGAGCAGGCCGCCACCGGCGAAGGCGCGCAGAAGCAGGGCAGGGTTGAGCCACGACGAAAGGAAGGCGGAGGCAGGCGGATTAATGATATATATAGTATAATAGTTTACACAGTATCATTACAAATATATATAATAATAATTTAAAATAAATTTATATATATATACGAGTGACACGCACGGGCCTCCGGCCCTCGTGCCCCACGCGACAGTACCCAGTCGCGGCGGCGGGCTTCGTCCGACCCCAGCGGGCTCCGCCTGCCCCTAACAGGCTTCGCTGTGCTCCATGCGCCGTTGCAGGTTACGCCCGCATCATGGCGGCCTGTGTCCGCAACATATACATGAGTACTCAAAATGATCGTAAAAAAACATCAATATTATTATTTTTATTTTGTAAAAATGTATACGTTTTGACGCATAAAAATTAATTTATCTAACTCTCTTGCTCTCTCTCTTTATTTTTCTGCAATTTTTAAATTAATGATCATTTATAAGAATAAATAGCGGCAGCCCCCTCTCTCTCGTAACCCCCTCTCTCTCCCTCTCTCTCTCTCGCCGCTCTCTCTCTCCCTCTCTCTCCCGCCCGCCGCCCTCTCTCCCTCTCTTTCTCTCTCTCTTTCTCTCTCTCTCTCATAAATGACGCTAACCCTCTCTCTCCCACCCAGTGGCGGATCCAGAGGTGGGCAAGCGGGGGCCCGGGTCCCCCCCCCCCCCCCCCCAAGGATTTTGAAATTTATGTAATCTTAGTTTTTATTAAATATAAAATATAAGTTATGTATATAGTATAAGTGATGAAATTTATAAATTATAAAATATAAGTAATGTATATAATATATATATATATATATATATATATATATATATATATATATATATATATATATATACAGTTAATAATTCTTGTGAACTTATTTTTTGATTCAATTTCTCTCTTTTATACAGAAAGAGATCGTCTCTCTCGCTTCTCTCGTCTGAGTCGTCTCCATCTCCCCTTTCTGCTAGGCCTGGCTGAGAGCCTCTTAGGAAGAGCTCTTCCCTCGATTGGAGATTTGGCGGCCTCCTTCGGCGGAATCAAAGTCGTATTGTGCTGTTTGGCGTGAATTCAGCCAACTATCGCGAGATTTGGGCGACGTCGGTTGTGATGGGTTGGGGAAATTCTGAATCACACTTTACCTTTGGGTTTTCTTCTTTTTCCTTCCATAAATTTCACTGTAAGTTTTCCTCAGCTGCATCGTTATCAGTTAGACGTTCTTTCTCATTCCGATTTAAAAAACTTGTCAACAATTTCTAAACTTTGTGAGAAACTGGTCGAAACGAAGAAATCAAATACCTATTATCTTGTTGACAAGCTAATTCGGCTTATTTTGACACTTCTGGTCTCAACAGCGACTACAAAACGATCATTTTCTGCTATGAAGTTAATTAAAACAAGACTGCGCAACAAAATGGAGGATGAATTTCTGGCAAATTGTATGACTCTCTACATAGAACGTGAAATAACAGAGAAGATCGAGAAAGATGTGTTCTTTGATGAATTGTATGAGTTGAAAAAACGGTATGCACAACTAAAATTAGATAACATTCATATTGTAAAATTTCTATTATTATTAATGCTAAAATTCAAATTAGAAATTTTTTTGCTTATTATACTTTGATTCACAATTTTATTTGCCCCCCCCCCCCCCCTTACTTCGAATCCTGGATCCGCCCCTGCTCCCACCGCACTCTCTCCCTCTCTCTCTCTCTCTTTCTCTCTCTCTCATAAATGGCGCCAGGCCCCCTCTCTCCCGCCTCCCTCTCTCCCTCTCTCTCCTCTCTCTCTCTCTTTCTCTCTCTCCTTTTCTCTCTCTCCATTTCTTTCTTTCTTGGAACCGTGAGCCTTTATAGGTTTAAGACATCTAAGATTTTTTTTTAACAGTAATGAATAAAGAAGCAAGATCCGACAGTCAAGATTGTTCCAATGATTTTTAAAATCATTGTTTTAAAAACCATTCGATATTTCTTTATAAGTGATAGAGATATATATATTTAAATTGTAAGGTATATATATATACTTTAAAAAATAATTAGAAATTTTATATTATAAAAAAAATATAATAAAAAAATTATAAAATGTCATTGTTGATTGGTCAAATGATTATCTGTTCTGAACAGCTGCAAACACAGACTAGTAAAACAAATCTTAATTTTCAGCAAGCAGTTTCATTTACAAACTTGCATTTACAACTTTTAAAACAACAACCGTTGTCCCAGATCAAGACTAAAAATCAATCTACTAATTTAATGCAACTTTGAATTATGAATCATGAGATGAGAAACTAGCTTCAAAATTTAAAGTGGAAAATTAGATATTATTAATATTCTGAGGGCAATTAAATTAATTAAACATTACACACAAATTGGTAATTAGATTTTTGGAGTCTCGAGCTGATTTCCTGAATAATTTATAATGTATTTTAATATTTGTAAAATTGTAAACATATAAGATCTTCGCATTTGACAATAAAGAGCGGCAAAGAACAACAATGTTGCAAGCAGTCATGCACGGAGGATCCTGTGCGGGCAACATTTATCGAGGGTGCGGCATTTGTTGAGGGGGCGACAACGGTCGCGGGGGCGACAACGGTCGCGGGGGCGACAACGGTCGCGGGGGCGACATCGATATGAGGAGTATTAAAAGTAAACAGAGGACTCAATCAATAACCCAAATGAGTTTCATCCAGATGAACAAAATAACAAAAAATGTAGAAAACTCATTTCGGATTTTTACCCAGATTAACAAAATAGAGGAAAATGAGGAGTATTTAACGTAGAGATTGAGAAAAAGAATGAAAAAAAACTCAAATAGTCCGCTAAATGAAAAAAAAACAGAATATAGATATGCAGTTATAATAGCGTTTCAGCGGACTTGGCGAACTAGGCGGTCTCAGCGGACTTGGGGAACTAGGCGGTCTCTGAGGCAGTCCGCCCTGCTTGAAGTTTCTTCTTGTTTTGTATGACTCTCTATTGTACTTGGCGAAATCATGTCTCGTCATGTATACCTTGTCTTGTAAAGTTGATAGTTGATAATACAAGATCTGTGATTGCTCTCTATTGCCTCTGATTATTTAGATCAGTTTATGATTGGAGTGTTCCTGCGCCTAGTTCTCACTTTCCGCTTGATCAAGTGATCAGCTTGATAGCTCTAGAAGTGTTTGCTTGATACCAGAACTACCGATTGATCAGCTTGTGAGAAATTTCAATAACGGGGCTCTTAAAAAGTTTATGATGCTTCTTGCTTTAAGTATTGGTATTATAATTGTTTTAGAATGATTTTTGTTCAACGGGAATATGTCACCTAGCTACATTGTTCCTGACTCTGCAATTCCTTGGATTAATCTAATGATGGACACCTGCATTTGTTTAGCACATTCGTTTATTATTGATCATGAATTTAAGAATTCCGAAAATATTAATTAATTTTACACAACTAATGAGTTAAAATGATTTTCACTTGCAACAAAAATTTCACTTACCTGTAAATTAATTCCAATGGTCATCACATGGAACAAAGCAGTGCAGAGCCAAAGGAAAATAAAAAAACAGAAAAGCTGGAGGACGTGGAAGAGGACGGGGCACACGAAGAAGCGGTGGAAGAAGTCGAAGAAGAAGGAGAAGTGCGCCAGACATTTCGCCCCATTGGATGAGAACTTGATGACTAAAGAAGAAATTAATAATGGGGGAGAAGAACCTAAAGCCGCTTTTGTGAGATCTAGGTGGCTTACCGTGAAAGAAGCACTTTCGGCAGCCGGAGAAATGGTGGCCAGCTTGATTCCTGTAAGATTGTGACACCTCTTCGCGCCCGGATCATTAGGATTGTGCCATGTCACCAATCCGAGGGAATCTCATTTTCCTAATCCAGGCCAAATCCTTTTTAGGAAGTTCATCAAGGGAGATTATTCTCCAGGCTGCCTTTCCCCCTTTGTGCTCGCCAAACATGGAATGAATGGCCATCTCTTGTGCTATAAAATGGAGGGGAGGCTGTGATTCATATCATCCCAACACCAACAGCGATCCGAAGGAGTTCTTAGCCACCCTCCGTTCTCATCTCAGCGGCATCAGGCGGCGACGGCGGCAGCAGGTGCGCAAGGGGGCGACTCCAGGCGGACGACTTCAGGCGGAGCTATCGGAGCGGCATCCGGTCGAATCCAGTCGGATCGACATCAGGCCGGTCTCCCGCGGTGGTTCCAGGCAGCGGAGGTGATCCCAGGCGGCGCGGCGACATCAGGCGGCCGAACCCAGGCGAGGTCGGCTTCAGGCGTGCAGTCCAGGCGGCGATTCCGCAAAGGAGGTGAACAGTACCACTATCGCCCGGCGACATCACTATCGCTCGGCGATAGTCCGGTTTCACCTTTTCGGTTTTCTCTTCATTGCTCGACCTTATAGTCTCTATTGTAATCTGTACCTCCATACCTTATAGTGGATCTTCTCCGGCGCGCTCTCCCCGTGGATATAGGAGCTTCTCTCCGAACCACGTAAATTTCCGTGTCGTATGTGTGCTTGGATATCTTGTTCTGTGGTTTTTTATTTTGCACGATTGTTTTTTGCTCGATTTAATTCCGTTGCGCTACCGCGGTACTCGGTCTGATTGCATATCAATTGGTATCAGAGGGAGGTTCCGCGGGGGTGATCGTCTGGGCGTTCTGGTTCTAGATCTGGGTCAACGGTAGGTGACGACAAGGTTCACTCCCTAACTTCTCAAGATCTGATCCGAGAACATTTTTCTGATCACTCAGTAGCACTGCGAACAAAACAATGGCGGCAAAATTCGAGATTTCCAAGTACGACGACAAGATCGATTTTGGCTTATGGCAGAAGAGGATCAAGGCGGTTCTCGTTCAGCAAGGACTCCACAAGGCGCTACTCGGCAAGGAGAAGTCCGGCGTGAAGAAAGACGAGGAATGGGAGGAACTGGATTTGAAGGCCATCAGCACAATCCAGTTGAGTCTCGTCGACGAGGTCATGTACAACGTGGTCGACGCTGACACCACCGTAGACCTATGGAAGAAATTGAGGAGCTGTACATGTCGAAATCTCTCACAAACAAGCTCTATGTGAAGAGACAGTTATACAGCTTAAGAATGTCCGAGAGCAACAAGCTGCTAGAACACATGAATGTGTTCAACAAGTTGATCTCCCAGCTGCGGAGCATGGACGTAAAAGTCGAAGAGGAAGACCAGGCGCTTCTACTACTGACTTCTCTACCGAAGTCCTACGACCATCTGGTCACCACGATCCTCTACGGAAAGGATACGCTCAAAATGGAGGAGGTGATGACGACGCTGCTATCGAACGAAACGCGGAGCAAACCCGGCCCCAGCACCAGCGAAGGTTTGTTCGTGAAGAACAAAGAACCGGTCAGAGGGAGATCGAGAGACAGAGGGAAGAAATTCAATCGGGCTAGGTCTAAGTCTCGGGACAAGAAGAACCAGTGCCACTACTGCAAGGAAGAAGGACACTGGAAAAACAACTGTCCGAAGAAAAAGGCGAAAGAAAGGAATCAGGAACAGGCGGCTGTGGCGTCTGACCCCGAGAGCGATGGTGACGTACTCCATGTACACTCCACCCTCGATACCACTGATACGTGGATCATGGATACGGGATGCTCGTATCACATGTGCCCGAACATAGAATGGTTCACTAGCTTCAGGCAATGTGACGGCGGTCGCGTTCTGATGGGAAACGACTCGGAGTGCAAGACACTCGGGATCGGCAGTATCAGAATTAAGATGTTCGACGGAACAATCAGGACCCTTACTGATGTAAGATACGTGCCCGATCTGAGGAAGAGTCTAATTTCCCTAGGCACTCTAGAGGCGGCTGGGTGCTCATACACCGGCGAGGGAGGATATCTGAAGGTCAAGAAAGGCGCTCTGGTGGTCATGAAAGGAGAGCGCTCTGGTACTCTCTACAAACTGATCGGCACTACCATCGCCGGCGACGCGGCGGTTTCTGAGACGACAGATGAGGACTCCTCTCTGCTGTGGCATGCTAGACTTGGCCACATGAGCGAGAGAGGACTGCTGGAGCTTCACAAGAAGGGCCTACTGAAAGGAGTCAAGACATGCAAGTTAGACTTCTGCGAGACCTGCGTTCTCGGGAAGCAGCACAGAGTGAAGTTCGTGACATCTACGCAGCGGAGTAAGCAGACACTGGAATATATACACTCAGACGTTTGGGGGCCTGCCCCAGAGCCGTCTCTTGGTAGGGCCAGATACTTCGTGACTTTCATCGATGATTTTTCGAGAAAAGTCTGGATCCACTTTCTGAAGCACAAGTCCGAAGTATTCGAGAAATTCAAAGTCTGGAAGACGACAGTGGAAAAGCAGACCGGAAAAAGAGTCAAATATCTGAGATCTGATAACGGTGGCGAGTACACCTCAGCGGAGTTCCAGGAATACTGCAATCAGGAGGGCATCACTCGACACCTTACTATTCCTGGTACACCGCAGCAGAACGGTGTGGCAGAAAGGATGAACCGAACGTTGCAAGAGAAAGCTCGGTGCATGCGGTTACTTGCAGACCTACCAAGGTCCTTCTGGGCCGATGCCATTAATACGGCATGCTATCTAGTGAATCGATCCCCATCGATGTCACTGAATCTGAAATCGCCACAGGAAGTTTGGTTAGGCAGGCCGGTTGACTACTCTGACATCCACATCTTTGGTTGTCCTGTGTACACCCTTGTACAGGACTCTGAGAAGACGAAGCTGGATGCTAAGTCCAAACGGTGCATCTATCTGGGACGAAAGACCGGCACGAAGGGGTTCAAACTGTGGAACCCGGACACAAAGAAGGTGGAGGTCAGGCGCGATGTGATCTTCGATGAGGCCTCTATGCTCAAGAAATCTGAGGCTCAGTCTAAAGAGGTGGAGGAGACTCCAGTCACACCCCTAGAGGTGGAGCTGGAAGGGAGCGACCAAGCTGATGACCACGGTGATTCCTCTGACCCAGAAAATGCTGATGCTGTGCAACCTACGGAAGCAGAGCCGTACTCTATTGCTAGAGAAAGGGCAAGGAGAGAGGTCAGACTGCCTCTCAGGCTACAGGACACGATAGCGTACGCTTTCCAGGTGATCTCCACAGATCCTGGATCTTATAAAGAAGCTGTAGAGAGTAGAGAGAGTTCTCAGTGGAAAGCAGCTATGGAAGAAGAGATGGAGTCCCTTCGTAAAAACCAGACTTGGGACTTGGTTCGTCTGCCCAAAGGGGCGAAGGCAATCAGTTCCAAATGGATATTCAGGAAGAAGGAATCTACATCCGACAAAGACCAGTGGAGATACAAGGCCAGATTCGTTGCCAAGGGGTTCGCGCAGAAGAAGGGTGTCGATTTTGATGAAATATTCTCACCCGTGGTAAAACACTGCTCCATACGGGTGCTTCTTGCGATGGTGGCAATGTACGATATGGAGCTAGAGCAGATGGACGCGAAAACAACGTTTCTTCATGGCAACTTGGAAGAGGAGATCTACATCTTGCAGCCTGAAGGGTTTGTACAACCCGGTGACGAAAAGAAGGTGTGCAAACTAAGAAGGTCCCTCTACTGTCTGAAGCAGGCTCCAAGAATGTGGAACAAGAGATTTGATATGTTCATGGTTTCACAAGGATTCAGCAGGAGCCAGTACGACAGCTGCACCTACTACAAGTTTCTGGCAAACGACGACGTTCTGATTCTGATGCTATACGTCGACGACATGCTGATTGCGTGCAAGTCAGCTCAGGAGATCCAGTCTTTGAAGCAGAAACTGCAAGCTGAGTTTGAAATGAAGGATCTGGGTCAAGCACAAAAGATCCTTGGCATGGAAATCAAGCGAGATAGGAAGCGGGGCATGCTTTGGCTTTCTCAAATAGGGTACATTCAGAAGGTTCTGGAAAAGTTCAATATGACTGAATCTAAGCCCGTTTCAACCCCTCTCGGGCAACAGTTTAGATTATCGTCACAGCAGTGTCCAGACACAGAGGGAGAACGACAAAAGATGCTCGAGGTGTTGTACGCTAGTGCGGTAGGATGCTTGATGTACGCCATGATCTGTATCAGACCAGATATCGCTCAGGCTGTGAGAGTAGTCAGCAGATATATGGGGAATCCGGGGCGACAACACTGGGAAGCAGTCAAGTGGATTCTAAGATATCTGAACGGAACGAAAAACGTCGGTTTGCTATTTAAGAAGAGCGGAGTTTCTAAAGTCCTAGAGGGCTACGTTGATTCCGACTATGCGGGCGACCTCGACCGAAGAAGATCTACCTCCGGGTACATCTTCCTTTGTGGTGAGGGCCCCGTCAGTTGGAAAGCCACTCTGCAGGACATTGTGGTTTTATCTACGACAGAGGCTGAGTACATTGCTGCAGTGGAAGCTGCGAAGGAAGCTATCTGGCTCAAAGGTCTCGCCAAAGAACTCAGGATCTCTCAGGAAGCGGTGAAGCTGCACTGTGACAGTCAGAGTGCGATTTGTCTGGCCAAAGACCCAGTCTATCATGCCAGGACAAAACACATTGATGTGCGGTACCATAAGTTGAGAGAGTTCGTTGCTGGCGGAGATATTCAGTCACTAAAGGTGCACACTGAGGATAATATTGCAGACATGCTGACCAAGCCGTTGACCGGAGTCAAGTTCAAGCACTGCCTTGACTTGGCTCACATCTGTGCGTGCTGATCGTGGAAACCCCAGGGAGAGGGGGTAGTTTGTCGGAGGGAGGAGATCCAAGTTTCAGGTGGAGTCTGTCGCGTGAGGCGTCAAGGTGGAGATTGTTAGATTGTGACACCTCTTCGCGCCCGGATCGTTAGGATTGTGTCATGTCACCAATCCGAGGGAATCTCATTTTCCTAATCCAGGCCAAATCCTTTTTAGGAAGTTCATCACGGGAGATTATTCTCCAGGCTGCCTTTCCCCCTTTGTGCTCGCCAAACATGGAATGACTGGCCCTCTCTTGTGCTATAAAATGGAGGGGAGGCTGTGATTCATATCATCCCAACACCAACAGCGATCCGAAGGAGTTCTTAGCCACCCTCCGTTCTCATCCCAGCGGCATCAGGCGGCGACGGCGGCAGCAGGTGCGCAAGGGGGCGACTCCAGGCGGACGACTTCAGGCGGAGCTATCGGAGCGGCATCCGGTCGAATCCAGTCGGATCGACATCAGGCCGGTCTCCCGCGGTGGTTCCAGGCAGCGGAGGTGATCCCAGGCGGCGCGGCGACATCAGGCGGCCGAACCCAGGCGAGGTCGGCTTCAGGCGTGCAGTCCAGGCGGCGATTCCGCAAAGGAGGTGAACAGTACCACTATCGCCCGGCGACATCACTATCGCTCGGCGATAGTCCGGTTTCACCTTTTCGGTTTTCTCTTCATTGCTCGACCTTACGGTCTCTATTGTAATCTGTACCTTCATACCTTATAGTGGATCTTCTCCGGCGCGCTCTCCCCATGGATGTAGGAGCTTCTCTCCGAACCACGTAAATTTCTGTGTCGTCTGTGTGCTTGGATATCTCGTTTTGTGGTTTTTTATTTTGCACGATTGCTTTTTGCTTGATTTAATTCCGTTGCGCTACCGCGGTACTCGGTCCGATTGCATAACAGATTCCTGCAGAAGATGTTTGAGATCTAGATCCAGGTACCTGGAGAGGGTGTAGATCTGCAAGGAAACTGAGTTTAAGAGTGAAGAGGTCGGCGTTAACAGAGATTCAGTAAAGGATGAGTTCTAGATGGCTTACTGTGGAAGAAGCAAGTTCCGCAGCCGCATAAATGGTGGTCGGCTCGATTCCTGCCGAAAACGGAGGGCAGCGTTCTTCGTCGATGTAGAGACGCGAAGAGAGGAGTTAGTCGGCGAGAACTGGACAGCAGGAGGAAGGCGGAGGATGGGTTTGCGAGGGGGCGGGGCTGTAGCGACGGGTCCGCGTTGGAGAATGAGCAGTTGCACTGTGTAGAACTGAGAATTACCTATTTGATCGGGCGTTAAGGCTGAAAGCGCGATCTGTGGCATTCGCACAAGACGATCCGTATTCGTTGATTTGTAGTGATCGTGCGGTGGGAAACCAAAGGATTCGTAGCTTCATCTGTGACTCATTTGTGACCCTTGATTGCAGTAGATCATGTGGCTGGTAATCTTGACAGGAAGCAGAAAAAGTGGAGGGTTTTTTCGGAAGATGAAAGTTACACAATTTAAAAGGGTATTTTGGGAACAAAAATGCTATACCATCCCTAAAACCTCCTCCTGTATAATATAAAGATAGACCATATTGAATAGTTTTATAATTGAATTGGTGTTCAAAATTTCTAGTCATTTTATAAATAAGAAATTTATACAATATTATTTATTAATTTTAAACATGGCTTTTTCTAATCATGTCTGGGCCCGTCCTGGCCTGGCATGCCTAATTTGCACCCTAGACCCTAGTCTTTATTATCTACAAATATTTTATTACCCGCACATCAATACATAAGAAAAGACATTCACTCCTGCAATCTAGCGGTGCACAAAAGGACTGGGCCTGGAAAGCCCACCTGGGTCCGGCCCGGCAAAAGTCTTGTTAAGCCTAGGCCCGGGCAGGTCTGGTCCAGGCCAAGGCCTGGGGAGCCTAAAAAGGGCCCCATATTAGTGTTTTGCATGTCCTAGTGCCCGGCCCGGGCCAGTCCCAGGCCAAGCCCGGTCCAGGCCCAGACCAAGTCCGGTCCTAGGCTTTGCCTAGGCCAAGCCCAGACCTTGCTTGGGCTTGGCCCAAGACTGACTCAAACAAAGCTGCACGGCAAAAATTATCGCGCAAATTTATTTAAAAATTGTCAGCTGCCAACATCTTTAATGACTTGAGAGACGTTGAGAAGAGACGTATCATAATAATCAATTGTCATAATTGTCGGTCAGCCCAATGTTCCATGCTCTATGAGAGCCGTTTTCAGCGGCTCTCTTGAATTTTTTTTATTTTTTTTATTTTTATAAATATTTAATATATCAAAAATAAATCTTTAGTCTTCTATTTATACTAATTAAATTTTTATACAAAAATTTTGAAAAAATAGGTTTAGGTCAGACCTGGGCCTGGTTAGGCCCGGTCTGGGCCTAGTCTGGGCCTAGCCGAAGAGGTCCAACTAGTGCCCCTTTATATAAGGGGTCTAGACCTGGCTCTGGCTATTGTCAGACTCGGGCTTGGGCCTGGGCAAAAAAAGCTTGGGCCTGAGAAAAAAAAAGCCTGGGTCTAGTAAGCCCGGTCCTAAAAAACTAAATCTGTCAGTCTTTATGTGCACGGCTACTGCAATCAAGTACTTTATTGTAGCAAAAATAATATTAATTTTTTAGTCCAATTGATGTGTATACTCTTTTTTTGTGTGTATCCATTTACAAAGGAGACCATTAGAGGCACCTGTTAGGTGCCCTAAGAGTCTAGTCACTAAGCATGTTAAACGAGGAAGGAAGTGGACCAATAAAGACTTGGAATGAAACTCGAAATTGCCAGATCGTATCATATGGAGCATCTCAGTCCATTGAGAGCCCAGGCTTTAAGGTTGTAAACTTTTCAAGAAATGGTTCATCTCTTTCTTGTTAACATCTCCCACACACAAATTTATGTCTTTGAATCTTCATGTATTCAATTTACTATCATGTTTTTGCACCTTCAAGTAACAATAGAAGTATAGAATTCAGAAATTCTTTATAAATTTGTGTTTTAGGCTCAGTTTGGGAGGATTTATTTTCACCGGTCAAGCGGTTACGACCACATGAACCGGACCATAATTAAGGTCTGGTTCATGCGGTCGTAACCGCTTGACCGGTGAAAATAAGTCCTCCCAAACGAAACCTTAGGCTCTGTTTGGCAATGGTGGTGGCAGTCATGAACTCCAAGACTTCTCCTAAGAAACTTCATTTGCTTTTATGTTGAAAATTACTTTTCTGGTTTTGGTGGAGGTCGTAACTGTTGTCATACCAAACATACATTCTATAAATGGAGCCTTAAGTTCTGTTTGTTTGGCCATTTTTCAACTGGAGGGAAAACAACGGCGCTTACAACATATAGTCGGTGGCCCTCCAATTCCCACTGCCCCCGCTCCCAAATATGATTTTAAATCTGTTTTGAGACCGTAGCCACCCCTCTCCATTCCCCACCGCTCCAACTCTCACCATCAAAATAAACAGAGCCTTGGTCGTATTCCTCATCTCAGTTGTAAGACAAAGAAAGAACAGCAAAATGAACAAATATGGAAACAATAGCTTTGCAAAGGACTCATCAAATCATGTAATTATAGAAAACTTGACTGAGGCTACAAGTTGTTTTTTGAATAATGATGCTTATTCAGGAACAAGTAATTAAAACAACTCACACAGATCATAAATTATTACTAATGTTTAACTGCAGCATGGTAAAATAAAAATAAAAAATTTAATCAAATATACAATACCTTACAAACATCCTCCTCTGATGCTTCTAGATGCGGCTTATATCGCGACCAAATATGAAGGTGGTTAGCCAGTTTATAGCCACATAGAACCGATTCCTCCAACTCACAACGCGGGTCAAATAAGCTGACCTCCAGATAAACCAGCTAACAAACCCAGCAAGAGTCAATCCCTTGGCCTCCTGGAAGGAGAGTCGAGCTCGACCATAAGTTAAGGGAGTTGAAATGAAAATAATAAGATCAATGGATATTTAAAAATTATGAACAAATGACTCAGTAAGGATTGCTCTCATAAAATGGAAAACATAAAATCTATTATGAAAGGTTAAGGCTTCGTTTGGAACGGAGTTTTTTCCCCGGTGAGTTTGGACAAAAACATCATAACTATAGAATGTGTACAAAAAAATTAGTTGTAAACATAAAAGTGGATGAAGTTCCTTAGGTGAGGTCGGGCAGTCACAAAGTACGGTTCATAACCACCACCACGTTCATGACCGCCGCCGCCGCGCCAAATGGGGCCTAAGAATGTGTGTGTGTGGGGGGTGGGGGTGGGGGGGGGGGGGGGGGGGGGGTGATGGATAATATCAATAGTAGAAAAAAAAACATGAAAATTTACATCCATAATGATAGATTCATGGCTATTTTAGATATCTGACTACTGCATTAGTAATAATGCCATGATATTATGTCATTCTCCATACCTCCCCTGGGAGCTTGCATAAGTAATAATGCACCCCTCTATATTTTGAAATTACATTTATCTTCCCTCTAAGTTTCTCAAGTTTAAAAAAATACCCCTTCCCTTATAAATATGAATGGAAAATGAAAAAAAATCAGTCAAATGGGAGTTGCGGAGATGAGAATGCTTAGGTGGATGTGTGGACACACGAGATTTGATAATATTAGGAATGAAAATATCAGGGATAAGACAGGAGTAGTACCAATTTTAGAGAACATGCAAGAAGCTCGTCTAAGATGGTTTGGACACGTACAAAGGAGGCTATTAGAGGCCCCTGTTGGGCGTTGTGAGAGTCTAGTCACTAAGCAAGTTAAACGAGGGAGGGGTAGACCAATAAAGACTTGAAATGAAACTATAAGGAAAAACATGATGCACTGAGGCAATAGTGAGATTATGAAAAAAGATAGGACACAATGGCAACAAAGGATCCATATGGCCGACTCCACTATAGTGGGATAAAGGCCTGAGTGTTGTTGTGTTGTTGTTGTATTAAATTTTACCCTTTATACTGACTTTACATTGAAAAGTGTGACCATTTCCTTTAAAAATATAGATGGAAAGTGATCGAATATGCCAAATTATTTTATGATATTCCAATTTTACCCATTGGATGTGTTACATTTTAACCATTGTAATGATTTAGAATCATTATTATAAAAGGATAAAATTGAAATATTTCTATCATTTTCCATCATTTTCTAAAGTAACATTTTTTGTAAACCAAGGAAACTTAGAGGGGGAGGTAAATATAATTTTGAAATATAGAGTGGTGCAACCTGTAGTTATGCAAACTCCCAGCCCCCAGGGGAGGCCCCCGTAATTTATATATATATAAAGGAATCTTTTTTTGACATTACTGCTTAAGAATTATACAAGTAATAAATATATAAATAATTGTATAAGAATTAAATATATAAAAAATAGTTCATATTATTTAAATATATAAAGGTTAGGCGAAGCCCGCCGCCGCAGCCCGCCGCGGGGCACGGGGGGCCTCCCGTGCACTGTCGCTCAAGTGTGCCTGAACCAGTTTTTTAGCAAAAAAACGCGGAACACGCGACTTTTTGAAAATAGACCTACTTTCCATGCATTTTTAGGAAAAGTGTTCAATATGAAAGTTGTAGATCTCGTCGAGATCTACGAGTTTCATGTTGAGCACTTTTTGATTTGAAATCGTTTAGGCCCCGATTTGGGCCCCGAAAAAAACCACGCCGAACATATGTACGGACGCCCGGGTTCGGCGTGACTTTTTTCGGGACCCAAATCGGGGGCTAAACGGCTTCAAATGAAAAAGTGATCAACATGAAAGTTGTACATCTCGTCGAGATCTACAACTTTCATGTTCAACAATTTTCCTAAAAATGCATGAAAGTAGACATTTTCAAAATGCGTGGGTAGCCCATTTTTTGCTAAAAAAAACGGGTTCCGCGGATTTACATTAAATCGTGTGTCTATATATATATATATATATATATATATATATATATATATATATATATATATATATATATATATATATATATATATATATATATGTATGACAGAGATCGGGTGCAAACATGCCAACAGTGCATCGTAGCCGTTGAACAGGGAAGAATTCAGCGAAGGTGGTGATTCGAGCAGCGGCGGCGACCGGCGCGACAACGGAGGGTTGGAGGCTTCTTCCCTGATTCATCCCGACCTCGCCCAGCTCTGCAGCAGCGACTTCCACCACAGCGTCCGGCGGCAAAAGCCGCTCTCTCGCATTTTGTTCGCACGGGAACAGTTCGCATATGAATCAGATCAATTAGAATGTTCAATGTGCAAATAACTATAATTTCAATGTTGTGTTATGTAAATCTCCCAAAACATGACTGGCATAGAATGCATGCTCTTCATGCAAGATCATCAATAATTATATGATACAAATGTAATAATGATGAAAGACTAGTGAGCAGCGCTAACCTTGCTTTGCCTAAGGTCTACCAGAGCTTTGTACCTCCCAACAGTTGCCATGCTTCCGAGGTGTTTGTATACAAACTGATCTCCCAAATCTATATTTGTGGCTTTGTTTGCATGGCCGCCGCCAGCTTTACCGATCCGGTTCATTAGGCGTGCTAGGTATTTCCCCTGCCTTTCTGCTACCTGTATTGACAGCACATTAGAAAGAGTGGACCATATGATGATTTAACTAAGAAACTCTAAAGAGAATGAAGCTTTAATAATTTGTCTTGCTTGAGACATAAGCATAGAACATAGTCATGTAGAGTTTGAGATCGAGTTCTCCATATCTCAGATCTATAGATAATCTTGCTCAAGATTTTCTAGTAACGAGAGAGACAAGTAGAGAGGGAGGAGGGACAGTGGGAGAGAGCAAATTAAGGGCCTGACCAAGTAGTATAGAAAGACAAAATCGCATAAGAAATTACAGAATATTAGACAAAAGGAATCCGGTGACTATAATAATCATAAGGACCTAATTTGTGGTTTTGAAGCTACTGTGATCCATCTACCCCTTCTGCATCAGGACAACCATTTATCGAATCTACTGAACACAATACATAAAGCCAAATGAACCTGTGCTAATGCTGGCAAAACTGCCTTCTCTGTACTTTCAAGAAATCCGCTACAGTCGCCGATCGCGAACACATCTGGTATTGAAGGAACACGCAGCCACTCGTCTACTCCAATCCTGCAAAACTGAAATGTTTTAAGTTTTCTCGTGTGACAGGCTCACTAATATGACAATAGCTATTAGCTAATATTGTGCATGTAACATGTGATTGCAGATTAAACTATAATTATAATTCTCTGGGATGTTAATGATAAATCAAAACATAAGAAACTATGACCGTGCTATAAACAGCATTAAGAAGAGCGGACATAGAAAATAACAATTAGTTGTCATGATCAAGTATATAAGATAGAGAGTTTACCTGCCACCTGGTGACTTCGGCAGCTCCATTGACCTTGTAAAAGAGGAGGGGCCCACGCCAGTAGACCACACCAGGAGACCATACGGAACTTTAGTGCCATCGCTTAAAATTATGTTTTCAGGCTGAACATCTTTGACAACCCCACGAACCAAGCGAACCCCAGACTACAGAAGTATTTGGAAAACATGGAAATAAAAGAAAGATAAATCTTCTCCTTCTGTGGAAAATAACTAGAATTGTAATTTCCTATAAACAGAATATATATCTTCTACGGGAAAAACTGTAAAAAAAAGTAGGCAGATAGTAATAGGACAAATCAAAGAACTATGGATAAACACGTACGTAGAGCAATGACATCCTGCAATCACTTGGTTTTAAAAAAAATTAAAGAAATAAACTTCAACATTTTTAACCCAAATAGAACAATAAGTTAAATCATATATTAGTGTTTGCAACAATAAATACAAATTATCCGAAAAACTTTCAAGGAAAAATAGAAAGAAAACAAATAGTGTGGTAAACAACTAAGGCACCTCTAGGGCTATGATTACAGTAATATAGTAACTGGAGAGATAGAGGACTTGCTTTCCTAGTAGGAGAATTATAAAGATCATCAACAACAACATAATCACCGTCATTACCAATCATAATCTTATCTAATTATGAAGGTTATTAACCCATTAGTGCTACATGAGGGATTGACTATAATTTGTGCAGAGTCATTTACCACAACTTCTAGTCTTGTTATATACTCGTATTCAATCTTGTTGAGAACTAAGGTCCAGCGGAATTGGGTGTGTGGGGGACCGCATATTTGGGCTTCCCCATCGCGTTCCAGGTCTGGGTGTTGACCCCGGTGGGCCCCCCCATGTGGCGGAATATCCCTGCCATCCCGTGGTTGGATTAGTCCCACATTGCCTGCAACGGGTGGTCCTTGGTGTTTATGTACCCCCGTCCCCCCTTACCATCACCTCGGGGTTTTGGGAATATGTGTGGTGACGGGTGGTTTCCACATGGTATCAGAGGCATCCCGTTGCGGGGGTGTGTTGAGAACTAAGGTCCAGCGGGATTGGGTGTGTGTGGGACGCATATTTGGGCTTCCCCATCGCGTTCCAGGTCTGGGTGTTGACCCCGGTGGGCCCCCCGTGTGGCGGAATATCCCCGTCATCCCGTGGTTGGATTAGTCTCACATTGCCTGCAGCGGGTGGTTCTTGGTGTTTATGTACCCCCGTCCCCCCTTACCATCACCTCGGGGGTTTTGGGAAGATGTGTGGTGACGGGTGGTTTCCACAAATCTAAACATGCTTTTCTGAAATGCTGCAACAAAAACTATATAGCCATGCTTAATTGATGCATTTTATGTGCTTGCCCTGCCCAGTATTGCACATGCACAAACCACCTAACTCTATTTTTATGGCGTAAAAGTTAAATATATACTACTCTTATTGCCTCTTTAATATAATTTTTCCCATTGTCCTCCACAATTTGATAATAACTCCAACTTAACATTCCCCTTGGTTGTTACTTTTTTATTGGGGTTAGGCTTTACATTCTTGAGGATGACAAGAATATCACTTGAAGTCAAAAATAACATTTTGTACATCATCTACCCTCCATTATATGCCAAACCACCTATCTATTTCTTTGTAGATTATCCTTAATTGTAGTTAAGACTACAAATCTTCTTCATACATGTGCTTTGATACGATCCCGGAGAGTAACCGAGAAGGGGAGGGTAGGTGGCTAGGAGAGGGAGAAGGGAAATAGGAAATGAGATGAACTAGGGAGCAGCCCTAAAATTGCATTCGTCCAAAGATAAAACACTAATACAAGCATACAACATCTTTTATACCAACAAGGTGTGAATAACAAAATACATTCTGCAAATAGAAAAAACCAAAATAACATTGAAATAGAAATAATCAAGTAGATCGATCGTCAGCGGTCCTAGGCTAGAGAAAATTGGCACAGTCGGTCGGTCGGCCGGGCTGGTGGCAGTCCTGTCAGAGACTGAACGACATCAACAAGCGAGGTGGGAAGCTTCGGAAGGTCTGTCGGGCGATAGGGAGGCATAACAGACGGCCTCGATAGGGGCCAAAGCCCCTCGAGGAAGTCGACGTAAGTGGTTCGTTGGATCGTGCAAAGAGAGGCTGAAGAGCAGAATCACCGTCGAGGATACACGGCTGGTCGCCTGGCCCCCATGGAGGAACTGATTGGTCATAGTCGCCCAATTAACGCGCACATCGCCAAGTGTGCGGAGCTAAGCCATCCCCAAAATGGTGTTGATGTCGTCGAGGCCAAACGCGTAAAAGTCTGTGGTCACGGAGCAGAATCCCACAAAGAGAGTCACGACAGGGCAATGGCCCTGAGTCGGTCGGTGTCACCCATCGCCAAGGCGGAATGAAAAATCTAGAGATGGAACCGAGGAAAGTCAGAGTTGTTGCACCATGACGATGAGGCTATGTCTCGCGTTGTTGTTCACCATGACGATAATCGGGCGATCGCAAAGCGTACCTAGGAACTTCATGGTCTGCGGCCCGAAGATCCCGCCCACTGAGACACAAGATAACTCCAAGCGGAGGAACTTAGTCGTGGCAAGGTCGAAGGGGGACCCTCCGATGAAAGCTCTGGGGCCTCAAAGTGAGCCAAGGAAACCTTAGGGTCGATGTCGCCAACGATGGTGTGAAACTCCTAGATGGTGCACTCATGATTGGGGGAGTAGGGTTGGCGGCAACGAAAACACATGCCCTTGTTGCGAAGCTCGTTATAATTACTATTTGAGAGACACTGAGGGGTCGAGGGGCGTGGCGGAGGAGCCGGGGCGGACGGTCGCCAAGGTGGATGTGAAGGGGGGTGGCCGACCAGAGAAGCATGAGGTCTAGGGGAGAGGTCGGACTCCACCAAACGCGTCATGTCAAGGGCATCGGAGACCGTCCGAGGGTGGTGCATGCGGAGACGAGAGCAGATGCGGGGCAGCATACCTTGCATGAAAAAGCCCAAGTAATGGTCGGGAGGAAGGTCGGGAACGTGGGTGACCAAGGCGACAAACTCATCAAAATAGTAGTCCAGTCCAATCTTGTCATGGCGTCGCCTAGGCGACTCTTAGGCGTCCTGGCGCCCAATTGTAAAGAAAGGCGATTGGCGCCTTTTTTAAAAAAAAAAATATGGGAATAGACTGCAATCTAAAGCCTTCAGACTATAGACTGCGGTTATTATAATAACTGCAGTCCATACTCTGTTTTTTTTTAAAATAAATTGAGTAAATTGGCGTCTTGCGACTTGCTCGCCTTGTGGTCGCCTAGGCGTCCACCTTGTCGCCTAAGCGTCAAGCCGCCCGGCGCTCGCCTTGATGTCGTGACAAGAATGGTTCAGTCCGGCTGTCTGGTGGACGTCGCAATGACGCTAGATGCCAGAGGAGCCGGAGTAGCGGGTGTCGTACAACTGAATCATCTCATGTTTGAGCTTGGACCATGAGAGGGATTGGTTAGATTGGCGGAGCCGCCGAGCCCAATGGAGCACAGAGTCGTCGAGACCGACAAGAACGGTGGACACCTTGTCCTGCTCCGGCGTGAAGTTGAGGTCAAAGTACTGCTCCGCCTTCACGATCCAACCCATCGGGTCGGTGCCGACGAAGGACGGAATGTCGAGGGAGAGAGCCAAGGCGGCCTGAATTTGGGGGGATAGTGGCTCGGTTGGGGGTCTCGGCGGCATGGCACCGAAGAGGGATCCTCCGTTCGCAGGCAAGCCGGATCCGGAGGCAGCAGTCGACGCTGGGAGGGAGTAGATCTTGGAGTGGAGAGCGAGGTATGCATGGAGGCGATGAGCTGATCTTAAGCCTTGACATGATGGCTAAGTAATCGGAGGAGGTCCGGAGCGGTGTCACCGGAGGAGAGAGTGTAGGGCGCCATGGAGGCTGGAAACAGAGGGCCGGCGGTTCCATTAATAAGGTCATGTGTTCAAGAACGATGGTTCATAACCACCGCGTTCATGACCGCACCGTCGTGCCAAACAGAGTCTTAATCATTGGATGTGTTATTAGTTATCTCTACTTACTCTCCCCTTGAGCCGCTCCTCTACCAAAATCATGGTTGATCAGGGCTTCTTTTGAACCTCGCTGAAAGTTCGTAGGAAAATTTTCCAAAGGTAGCCGATGGAGGTGGTAGTGGATGGTGGTGGTTGGCGATGGACAGCAGTAGTGATGAATGATGATTGTCTAGGACAGATAGTAAAGAGGAGGGCGGATGAAGCAACTTTAGAGGTTATGAAACCTTCATGAGTCACCTGAGAGTGAAGGCGAAAGAGAAGCAATACTCAATTTTGGAGTTTGATAGTCAACTTTAATCAGGATCCAGGCCTTTACATAGGTGCGTACAAGGGTAAAATTGTAAACACCGGAAGGGAGTATTCTAAAAGGGAGTATTCTAAAGAATATTCTTTTAAAAATAATACAAGAATTAATAATGTAAAAATTATCAACTATGATGACCACATCAATGAGGGTCGCAGTTCCCTAGTTTTGATCTAAATCATTTGGTGTTTGATTTAGGATCTGGATTCTCCGAGGATCTAGAACATTTTTTTCTTCAACCCCAACAATTATGAAGTGAAAATTGCAAATCTTGCAGCATCTGTGATCATGCCTAGTGTATAATCACGATCAACCAACAGTTTGATTCCCTTGTCAATATATAAAGTAAATAACTAAACGCATGCGATCAGAGCAGCCCTACGATTGGTCTGAACCCATTGTTGGGTTTCTACCCCCAAATTCACCTCATTCGACATATCTTGTCGGGTAATGGGATGCAGCATGTGACTGTTATTCTACGCGAGGGGAAAGTAATATAAAAATAAAGGGCACATTGCATTGCCCACAACTAAATACCATAAGAGGATCTCCTAAAATTGAACATTAAGAAGCTTAATATTGGCTTTAACCCCATGGAATGAGCTCAAACTACCGCAGAACTAAAAATCAGCTTTATGTTTAAGCTCCATCTAATCCTTATTAAATACGCATAATCAATGCTGCTTCAAAATCAAGTCAGCACAAAGTGCTAAAGTAACTAAAATTACCAAATCAACTATATGGCTAACTGATACGTCTACGAACGAAGAGCGAAACATGATTGCATTAAACACGAATACGGACACAATCCGGAGGGAACTCCGGGTAAGATCAAGGAGGCTGGTTCCTCCTATGACTCCTCTCTCAAATGATAGCCAAAACTCTAAAACCAAAGATAAAGAAAACACTCTCATACCACCTCCTTATATAGGGAGGGGGGCTCACATGACAATAACATAAAATAAGATTAATTAATAATAATTAATACAAATTAATTACATGAATCAATTAAGATGGTTTCCATATGTGTGCTCCGGTGGTCCCGGCGACGGGTGGCTCCTCCGAAAAACGTGTGAGGGTAACATTACGCTGGTCTTGAAAATCGGTCTTATCCTCAAGGACGAATTGTAAATCTTTATCCGGATCTTTAAGAACGGAAGCGACGAAAAAATAGCAAACGATTGGTGGCAGCTAGTTTGGGTCTCAAGGGAAAAAAAGAAAGTTGATGTTATGGGGCAAAGGGAATAGGAAAAAGTAAATAGAGTGGTTTGTCTTGTAGTGGGGGAAGCAAAACTTTTGGCATGGGTGATGAGAAAGGGGTCCCAGTAGTTTCAATGGAAACGAAAAAAACAAAGAGGACGTGCGACTCGAGGAATTGCATTAGGGTGTCAGTTTGGGTGCGCTGCCTGTAGAAATGGCGGAGGAGTGGTATGGGCCGCTGGCAGGGAAGGCGGAACGACACGTCGATAGACGGCGGGGATCGCCTCCGATCCCGTCGATCACAGGGGCGGTCATGGAGGCGCGGGATTTTGCGGCCAGAATCGGCACGACGGCGAGTCCGTGGAGGTAGGAGTCCGGCTGGTGGGCGGCGTCTGGCTGGAGCTGGAGTGCGTCGGTAGAAGAAGGATTCCTGACATTGCTGGAGGTGCGGGCTGCAGGGAGATGCAGGCTACCACCGAAAACGGCGCTGGAGGTGTGGGCCAGTGTCACTGCTGCCGGAAGCGGCGTTGGAGGTGCGGCGGCTGCTGCCGGAATAGGGGCGCTGGTGGTGCGGGTGGCTTCTGCGGCTGCAGGAATCGGTGCTGGAGGAATCTGATTGTGTTCGACAAGTCGATCGAGCTTATCGTGGAGGCGATGCATCATGGCGAAAATGTTGGGGAGCATCTCGGTTTGTCGATCAAGCTTGGCACAGATGGAGATGGCGTTGAGGTGTGTGTTCATCGTGGCTTGATCCCCGACGGCGTGGAACGAGCAGACGGGGGCGACAAGTCAGACCCATTGATACGTCTACGAACGAAGAGCGAGATATGATTGTATTAAACACGAATACGGATACAATCCGGAGGGAACTCCGGCCAAAATCAAGGAAGTTGGTTCCTTCTATGACCCTCTCTCAAACAAGAGCCAAAACTCTAAAACCAAAGATAAAGAAAACACTCTCATACCACCTCCTTACATCGGGGGGGTGGGGGGGCTCACATGACAATACATAAAATAAGATGAATTAATATTAATTAATTAATACCAATTAATTACACTAATCAATTAAGTTGGTTCCATATGCGCACTCCGGTGGTCCCGGCGACGGGTGGCTCCTCTGAAAAACGTGCGAGGGTGACACTAACACCGTAGCTAAGACGTGCTCAACCCTTGAATAGCTTTCATTCACCCTAGGTAAATCCTATTAAATCTCGAACCAAAGACCTCTCACCCATGAACTCCAACGCTCCAACATTCTACTTTCCTTCCAGCCCAATGAGAAAATGATTTCCATTTGAACAAATTTACCTCCTAAATACTTAGGTTGAATTCCAGTAATTACACCTTAACCCCACTCAATACACCCGACATCCCATTACAAATTTAATGAGGTAGCATGGCTTCATCACAAGGGTCCAAATGAAATCAAACAACAGAACCCCAAAGAAAATCCCACTTGGTTTAATTAAACTAGCGATAGAGCTAATGGGTTGCTGCAATTCTGCAAATATCTCATCACGTACATATCAATAACATGAAGTATGGTGATAGCTTAATAAAACAGGCAGATAATTCCGAGTCTTAAAACTCTTGGTTAATGAACCTTTTGGCTAGGAAAAAAGGCCTAGAATCAATTCTCTAGATATCATACCTTAAATGAAATTTGATTGTTTTTCAATCTTACACTAGTCAGGTGGCAGTAACATCCTTCTTCTCGGACCTTGATCCTACTAAAGTCTCCATGGCGGCATTCTCCTCCGCTCAAGTATGCCCACAACCCACCTCACTTGAGTTGATCCCATGAGTGGTGTGACTATCTCAGGGATCTAGCTAGCAACTTCAACTGTCAATTTTCCACAGGAATCAGACCTACACTTCAGTGACATGTAAAACACTTCTTCAGCCTTCACGTAGTTTGCTTTATTTCCAAGAGGGTACAGACTAAGCCACCAAGGAATGTATCGCACCACCAAAATTGGATCTGAATTGTAAGTGACAACCTTATTAAGTACATCATTGGTGGAAGTAAAAAACACCACCTCTTTAGCCCATTAAACATGACCTCTAGGAAGGTAGCTCTTTCAAGGCCACCAAATGAAGCAAGGGAGTGGCATTTTCTGGTAACGAACCAACCATAGAGTGGGAGTGATAATGTCACCTCTTCAAGCATGTCTTCTTGGACAACATCTAGTACGAATAATATGGGACCATCTATGAAGGAGACACCGGTAGAGGAAAAACCAGCCAAGGCCTCAAAAATGAATTTCCCTTAACTTTACCGAATGCAAGATATTAGACTTGGGGTAGATTTCATAGTGATAAAAGAGAAGAAGCGAAAAAAAAATTGAATTCCAAAGAATGGCAATTCAAGAAATGGAGCGGGAGTCGAGGAAAGGGCATCACTAATGTTACGGACATTCACGACGAGGTGCGTCCATGGAGGGTCTACAAACGGCGGTCACAACAGGCGACGGAAACGGCGGATGCGACGGGCGCCGATGAGGAGGAACCGCCTGAAAGTATCCAGCGTCTACCTAAATCAGCTAAAGGGGGTGAATGGGTGATGTCTGTGTCTTTTCGCGGAATAAAAACAACTTAAAAATTCGGGCACACAGAACACAGAGATTTGTAGTGGTTCCCCGAGTTGGGTACGTCCATTGTCCCGCCTCGCTTATCTACCACGAAGGGCTAGATTCGGCTACTTCACATTTCTCAGATTTCAACAAATCTTACACATCGGAGCCTCAACTCCTACAACTCGGAGACAGCGCTCCTACCACTCGGAGAACAACCTCTCCTGCAACTCGATCCACAGACGGATCTACAACTCGATCCACACATGTATCTACTACTCAGAGGAAAAACCACTTTCAAGGAAAAACCACCTACAAATATAACAGAAGATTTACAATAAGATGATTACAAATAAACTTATTCAGATGTAAAGTCTTCAGTCCTTCGTTCTTCGAAAAGTTGATCTTGAAAAACTTGGAGAACACGGAAACGTTGAAAGCTTTGAAGACTTGAATCTGAATTCACGGAAAGACTCGATCTGAATGGATAGAAATCTTCAGAAAGCAACGATCCAATCGATTCGGTGGACGAAGATCGAATCGTGCCGCAAACTTGCGTCGGCCGAGAGTTGTCGCGCGATACGTACTGAAGCCGACGGTGATTTCTTGATCGGGAAGCTCTTGGAAAGAGTTCGATTAGCACGATTAGGGTTTGAGAATAAATCACCCTAAATATATATGGAGATCTTCCTTTGCAACGGCTAGAATAGTTAATGCACGCAGGAAAACTCGCGGGTCATTGTACATGGCTGTCGGCAACAACAAACCGGATTTTTGAAAACGGGAAGAAAAATAACCCTAAGTAATATTCGTCGAGTATCGTCGAGTATCGTTAAGGATACTCGTCGAACAACAATGAATTTCGACGAATTTTACTTGGAGAAATTCAGTCCAGTAGAAATTAACATTCGACGTCATGCAGAAGAATCACTCGACGAATATCGGTTAGTATACTCGACGAATTCGACGAGTATCGGCTAGAATACTCGACACATTTGACGCCTAACCAAGTGATATATGACGAAACCGACTTAGAAAATCCAGAGAAGTAAAGTCTAAATGACTCGGCGAATTCGGCGGGTATCGACATGTATATTCGACGAATTCGGCGAGTATCGATAGATACATTCAACGAATTCGACGAGTATACACGATGATACTCGGCGATTTTTACTTGACCGATTTTTCAGCTTACAGAAATTTCACCCTAAGTACAAATGATGAATTCAACGAGTGCTAGTAAGTATATACGACGAATTCGACGAGTATTAACGAGTATACTCGACGAATTCGACGAATATGCCTTACGATACTCGACAAATTTTACTTGGGTAAAATTTTTGTTCTTCTGATTTCCATTCCTTGTTCTTCTTTGATCCTTCTCATGCACTTGGGATAGAAGTACACCCCGATAGAGAGATTACACGTGAGTCAACACAATGGCCTACACAATGAAGGATTATATTGTATAGTTCTGTGTTTCATGACTCACTGTAACCTGACATTGGGTTGTACTTAGCAATATAGACCTGCAAGTACATAACTAAGACAAAGCATCAAATACAAACTCAATTCATCTTATCTTAATGAGACCTTTCTTTAAATTAGGGTTATTGTGGATACAATACCCAACACCGCCGGAATTAGCGGGGTCGGCTAATTAGGAAACGGAATATTTAATTCTTATTGTGTGTTTGTTGTTTTAATAATTGTTAGTTTTGCATGTTGTTATTGTTATTTTGATATGTTACTATGTATGGACCCCCCCCCCTCCCTCTATATAAGGGGTTGAATATGTTTTGTAAGAGCATCTTGGATGTGTTATGAAAAGTGTTGCTCCCTTGTTTCTTCTCTAACCCTATCCTCCTTCCTCTCCCCCTCTCCCCGCCGGCTCTTCCCCTAGTCTGGATTTCTTCTCAACCGTAATATTTGGTCTAGCCTGTCGCACCGCCCGCTATAGCCAACGGAGTTCCATCTAACCTCGTGTCGTTATTTTCTGTTTGTGTCCTTGCCGATCTCGTTGCTCGTTTTCGCGACCCGCGCCCCTTCCTGCGAATCAGCCTCCGAATCGCTCCATCCTGCGACGGCCAGCACTTTCGCGATCAGCAATCGGCGCCTTTTTCCTGCGACGGACTGCAACCCGCGACTCGGCCATGATCCGCCGGTTTCGGCTGCTCCAGCCGGCCATCCGCATCTCCTTCTGGCGCCCTCTCCCGGCACCCTCTCCTGTCCCCCGCGACTTTCCCTGGCACCGTCCCTCCCATGGCTCCAACCACACGGGCTCACGCCGACTCACTGGCCGCCGAGACACCCAAAGACGGCATCCAGCGTCGCCTCGACGCCCATGAATCTCAACTCACCTCCATACAAACCACGTTACCGGTCATTCTTGCGCGCTTGGACGCTCGGACCGCCTCTCCGGCGTTCACCGCCAACGGCGGCTGCTCCTCTTCTACCGACGAGGGCTCGCTCCTTGGACCACCACCTCCGTGAGCCCTGACCGTCCCTCTCTCGGGGCGCTGGTCTCGCGCCCTCGACGTTCCGCATTTCTCTGGCACCGATCCCATAGGGTGGATCGTCAAGGCGGAACAATACTTCGACCTACACCTCACACCAGAGGCAATTAAGGTGGGCACCCCCGTGGTCAGCCTTGATGGATCTGCTCTGCATTGGGCACGATGGCTCCGCCAATCCCAACCCCACATCTCTTGGGGCGAACTGAAGCAGGAAATGGTCCAGCGGTACGAGCCCCGCTACGTCGGGTACGCCGTCGAGCGTCATTGTAGCATCCGTCGGACGACTGATCTTGATGCCTACATCGATGACTTCGTCGCCCTGGTGACACATGTTCCCGGCCTTCCGCCGAACCACTACTTGGGTTTCTTCATGCAAGGCCTTCTTTTTTTGATCCGTTCTCGCCGACGCACGCACCATCCACGGACAGTTTTTGAAGCGCTCGATCTAGCGCGTGCTGTGGAGGCGAACCTCTTTGCTCGTCCGTCGGTCGCCACAAGGGCCCCTCCCCCTCGGCCTCCACCATCGTGGGACTTCGGTCCGCGACCACCTCCCACTGGGGGCCCTCGGCAGGTCGGGCCCCGACCACCCACCGCCTTTCTAACGGGGACTACAACGAACTCAGGAAAAATAAGTTTTGCTTGTAGTGCCGACAACCATATTCTCCTAATCACGAGTGCACAGTGAAAGAGTTTCATGCAATCATCGGAGACCTTGGGGCGGAAATCACCTTGGAGGACTTTGAGGCACTCGAGATCTCCGACGAGCCGCAACCCACGAAGGCCGACAAAGCCACCTTCAACCATTTGGATCTTCCCTGCTTTTCGGGGGGTGGCCTCACCGGGCCTCGAACGATGAAGTTGGTCGGCCTGGTCCAAAGGCAACCAGTTCTCATTATGATTGACAGCGGCGCCAGCCACAATTATCCCAGCATTTGGCTTGGCAACTTGTCATTCCATGTACACCATCGCAAGACTTCACTGTGTGCTTGGGCGACGGCCGCCGACGTCCGACCGCAGGGTCGCGCACCACCGTACAGGTGACCTTGGGACCTTGTTCAGTCACGACAGATTTCTACGTATTCGAGTTGGGCGACGTTGATATCATCCTGGGCGTGGCATGGCTAGCGACGTTGGGCGACGTTCTGGTCAACTGGGTTGAGATGTCTATGCAGTTCCTATGGGAGGGGTCACACTGCCACCTCGTCGGCAACTCCACCCTTCTTCGCACACCAGATTCCTGTCGTGTCATTCAAAGCACGACCGATGTGGCATTCTTCGCATGGCTGTGGCATTCTTCGCATGGCTGTGGCAGCTCCAGACCGAGCCGACGGACTCCCCAGTGCTCCACCCCGATCTTCGTTGTCTCCTCGAGGAGTTCTACGACATGTTTACAGCCCCCTCGGGCCTACCACCAACGCGGGCCACGGACCATGCCATTTTGCTGCAGCCCCAGACTTTGGTTGTATCAGTCCGGCCCTACCGCTATGGGAATGTCCGGAAAGATGAGTTCGAACGCTTGGTGCGGGAGATGCTCATGGGCGGCCTTATCTGCCTCAATGTGACATCATTCTCTAGTCTGGTCCTCGTATGCAAGAAGGGCGGTGTACAACTCATATTCATCGAGAGTGGACCCCTCCATAACCAGGTCAGCAAGAGTCACAGTCAGCAAGTCAGGACAGAAATCAGAGTCAACGCGCAAGATGGCAGAAGGCCTGGGCGAATATGGCGAGCTCCCCTCGCATACCCGCCAGGTAGGCGACTAGGCCATCTCCTCGCCCAGCCGGGCGAGCACCCCCAAGAAGTCGCCTAGTCGCCAAGGATGGAACTATAAATAAGACCCCCCCCCTTTTGATTTGTTTATAAATAGCACCTCAGGGATACGAGGAGACGGAATTCGAAATCTCGCAAAAGATCTCGACCAGCTTTTTTCTAGACTTTGAGCTGAGTCTTTGAATCATTTCTTCAGAGAGACAGGTTGCGAGCTATCGACTATCCTTATTAGTCGCCGCCTTGACTTAGTCGTCATCTAGAGTCTACATCGTACCCTGCTCGGCCATTTTTGGTTGTGGAGGGGAAGCTTCTTCTAAGCATCCGCGTACATGGTGGGACCTCCCTCACTGCCTGGGATCCGAGGTTTTCTGGGCCTCACCGGTTACTATCGACGCTTCATTTGGGAGTACGTCACCTTGGCGCGGCCCCTCACACAGCGACTCAAATATTTCGAGGAGGGGCCTTTTGTGTGCACTTCTGCGGCCATGTCCGCCTTCACCGACCTTAAGGCGACTCTTGTAAATAGCCCAGTTTTGGCCATGCCAAACTTCAATCAACCCTTCATCGTGGAGTGCGATGCCTCGGGCATCGGGGTGGGTGTGGTACTCATGCAAGGCGGCCGCCCCATCGCCTACAACAGCCGAGCATTCTCTACCGCAATCTGAAGCCGCTCGGCGTATGAAAACGAGCTCATGGCGCTTGTCCTGGCAGTGCATCATTGGCGTTCGTACCTCTTGGGCCGACCCTTCATCGTATGCACCGATCTTCATAGCTTGCAATATCTCCTTCATCAGAAGATCGCCACGCCGGCACAGCAGCTTTGGGGGGCCAAGCTCCTGGGGTACGACTTCTCCATCGAGTTCCGCCTGGGGCGCACCAACCGAGCGGTGGACGCTCTCTCTCGACAGGTGTACTCCCCGGAACTCCGGACCATATACCGCCCGGTCTAGGAGGATACCGCAGAGATTCAGCACGACGTAGAGATGGACCCACACCTTGTTGTCGTTCGAACGACCCTCATTGCCGATCCAAAAGGCCACCCCCCTTACTCCTTGGTGGGCGGTCGGTTATTCTACCGGGGTCGCTTAGTGTTGTCCGCGTTCTCAGCTCTCATTCCGCGCCTCATCGCCGAGTTTCATGCTACTTCAATTGGGGGCCACGTCGGGGCTTTCCACACTTACCGGCGTTTAGCGGCTTCGCTGTACTGGCCGCACATGTTCAAGCAAGTGAAAGCCTACGTGGCCGCCTGTCTTTCATGCTAGAAGGCGAAGTAAGAGGCTATGTTTCCCGTCGGGCTACTTCAACCGCTAATGATCCTGGACCGCATTTGGGAGGACATTGCGATGGACTTCATTACACGCCTCCCTCGATCCATCGGGTTCGACTGCATCCTCGTCGTAGTGGACCGGCTCTCCAAGTATGCACACTTCATTCCCCTCTGACACCCGTATACGGCCGCGGGGGTGGCCGACAGTTTGATCTCTGGGATCGTGCGCCTCCATGGGTTCACGAGGTCGATTGTGAGTGATCACGATCCCCTCTTTCTGAGTAGTTTCTGGACATCCCTGTTCCGCCTCCAGGAGATACACCTCCGCATGAGCTCTGTTTACCACCCGCAGACGGATGGCCAATCCGAAGTCCTCAACCGTTGTTTGGAAACTTACTTCTGTTGTTTCATCGGCAAGAGACCAGGCACTTGGGGCAAGTGGTTGGGTTGGGCAGAGTACTCGTACAACACCGCCCACCACCAGGCAGCGGAAATGACTCTGTTTGAGTCCGTCTACGGACGACCACCACCAGATGTCGTGCGGCATTTACCCGGGGAGTGCCTCGTGTCGAGTTTGACCATCCACCTCCAAGATCGGGACATCATTTTGGACAGTCTCACGCATCGCCTCCGTCGGGCCCACGCGAAAATGACATCTTTCTCCAACAGCAAACGTCGGGACCTCTCTTTTTGGGTCGGCGAGAAGGTCTTCATCAAGCTCCATCCATACCGCCAACTCACGGTCGCCAAACGCCTGTGCCCAAAACTCGCGCCTCGTTTTTTTGGGTCGTTCGAAGTCGTGGCCCGGATTGGTGTTGTGGCCGATAAGCTACAACTACCCGAGGGGAGCAGGATCCACCCGGTCTTCCACGTTTCTCAACTTCGCCGTGTAGTGGGTGATCATCCGACACAGTACCACATTCCGGCTGATCTTGACTACTCTGACGCCGCCCCCATCTATCCGGACAGCATTCTAGACCGCCGTCATCACCTTCCCAGAGACGCAACCCCAGAAGAGATCCTTGTGGCATGGCGCCACCGCCCCCTGAGAGAGACCGCCTGGCTTCTGCGAGATGATTTCCACAACAAAATTCCCGACTTCTGCCTTGAGTACAAGACAAATTTTCCAGATGGAGGCATTGTTACGAACATTCACGATGAGGTGCGTCCATGGAGGGTCTACAAACGGCGGTCACAACAGACAACGGAGACGGCGGACGGGACTGGCACCGATGAGGAGGAACCGCCGGAATTAGCGGGGCTGGCCAATTAGGAAACGGAATATTTAGTTTCTATTGTGTGTTTGTTGTTTTAGTAATTGTTATTTTGGTACGTTTTTATTGTTATTTTGATATGTTGCTATGTATGGACCCTCCTCCCTCTATATAAGGGGTTGAATATGTTTTGTAAGAGCATCTTGGATGTGTTATGAAAAGGGTTGCTCCCTTGTTTCTTCTCTAACCCTAACCTCCTTCCTCTCCCCCTCTCCCCCTCTCCCCGCGGGCTCTTCCCCTAGTCCGGATTTCTTCTCAACCGTAATAACTAACCTCTACTAGCACATCTAATATGGTAGGTGGAGACAATTTAGGAGACAAATATTGAGGAATCCCCCATAAACAACTATGGATCTGTACAATTTAATCCTTTTGGATTAATGGATGGATGATGTCACTGAGAAAATGAAGAGGGACTAATAAACATATAAATGTCGTGATTTGGCCAACGAAAACTGAGTCAACCAAATCACAAAAAACAACCAACTACTCGTCATAGCCATACATGCTATAGAGTAGTTCAAAAAAAACCCATAGAATTAATGAGTACTTAGGGACCCATCACCATTTGATTGTGAGGTTTTTCCAATTGAAACTTCATCAAAGTTCTAGTTGGTAAAAGCCTTCATCAAAGACCCCAACAAAGAGCTTGACAAATAGTTTGGCTCCGCTCTCGATAATGAGAACTTGAGGATGACCACAAGGGTGTCCCATTACATTTGTCAGTCACCAAAAAGGTATCGCCCAAAAGGATCCGACAAGTCACTTGTGTTAGGCATCATTCACGCTTCCAGACAAACCATAAATGTGATCATGGGCATGCCCGCATGTAGAATGTCATTTCATGTAAATCCATCATATAGTATCGACCTACAAAAACCCAACAAATGTGGTGGCTCGAGCACCTATTAGAGGGACAAGATGCAGAGTGTGGAGGATGCAATCTAGAATTTCAAGTAAATTGGTTTCTCCCTAGTTGTAGAAAATTATTGGCCACCAAAGCCCTTCATTTTCTACCTTCGTTGGTTTCCTCCTAATTATAAAGATTGTATTGGTCCTGAGCTCCCCTTTTCTATTTTGCAAGTCCTATGTTAGCTACTGCTACTTCTACGGGGAAGAACCGAGAATACCTGTGTGAGAAATCTTTGATGCCCTAGTGGATGCGCCGCATTCCCCCCAAATACCCAGCTGAAGGCAGGTTGGGCCCGCCCGGTTTGATTAGGTGGAGAGTGTGACTGAACCGGATGGTTCAGTCACGCGGTTCCTTGGCCCCATCGGATGATAGACCGCTCTAAAGCGGCTCTAGGTCGTATCATTCCCGTCATACTCAAAAAATTATTTGTCCTCAAGCTGAAACTCAGAGTATGTCTCTTTGAGCTCGTCATAATCCACCCAAGTCCGTTCGGAGGCCCTTCCAACGAATGAGCAGTCGTACGACAGATTTCCCATGCACGGTATTGATCCTTGCTTCCAGAACTCTCTCCTGCCGTGGCTGAACTTCGCCCAGTTCTGTTACCTCCAGTAAGGGGCTCACAGGTGGAGCATCCCCATGTGTCGCCTTCTTGAACAGCGACACATGAAAGGTTGGGTGAATACGCGAGTCCGCCGGAAGCTCTAAAGTGTAGGCTACGGCCCCCACCTTACCTAGGATCCGGAACGGTCCGTGGTAGCGGGTTGCCAGCTTCTGGTTCTTCACTCCTTCCACTGACAGTTGTCGATAGGATTGTAGCTTGAGGTACACCTACTCGCCCTCCTCAAAGCTTTGCTCACGCCGGTGCTTGTCTGTCTGCATTTTCATGTGGTGTTGCGCCCTCTGCAAGTTCTCCTTCACCAATTTTAAGATGTTGTCCTGCTTCTGCAACGCGTACTCCACCTTCGGTACTGCGGACAACCCCTTCTCATAGTTTCGTAATGTCGGTGGTGCTCTCCCAAACAAGCTCTCGAACAACATCATCTTTGCGTTTGTTTGGTAAGTTGTGTTATACCAATAATCCGCCTGAGGTAGCCATTTGCTCCATTGGTGGGGTTTGCCCGCGATGAAGCGTCGTAAATATGTCTCCACGCTTTGGTTGATGGCCTCTGTCTGCCCGTCTGTCTGGGGAAGGTTGGCGGTACTCATGCGCAAAGACATCCCCGTGAGACGGAAGAGGTCTATCCAAAACTTACTAGTGAACACGGTGTCGCGATTGGAAATGATAGACGTCGGTATCCCATGCAGTCTCACCACCTCCCGGACAAAGGCTTCCGCCACGGCCTCTGCGGTGCAAGGGGGCGCTAGCGCAATAAAGTGTTCATACTTAGAAAGGCGGTCCATCACTACCAGAATGATCGACTTGCCCTGAGATTTAGGTAACCCCTCAATGAAATCATGCCGTAATGGAGAACCTGGTGCCACCACCAAGCGCCCCTTGTAGTACATGTGGCCATTAAGGGCATGGTAGCCCGCTTCAACCCTCCTTCCTTCAGCGATGTCGGTCAACATTTGTCGCAGCCCCGCATCGGCTAACACCTCCTGATGAACATCCTCCACTATGTCCCAGACCGGTGTTGAGATAGAAAAAATAGAACTCGTAGCTGATAGGCGAGACAGCGCGTCAGCGACCTTGTTCTCTTTCCTTTTTGGTACTCGATCACGTAGTCGTACCCCAGCATCTTGGTCACCCATTTTTGCTGCTCCAGTGACGAGACCCGCTGCTCCAAGAAGTATTTTAGGCTCTGGTGTTCGGTCAAGTATCTTAAAGTGCCTCCCGATGAGATACGGTCTCCATTTCCCCATTGCATGTAGGATCGTCAACATCTCCTTCTCATACACTGATAACTCCAACGCCTTCCCCTGAATTTCATTGATGTAGTACGTCAGTGGCCTCCCTTCCTGCATCAACATCGCCCCCAAGATGGCCCCCGACGCGTCCGTTTCCACTATGAACAACTACAAAAAGTTGGGTAGTGCGAGCACCGGTATCGTGACCATGGACTCTTTCAGTATCTGCAATGCGAGCTCTGCTTCCTGTCCCTGATCAAACTTTCCCTTATGCAGCAATATAATGAGCGGCTTAGCGATCTTCCTGTAGTCCTTCACAAATTTTCTGTAGTAGCCTGTTAGCCCTAAAAATCCTCTCAACATCTTGATATTGCTGGACATTGGTCACTCCATCATGCTCTGGAATCTTTTGTAGGTCTGGTGTAAGAACTGGCGTCCTGCAGGGGTTTAACGGGAGATAGAAGAATGCCAAGAGTGGCCGGAGGAGGGAGGAAGAACAGGAGGAAGGAAGAAGATGAACTTTTCTTATTAACTTTCTTAAAAATCCTTATTACACACTAAACATCTATTTATACAGCTAATTACATTGAAAGTCTGCTGCAACGGTAAAAATTATTTCAACGGCTGTGATGATCCAATAGCTGGCTCTTCCTGTTGACACTTGGCGGAATCTGGATGAAGAAAGCTTGAATCTGAGCCGTTGATATCTGATCCCATAATCTGATAACCGACAGTGAGTTTAAGAAAGGTTATCCTCCTGCTTAAATGAATGGAATTGAATTGATTATGATCGGTGCCGTTCTTCCTGCCCGGTGAATGTAAGGTTGGTTGCTACATTTACCCTCCTTTTAAAACGATGTCCGCATCGTGCTCTTCACTTCCGTGAAACCCTAAAATCGCGGCGGAGGAACGTGTTCTTCGACGGCGGTTGATCTTCCTGGTTGGCTAAAGAGTGATGGTAGAACATGATGTTGGTAAGAACAGAATTTCTACAAGCTTTGTGGCTGCAACATCCCAGCTGATTTCTGCTTCTCTTAGCTTGACTTGGTAAGATCCTTCTGTCGAAGATCTATGTTCCTCCTTGTGGCTGGAAGCTCTCCTGTTTTTTTGTCGAACAGTCTTTCTTCGCCTGTGTGATGAGGAGTTTTCGTTGCCTCTTTAGGTCTTTTGTTGCTTCGTTTTCCTTTCTTTTTCCAAGTCGTTTCTTCGAAGTTTGCTGTTGGTTTGCTATAATTTTTGCTGGGGAAAAAGTAGTCAGCGATGTTTGATAGATCCTCCCAAGTGTTGTCTTCTGGGGGAAGTCCCTCCCACTGGACAAGCCCTTGCTGCACGTTTTTTCCTTGTCGTGAAATTTCTCTAGTTGTGATAATGGCCAACGGTTTATGTAGCGGGTTGTTCCTCCAATGGTTTTCTGGAATGGCAACCGGTTGTAAACCTGGTTCTCCGATGTATGGTTTTAGTAGGGAAACGTTGAAAACTGGATGGATTCTCGCCTCGGGAGGGAGGTCGAGTCGATATGCCGTTTTTTTCGTGCGGTCTGGAGGTCTAATGAGCGTTGGATGGATTCCATGTACGTCCGCATCTCGTTGCGCAGCCCTTGTTGTTCTTGCGCGTGATCTCTTGAGGCCAAAATCTGTTGTGCGAGAAGTTTGGTCTGGGAATTCATATCGTTCCGCAGATCGTCGATTTGGCTTTGTCGGGTTCTTTGTTCTTCTTGGAGGAGGTGGACGACATCCAAGGGACGGGAATCATCACTATGAGATCTGGTTCCGGGGCCATGAGGACGGGAGGAAGAATAGCAGGGACGAGAGCACCAAATTGTAAGAACTGGCGTCCTGCAGGGGTTTAACGGGAGATAGAAGAATGCCAAGAGTGGCCGGAGGAAGGAGGAAGAACAGGAGGAAGGAAGAAGATGAACTTTTCTTATTAACTTTCTTAAAAATCCTTATTACACACTAAACATCTATTTATACAGTTAATTACATTGAAAACCTGCTGCAACGGTAAAAATTATTTCAACGGCTGTGATGATCCAATAGCTGGCCCTTCCTGTTGACACTTGGCGGAATCTGGATGAAGAAAGCTTGAATCTGAGCCGTTGATATCTGATCCCATAATCTGATAACCGGCGGTGAGTTTAAGAAAGGTTATCCTCCTGCTTAAATGAATGGAATTGAATTGATTTTGATCGGTGTCGTTCTTCCTGCCCGGTGAATGTAAGGTTGGTTGCTACATCTGGCTGCACCCCTTCTCTATTCACCAAGTGGCTCAAATACTCTACCTCTTGTTGCCCGAAAGAGCACTTCAATCTCTTAACATACCATTTCTGCTTGAGGATTTGCAGTACAACTCGCATGTGTTCCTCGTGCGCCTCCAAGGTTGGACTGTATATGAGGATGTCATCAAAGAAGACCAACACAAACTTTCGCAACCAACTCCTGAAAATTTCGTTCATGACTGCTTGAAAGGTTGACGGCGCATTTGTCAACCCGAAAGGCATCACTAGGAATTCATAGTGCCCTTCTTGTGTTCGGAATGTCTTCTCCACGTCCCCCTCCTGCATGCGGATCTGATGGTACCCCGACCGCAAATCTATCTTCATGAAGTATTGGGCCCCTTGCAATTCATCCAAAAGCTCATCGATGATCGGGATCAGAAATTTGTCTTTGACGGTGACCCGATTGAGTGCTTTGTCGTCTATTCAGAACCTCCAGGTTCCGTCCTTCTTTTTCACCAATAGTGTTGGAAAAGCCCACTTAACATTAGGCCCATTTGTATAGCATTTATTGCTTTTTCTCTCCTCTCTTTAGTCCCACATTGTGTATAGGACTTTTCTCTCTCTTTCTCTCATCTATATATATGTACTCATTCTTTGTATTTGTATCAAGTGGACATATATACAAGGTTGGCTTTCTCCATTTCTACATGGTATCAGAGCCAGGTTTCTGACTCCTGCGGACTCCCCTCTCCGTCCGCCCTGCGGCCTGCGACCTCCTGCGGACTCCCTTATCCAGTCCGCAGCCTCTCCGTGGAACCACCTCTCCTCTGCGACCTGTGACAGTGTGTCCGCTCCTTCTAGCCGCTTCACTCCTGCGGCCTTCCTTGTCCAGTCCGCAGACTCTCCTCCCGTGGAACCACTTCACCTCTCGTCTTCTCCTTCCTCCTCTTGCCCCTTATTTATAGCCATCCTGTGGGGTCCACTGCTTTCCCTTGTCCGCTGCGGACTCTTCCTGTCCGGCGCGACCTCTGCCTTCGCTTCTTCTCCTTGCTCTCCTTCAGTCGCCAGCTCGCCTCCTCTTCTTGGTCTTCTTCAGCTCGCCAGCTCGCCAGCTCGCCAGCTCGCCAGCTCGCCAGCTCGCCAGCTCGCCTCCTCCTCTTGGTCTTCTTGGTCTTCTTCAGCTCGCCAGTTCGCCAGTTCGCCAGCTTGCCAGATCGCCAGCTCGCCAGCTCGCCAGCTCACCAGCTCGCCAGCTCGCCAGCTCGCCTCCTCCTCTTGGTCCTCTTCGGCTCGCCAGCTCGCCAACTCGCTTGTCGCCAGCTCGCCAGCTCGCCAGTCGCCCGCCAGCCAGCCCGCCTGCTCGCCAGTCAGCCCCGGCTTCTCTTCTCAGCTCTCCCGTCCGCCGCGGCCTGACCCAGACCGCCGCGGCCTGACCCTGACCGCCGCGACCTGACCCAGACCGCAGCGACTTCCAGCTCGCCGCGACCTCATCCAGGTCGCCGCGACCTCTCCCAGTCCGCTGTCTGCTTCCTCTCGCGGCTGCCTCCAGCCCGCTGCGGTCTCCTTCCGCTCGCTGCGGCCTCCTTGAGCTCGCTGCGGTCTCCATGTCTACCTCTGCAGACTCCGTTGGTACGGCAGTTCCTCCTGAACACCCGCCCTCTATACCAGAAGTCCGCGACGAGCTCCGGATCACTACTATTTCGCTCACTGGCAAGAAGAACTTTGTGGAATGGGCACACTCAGTTCGCCGTGTCCTTCAGTCAAAGGGCTTCCTTCATCATCTGACCCAGACCGTTATTGGTGTCCCTACTGAGGAGTGGTTACGCAATGATGGGCGTGTGCAGACTTGGCTCCTCAACTCTCTCGATGGAGAATCTTATCGCCTGGCCATGTATCATGAGACGGCCAAAGGCATGTGGGACGAGCTACACACCCTCTATTCTGGCAAAGATAGTCTCCACCATCTCTATGATATCATCACCGCTCTCCAGGCCCTTGACAGCAGTGGCGCAACCGACTTGACGTCCTTTGTTGCTCAAGCCCGATCTCTGGTTGAGGCTTGGATCCACCATCAGCCTCCCACTCTAGATCTCGCTGCCCAACGTACCCAGAAGGAAGCTGTGGGTATCGCCATGATGATGGCTCGGGTACCCTCTCATCTTCACAGTGTCCGGGCTCACATCCTCTCCTCTACTGTTACACCGTCCTTTTCCGACGTGTGCTCAATGCTTCTCAAGGTCTCCCCGCCTCCGGATGTTCCCGGCCTTCCTTCTCCGGCCCTTGTTCAACAGGCACCCGCTCCCTTATTGCCTCTTCCCCCCTCTGCCCGGGGTGGCCGCTCTGACTCTCGCGGCCGGGGTCGCGGTGGCCGATCTAGGCCTCAATGCTCGTTCTGTGGTAGAGTTGGTCATCTTGAGGCCACTTGCTTTCGCAAACATGGCCGACCTCCTCGTCCACAGGTCTCTGCTGCTACTACCGACTCTGCCTCCTCTCGTACTGAGCTCGACGAGGTTCGACTTCAGCTCCAGCATCTTCATGGCTTGCTCAGCCGTCCGCCTGCCTCGGTTGCCTCTGCTGCCTCTCTCTCCAATGAAGGTATCGCCTGCCTATCCTCTGGCACGCGCTGGATCCTTGATTCTGGTGCCACTCATCATATCACCTCTGTTAGGCCACCACAGTACTTGTCTTCACCTCACCCGAAGTACATTACTGTTGCTAATGGGGCGTCGGTTCCCGTATCTGGATGTGCTGATATTTCTCTCACCTCTTCTCTCCTCCTCCGCTCGGCTCTTCATGTTCCGGGCTCTCCTTTCAATTTACTCTCTGTCGGTCGCCTTACTACAGATTCTAATTACTCAGTAACATTTACTTCTTCTTCTTTTCTCATACAGGATCAGCAGACGCAGACTATCATTGGTAGAGGACGGCTGCAGAATGGGTTCTATCTTCTTGACGACTCTCCCACTGTCCTCGCATCTATCTCCTCTTCGGATTGGCATCGCCGTCTGGGACATGCTCCTCTTCCAGTCCTCCGGAAGGCTCTTCTTGATGTCACTCTCCCTGCTTTTCGTTGTGACACATGTATTTTGGGCAAACAGCCCCGTTCTTCTTTCCCCCCTCATTGTACTCGGAGCTCCGCTCCTTTTATTTTAGTACACTCCGATATATGGGGTCCGTACAAATTTACTAGTATTTCTGGCTATCGTTATTTTCTTACTTTTATTGATGATTACTCTCGCATGACGTGGTTATATCTCCTTCGGGATCGCTCTGAACTTCCCCGCGTATTTCGGGCCTTCATACTTGAGACTCGCACTCAGTTCTCTGCACCTATTCGCACTATTCGCACTGACAATGCGCGGGAGTACACCAGTCATACGTTTGCCACCCTCTGCTCTGAGTTCGGCATTCTTCACCAAACATCTTGTCCGTACACACCACAACAGAATGGTGTCGCTGAGCGCAAGAATCGTCACCTTCTTGATGTCGCTCGCTCGCTTATGCTTCAAATGCAGGTCCCCAAACCATACTGGAACTACGCTCTCTCCACGGCTTGCTTCCTCATCAACCGCCTCCCGTCTTCCGTCCTCCAGTATGCTACTCCTTTCAGCCTCCTCTTTCCCACAACTCCGCCTTTTCCCCTTCCGCCACGGGTGTTTGGGTGTACCTGCTACGTTCACCACCTTGGTCCCTCCACGGACAAGTTGGACCCTCGTGCCACCAAGCAGATCTTTGTCGGGTACTCCCGCACTCAGAAGGGGTATGTATGTTATTCGCCTACTACCCGCAAGGTTACTGTCTCGCCTGACGTAACTTTCCGTGAAGATCTTCCATTCTTTCCTGCTCCGGATATCGCTCTGCATCCCGCTCCGTCGTTCGTCCTGTCATTCCTGCTCCTCACTCCTCAGCCCCTCTCCCTTCCCCGCCTCCGGTCCGTCCACCACCACCGGTTATCCGGGTCTATTCTCGTCGCTCTCCTCATTCTGTGGCTCCTCTGCAGTCGGCTTCGCCCTCTGGTGCTCTGCTCCCTGCTGCTCCGGCTCCCGTCTCCACCGCTCATCCGATGGCGAACTACGTCTCGCTCCATCGCCTCTCCCCCTCTCTTCTTCACTTTGCCACCTCCTTATCTTCTGTTTCAGTCCCTAACTCTTTGCAGGAGGCGCTTCACCATCCTGGATGGCGGGCTGCCATGGACGAAGAAATGACGGCCCTTTGGGCCAACCAGACCTGGGTCTTGGTTCCCTTACCTCCCGGTCAGCACCCTGTTGGCTGCAAATGGGTCTTCGTCATCAAGCATGCTCCGGATGGCACTATTGCCCGACTGAAGGCCCGTCTTGTGGCCCGTGGCTTCACACAACAGGAGGGCCTCGACTATGAGGAAACATTTTCTCCGGTAGCCAAGCTTAACACTGTCCGCGTTCTTCTCTCCGTCGCGGTGCACCGTCGCTGGCCCCTTCATCAGCTTGATATCAAGAACGCCTTTTTGAATGGCGACCTTCAGGAAACTGTCTACATGCGCCAACCGCCCGGGTTTGAGACCACGGGGGAGTCTCGGGTCTGTCTTCTCAAAAAGTCCATCTATGGTCTCAAACAGTCCCCACGGGCGTGGTTTGACAAGTTTAGCAAGGTGGTTCGGGACATGGGGTTCACTCGGAGCTCTGCAGATTTCTCCCTTTTTACCCGACACCGGGCCACTGGCACCATTCTTCTATTGGTTTATGTTGACGACATCATTCTCACTGGGGATGACTCAAAGGGGATTCAAGACGTCAAACAACACCTGAGCACTGTTTTTCAGACTAAAGATCTGGGGACACTTCGCTACTTCCTTGGTCTCGAAATCGCCCGGCGGCCGGACGGGTTGGTACTCTCCCAACGAAAGTACTGTCTCGATCTTCTCAAAGATGCTGGACAGTCTGGTTGCAAGCCTGCGTGTACCCCGATGGAGGCAAATCACAAATTATGCGCTCATGCTTCGGATGACGATTTGCTTCTTCCGAACCCGGAATACTATCGACGCCTGGTGGGCAAGTTGATCTATCTAACAGTCACAAGGCCAGATATATCATTTGCAGTTGGGGTTGTCAGTAGGTTCATGCATGCCCCCGGGCTTCTCATCTCCAAGCGGTTGAACGGATTCTCCGATACCTTAAGGGAGCTCCAGGCCAAGGGCTGGTTTACAAAACCTCCGACTCTGCTCCCGCATTGGTTGCCTATTCTGATGCCGACTATGCGGGTTCCCTGGACGATCGAAGGTCAACTAGTGGGTTCTGTACGTATTTTGGTGGGCATCTTATTACTTGGAAGAGTAAGAAACAAGCTGTGGTGGCTCGTTCCTCTGCAGAGGCTGAATACAGATCGATGGCCTCAGTTGTTTCAGAACTCACATGGCTTGAAAGTCTCCTTACTGACCTAGGAGTAAAACTCCCCTCCTCTGCTGTTCTATTTTGTGATAGTCAAGCCGCCATACACATCGCAAAGAATCCGGTCTTTCATGAGCGCACAAAACATATCGAGGTTGACTGTCACTTTGTTCGTGAAAAGGTTCAATTGAAGAAACTTGAATTAAAGCATGTTCCAGGAACTGATCAAGTTGCCGACATCCTCACAAAGGCCTTATCAAGCACTATGTTCTACCAATGTTTGTCCAAGCTGGGTGCATATGACCTATACGCTCCAGCTTGCGGGGGAGTGTTGGAAAAGCCCACTTAACATTAGGCCCATTTGTATAGCATTTATTGCTTTTTCTCTCCTCTCTTTAGTCCCACATTGTGTATAGGACTTTTCTCTCTCTTTCTCTCATCTATATATATGTACTCATTCTTTGTATTTGTATCAAGTGGACATATATACAAGGTTGGCTTTCTCCATTTCTACAAATAGGACCAAAGAGGAAAACGAACTGGCGTTGTGGCGAATGGTCCCCTCTCGCAGCATTTCCCAAACACATCTTTCAATCTTCCCCTTCTGTATGTGAGGGTACCTGTAAGGCCGGACACTGGTGGGCTCCGCGCCCTCTTTGATCGGGATTCGGTGGTCGCATCCTTGCGGCAGAGGCAACCCCCTCGGTGTCTTGAAGACCTCGTCGAACATTTCCAAGACCGCCTGCAATCTCTCTGGAACATTTCCTTTTGCCCCTCTGGTCCTCCTGTTAGGACCTAAGCCATGGGGTTAGTCCTGCTCGACCCATTTCTGCAAGGATAAGACAGTGGCTTCCTTCACCAACGGCCCCGTATTACTCTGCAGCTTGTGTGTCTTTCTCTCGTGTGTGAACTCCATGGTCATGTTTTCTCAGTCATTCGTAACCAACGGCAGCTGTCTCAGCCACTGCACCCCCAAGACTACGTCGGATCCCTGAACAGGTAATATGTACAGGTCCACCAAGTATCTGAACCTCTGTATCACGAGTGGCACCCTCCGCACGGCTCTCGTGCACTGAAGAAGATTCCCGTCTGCCACAAGCACCTTGAAAACCTTACCCTTCGTCGGTGTGATGGCTAACTTCTTAGCTACCTCGGTTTTGATGAAGTTGTGGGTGCTCCCACTGTCAACTAGTACAGACACCTTCTGGTCGGACGCCTTTCCTGTCATCCGCATCATGGAGGGTTGCCCTCCCCTTCTAAAGCGTGAACAGAAACTTCAATTTCCCCTAACTCGAGGACCTCCCCCTCCATAGGCACGCCTTACTCGTGGGTCTTCGGCCTGTCCTCCTCCTGCAGCATGTAAACCTGAACCACCTTACACTTGTACCCGGGAACAAATTTCTCGTCACGCATGTAGCACAGCCCCTTGGCCCGTCGATCCTGCATCGTCTCTCATGACAAACGCTTCACCGCTGCCTCCTTCCGGAAGATGAGTGTTGGTTCCTTTGGTTGTGCCCTTGGTTGTTTCCTGTTCTCCTTCCTTGCTGCCCCAACGGTAGGTTGCGGGCGCCTTGCGCCTCCCCAGTTTCTCCTCCTGTAGCTGGGCCATTCTGATGGCTTGTGCTAGGCTCCTGGGCTGAAAAGCATGTAGCTCATCGCTGATTTTCTACTTAAGTTCCGACATAAAACACCCTAGGAGTGCCTTTTTTGACCACTGCACCCGGTTTGCCAACCTCTCGAACGTCGTCTGATACTCATTGACGGTCCCTGTTTGCCTCAGCTTATTAAGCATCATGTCGAAATACTAGTACTCAGTTGGCCCAAACTTCGCGATGAGCCCCTCACAGAATTCCTCTCATGTGGGGTAGGGGCGCTGCCTCCTCCACCAGCTCAACCACTGGTATGTATCTCCTTCCAGATGAAAAGAGGCGATGTGCACCCACTGTTGTCGGGAAAGCTCGTGGTACTCAAAAAACATCTCGACTCTCTCAATCCAGTCCAGTGAGTCTCCGTTTCTATACTTTGGAAACTTCATCTTCGTCAATTGGGGTTGTACGGGAGGGCGGTGTTGCGGTGGCCGCCCCTCCGGAAATTTGGATGTTGTCCCCAACCTTGATTCCACGGCCCCCCGTTCTCCATTGCATCTGGTGGACGGTGTCTTCCTCAGCCATGCATGATGGGGCCCCGGCCCCAATGGTCCTCCGCCAGTGGCTCTCCTTCCCCTCTGTGTGGTGTTCGAGCGCCCCCGCTTTCTCCCGGGCCGGTACCGTTGTTGCCTTCTCCTTCCACCCAACTCGTATGTGGTTGCCGGTAAAACGGACCACCTCCTCTTGCTGTCTCGGCGTCCCGCTGGCCCCTGAATTCCTCCCGCCACAAGATCGGCGGCTGTCGTGACTGGTGGAAGCACCCCGGGTCTCGGGCAGGGTCGTCGAAGCCTCAAGACCCCTCGCCGGGCCCCCCATTACCGCGTGGTGGTTTCCCCTGGGGTTGCTGGCCAGAGACGAAGGGAGTCTGAGCCCCACAGAAGTCTTCAACCCCGGCGTCTGGTGCAAACGGCAAAACTCATGTCGCTTTCTTTCCGTCGACCATTGACTCCCCCGAACCTCTGAGATCGTGTCGGCCCTTTGTCGCTATCTGGATCCCGCGCGAGGCGGTCGACCTGCTCCCCTAGGGCCGCTGTCGCCTCCAAGAAAGCCGTGCGGGAGCGCTCTTCACCCACGCTAAGTTGCTGCGTGAGGTCGTCCTTCAGCGAATCCAGGAGTTCTTGAAGGCTCTGTTGCCCTTCTTCCAGATCCTGTGATGTGCGTGTCGTGGGTTGTCGTGACCTGCAATGGAGGAGAACTCCTCTGATACCAAATGTTAGCTACTGTTACTCCTACGGGGAAGAACCGAGAATACTTGTGTGAGAAAACTTTGATGCCCTAGGGGATGCGCCGAATTCCCCCCAAATACCCAGCCGAAGACCGGCTGGGCCCGCCCGGTTTGATTAGGAGAGTGTAACTGAACCGGATGGTTCAGTCACGCGGTTCCTTGGCCCCTTCCGATGATAGACCGCTCTGAAGCGGCTCCGGATCGTGTCATCCTACTAGAAAATACAACTGAATCCAACCTTCAGGTTCATCCTCATTCTCTATCTTTTTCACTCACTATTTCCAAGTAGGGCACAACAAAACTCCATGGAGATAAGGATTCAGCACTCATCCCACACCACAACTAAAGAATAAATAAAAGGATTATTTAAGTCCATAAAATATAAAGTTATTCTGACATAACTTTAAGTAAGGTAAATGTGATATTTTGGTTTAATCTTCATAGGAAAAAATGTATGACATCAGTAAGAAAAATAGATATTGTACAAGGACTAAAAAGAACCAACTCAGAAAACATCGGGACCTTTTGCACGAGGAATCAAAGTTACACAATGACTGCATGTAATTTTATACAAATATTAATATACCGTACCTTAGTTAATTGCTTCATAGCATACTGTCTCAGGCGAACATCGAAAGAAGACAATATCTCATTTGCCTACACAACAAGCTAACATATATACTTATGGAAGTTAGGGAAAAAAACTACCGAAAGTCAAAACCATGCATTGAACAGAACCTCAATCAGGGTGACATGAATGTACTCTTTAACATGGGCGTATCTGTCATGAACATCACTAATAATAAAGTCACTTAATTCACCACTAAACTCAACACCCGTAGGACCACCTCCAATAACAACACAGTGCAATAGCCTGCGCTTTTCTTCCTCTGATATACCTATATTATGAAAAATTAAACCCACCATAAGTGCTAGCAAATTTAACTTGTGAAGTAGTTAGGAAATGTAATATTCTTGAGAATACTCGATTAGCATAGTAATGCTTCAAATTGAGGATTTCAATAAAGGAGACAATGCAAAAAAATATTAAAAAATATTTGTCTAAACTTGTATAGCTTGATTAAATTTGCATTGGTGCCAGCTAGATCACTTTGAGTAGCACATCCCTGGGTAAATTTTGTGTTATGGTTCTCCGTCGGTTATCTTATTATCTTGTTGTGTGTGCTCCTCTGTCAGTTATCATATTTGTCTAAACTTGTATAGCCTGATTAAATTTTCATTGGTGTTAGCTAGATCACTTTGAGTAGCACATCTCTAGGGAAATTTTGTGTTATAGTCCTCCGTGAGTGATCTTATTATCTTGTCGTGTGTATTGAATCATAGTTATTGTAACACCCTCATTTTTCGCGCACTTATTTTCATTTATTTTTCTCTCCCCGATGATGAAAAAGGCACATTTACATTGTCGCAATATTTTGACGGATTTTGTTTTTTAATTATCATTTTTGCAATTTCATTTATTTGGTCCCTTTGGATGAGTTTGGGTTGCCTTTTTTATGGGGGCTTTCATGCGTTTTGCTACCTTAGCTGGTTTAGTGGGCTGGATATATATATATATTGCTGGGCTTATAATTTATTGTTGGCTGCCTTATTTGGCTGTGTTGTTAAGTATTGCTGGCTGGTTGATCCTGTTCTAGCTTGTTGAGGTTAAGTTGGGTTCGGGCAAAGACACCTGGAGCGGTGCCGCTTACCGCTCGCCGCTTCTATCGTTGTTATAAGTCGAGCCCGTCCACACTCTTCTCCCACACTGCTACGGCATCGACTCTCTGCTTGCTGTGATTTCTCATCTCCTCCTTCCTCTGGCTGCTCTACTTCGATAGAGAAACATCTTCTTCTCCTTCTTCTACTTCACCCCCTTCTCTGTGTCGAGCTACCCGTGCCGTCGTTGTTGTGCTTCCGTGCCGACGCTGCTTTGCCGCCGATTCGTCTGGGCCGACGGTTTTGCTGAGCCGATTAGGGCTGCTGCTACATTCCTCTTCTGCTTGCTGTTGTACAGTCGTTGCTGGTTTGTTGTGCCAATCGACTTGCTGTGCCGATCGATTTGCTGTGTCGATCGACTTGTTGTGTCGATCGACTTTACTGTGCCGATTTTTCTGTGTCGTGACCGCTTCTTCCTGTGACTTCCCCTTCCTTCTTGTTGTAAGGAACTTCTTCTCCTTACCTGGCTTGGTTTATTTTTTTGTTACTTGGCTAAATTGCTTTATATTAGTGTTGGGAACCATTTAGTGCTGATTTTGTGGAAGTAAATTGCTGGATACACTTTTGGGAGTTGATATTTGCAGTACAGCCACTTTCTTAACTGATTCATATGATGTTTTACTATATTATAAGTTGTTTTACGCATATTTTGAAACGAATTTCCATATTCGGGTGATTTCAAGCTATTTCGAGCGTTTTTGCCTAATTTGTGTCGTTTAGTCGGCCAAGATTCAGATTTGTCAGTCTCGAAAGAGGACTGTTGTGGGTTGGATACCTTTTTGGACATTCGTGATTTTTCTTTTACCTTTCGAGATTTTAAGCGTATTGTTTTGTAAGCTTTTCGCTACGAATTCCAAATGACGCAACCCAATAAACATGCGTATAATTTTAGTGGTTCCCAAGACCTCGAAATCAAAGGATGACGTCGCAAGGAAACCGTGACGGAAATGCGAACTTGGACAGAGACAAAGTTGTTGTGAGTTTTTTATTTCTTGATTTAGTTTACTCAATTACTTTCATATTCTACTTCATTTTATGAAATAAACAAGTGTCTATGCATATGAGTTTAACTCATTAAGATATCGTTGTGGGATAAAATGTGGGCGAGGGGAAAACATGAAAGCGATATATTGAATTCTGAGGGGATCATTTTTATTATAAACTCCTATTTACACGCCAAGACAATAATTTAAAACTCTGCATGGGGAAATGTGATGGTTTCGAATTCGATGATGTAGAGGCATCTATTGATGGATTCATCAGTAGGGGTGAGCCTACAATTACGCTCTTCGGGGGCGGGGCCCAATTCAAGTTTGCATCATCGGAGCATTTCCTATTTTATGTAACTCAAATTAAGGGGTAAATTAAGATTCAGCTTTGAAAATAAAATTATTGATTATTGTACTATATGCATATTGATAGTATATCCCTTATTTGCATGTACAGCACTTCACGAAATATTTATCTCACATAATCATAATTTTATGACTAACCAATTGTGGATCCATTTTTTAGACAGCAGGAGCGTCTTCGTGTGCAACAAAGGGATTACGCCGGAAGAATTGACAAAGCTCAGGAAAGGCTAAAAGCATTGTGTACCAATTTCATATTCTGATCTCTTTGTATGGATGAGTACTCGTAATTTCTTTGTATTCAGTTGTAACTCAGTCAGAAATGAATAAAATATTGTTTTCTATGCTCTTTGTACTGTATTTATGTGTGCTGCGACTTTTATTGAAATTCTGTTCACTTTTTGAAATCATTTGGGAAGCCCGGGAATTTGGGTCTTCACAACTTGGTATCAGAGGGAGGTTCGGGTTCAATAGATTATATCGTAACATAAACAGTACGAATACATTTCAATCTAAGAATGTAACATAATTAAATAAAATTCGTTTATAGGAACCCGTCCAAGTTTATTCTAGTCGCCGCAGTCAACGCCGTCGAGAGAATCAAGACGACCCTGATCATCAAGCAGCCACCAGGTCCGAGGGAAGTGACAACGGGTGTCAACACCATCGACGTCCTTCAGAATTCGTGCTATCAATAGCAGAAACCTTTAAGTTAGTCTTTCCTACGTTAGCTACTTTAGGACCCGCACTTCCCCAAGAGAATCCTACCCCACCACATCAACCGTATCAACATCCAATGAACCCTCCTCCAAATCTCCCTCCAAGAGTAGAAGCACTGACGCTCCAATACCGTCAAATGGACTTCAATCTTAAACAGTTTATGGAGTTAAAACCACCGACTTTTGTAGGAGGTCTATCTCCCTTAGATACACAAGATGGGATACTCTGAATCGAAACTATCTTCCAAGTCATGGGCTGCCCAGAGGACCGGAAAGTTGAACTCGCGTCAGTTTTACTTGAAGGCGCAGCAAAGCGTTGGTGAAACAACTTAATCGCTACAAAGTTCATGGACGTGGAGTTGTGATATGGTAAAATTTTCTTCAGGAATTCACTAATTGGTTCGTACCCCGATCGGAAAAACGAGTCCTACACGATCAATTTTTACGGCTCGTCAAGAGATCCAAGTCGGTGTTGCAGTACGAGACAGAATTCTCCAAGTTGGCATATTATGTTGATTCTCTCGTGGCTACCGAGGAAGATCATTGCAGGCAATTTCAACAAGGACTGCAGGACGACATACGCAATTTACTCGTACCTCTGGATATCCTAGAATATAGAAAGTTGGTCGAGCGAGCGCGATTAGTAGAGATCGATCAAGGCAAAACGCAGAAACATCGAGATTGAAAAAGAAAAGCCACGGAAATCCCAATTCAAAGCGAAGTACAGAGCAAAGATGTTGCTAAGACAATACAAACTGGTCCATCAACCGGTACTACGTCTCAAGCAAACTCGACGAAATGCGCCAAGTGTAACTGTTTTCATAGAGGAGAATGTTTGATTGGGGCATGTTATTATTGTCGTCAGTCGGGGCATACAAAGAAAAATTGTCCAAAGCTCATGAATAAAGAAACTAATTCTCATGGACAATTTCCTCTGCAACAGCAATTATAGCAAATGTTTGTTGAATCCTTAGCGCGACACCACCTGCACCGACACCTGCACCAGCACCTGCTCCAATTCCTCCTCCAGAAGTTCCGGACGAAAGATTGATTATGTCGCGAGACTTTAATTTAGAACAATATCGCAAAAAATAAAAATATTATCTTTCTTTGATGCAAATATTGTAAATGACAACTTATAAATATATATTATCTTTTCGAGGACGAAAAGTTCTTTTAGGAGGGAAGGATTGTAACACCCTCATTTTTTGCGCACTTATTTTCATTTATTTTTCTCTCCCCGATGATGAAAAATGCACATTTACATTGTCGCAATATTTTGACGAATTTTGTTTTTTAATTATCATTTTTGCAATTTCATTTATTTGGTCCCTTTGAGTGAGTTTGAGTTGCCCTTTTAATGTGGGCTTTCATGGGTTTTGCTGCCTATGCTGGTTTAGTGGGCTGGATATATATATTGCTGGGCTTATAATTTATTGTCGGCTGCCTTATTTGGATGTGTTGTTAAGTATGGCTGGCTGGCTGATCCTGTGATGGCTTGTTGAGGTTAAGTTGGGTTCGGGCAAAGATACCTGGAGCGGTGTCGTTTACCGCTGTTATCGTTATTATAAGTCGAGCCCGTCCACGCTCTTCTCCCACACTGCTACTGCATCGACTCTCTGCTTCTGCGATTTCTCATCTCCTCCTTCCTCTGGCTGCTCTACTTCGACAGAGAAACATCTTCTTCTCCTTCTTCTACTTCACCCCCTTCTCTGTGCCGAGCTACCGGTGTTGTTGTTGACGTGCTTCCGTGCCGACGCTGCTTTGCCGCCGATTCGTCTCGGCCAACAGTTTTGCTGAGCCGATTAGGGTTGCTGCTCCATTCCTTTTCTCCTTGCTGTTGTGTCGTCGATGCTGGTTTGTTGTGTCGATCGACTTGCTGTGCCGATCGACTTGCTGTGCCAATCAACTTTACTGTGCCGATTTTTCTGTGTCGTAACCACTTCTTCCTGTGACTTCTCCTTCCTTCTTTCTGTAAGGAACTTCTTCTCCTTACCTGGCTTGGTTTATTTTCTTGTTACTTAGCTAAATTGCTTTATATTAGTGTTGGGAACCATTTAGTGCTGATTTTGTGGAAGTAAATTGCTGGATACACTTTTGGGAGTTGATATTTGCTGGACAGGCACTTTCTTAGCTGATTCATATAATGTTTTACTATATTATAAGTTGTTTTACGCATATTTTGAAACGAATTTCCATATTCGGGTGATTTCAAGCTATTTTGAGACCTTTTTGCCTAATTTGTGTCGTTTAGTCGGCCAAGATTCAGATTTGTCAGTCTCGAAAGAGGACTGTTATGGGTTGGATACCTTTTTGGACATTCGTGATTTTTCTTTTACCTTTCGAGATTTTAAGTGTATTGTTTTGTAAGCTTTTCGCTACGAATTCCAAGTGATGCAACTCAATAAACGTGCGTATAATTTCAGTGGTTCCCAAGACCTTGAAATCAGAGGATGGCGTCGCAAGAAAACTGTGACGGAAATGCAAACTTGGACAGAGACAAAGCTGTTGTGAGTTTTTTATTTCTTGATTTAATTTACTCACTTTTCTATTCTGCTTCATTTTATGAAATAAACAAGTGTCTGTGCATATAATTTTAACTCATTAAGATAACGTTGTGGGATAAAATGTGGGCGAGGGGAAAACATGAAGCGATATATTGAATTCTGAGGGGATCATTTTTATTATAAACTCATATTTACACACCAAAATAATAATTTAAAACTCTGCATTGGGAAATGTGATAGTTTCAAATCCAATGATGTGGAGGCATGCACTGATGGATTCACCAGTAGGGGTGAGCCTACAATTACGCTCTTCGGGGGAGGGGCCCAATTCAAGTTTGCATCACCGGAGCATTTCCTATTTTATGTAACTCAAATTAAGGGGTAAATTAAGATTCAGTTTTGAAAATAAAACTATTGATTATTGTACTATATGCATATTGATAGTATATCACTTGTTTGCATGTATAGCACTTCACGAAATATTTATCTCACATAGTCATAATTTTATGACTAACTCATTGTGGACCCATTTTTTTTAGACAGCAGGAGCGTCTTCGTGTGCAACAAAGGGATTCCGCCGGAAGAATTGACAAAGCTCAAGAAAGGCTAAAAGCATTGTGTACCAATTTCAGATTCTGATCTCTTTGTATAGATGAGTACTCGTAGTTTCTTTGTATTCGGTTGTAACTCGGTCAGAAATGAATAAAATATTGTTTTCTATGTTTTTTGTACTGTATTTAGGTGTGCTGCGACTTTTATTGAAATTTGTTCACTTTTTGAAATCATTTGAGAACCCGGGAATTTGGGTCTTCACAGTTATTAGACTCGTCGTAATGTTTTAATGTTTTAATATTTTATGCATCTTATGTAATTACGGGTATGTCACCCGGGGTCCTATAAATAGACTCTTGTCTTGTTTTTGGATTCTCAAGCAATGAAATATCAATTTCCTTTATCTCTCTAAAATTATGTTCCCTCTCTCTATAAGTTCTTCTCTCCTTCCTCCACTCTCTGGAGTTTCTTCCTCTCTCATCTCCTCCTCCACCATTTTAGGGCTTGCCCCTTGCATCTCCGCCTCCAACAATCCTGATGCATCCTCCGTCACATCCAATATTGCATGATGTCATCATGCGTCATGAAATATCTTTTTAATGTACTTTTATTTATGCATTTTTCATGTATTCTCGTCGTCGTACTTTTGTTGCTTGAAATTGCTCGACCCGTCAGGTTGACCGTCCGACGGGACCCTTAATAAAAAGGTTCGGTATTTTTGGTAGTTAGGATGAATCGGGCAAGCTCAAAATTATTTAAAAGGAACGCTTAAATTTAGAACAAAATTTCAATCGAGAATATGATCACATTCAAATTAATGCCATAAATTCAAATTAATCTCCTTTGGGAAAGAAGTTTATGTGAGAAACATTTAGAAATTTATAAGTCCAAAATATGACCGGTCATATTTTCAGATGTGACTGGCCATTAAATTTTCATTATAAAATTACATCCCCCCTGCCAATTGAAGGGGGACCGGACAGCACAGGAAATCAAAAAGAATTTTGATTTCCCCTGCATTGTCGGCTCTGCGCCCGTGGAATCCAGTTCAACTGCTGCTCCACCCCGTCAACAACTGCTGCGACCCGTGCTCCGCTGCTGAACACGCCACCTGCCATCGGCCAGTCCCACTCCGCCGCTGACCACGCCGCCTGCCGTTGGCCAGCTTCATTTCTTCACAGCCCTAGCGGCCTGGGCAACGCTCCAGCGGCCGCTACGCGTGTCTCGCCCAGCTCTCAAGATCAGGCGGCCGCCGACCGTCACTATCACCGACGGCGACGTCGTCCAGCAGTCATCGCCGGTACGTGGACCTCCTTCCTGACGCCAGTGGCTTCCTGAGTGCCTTCCAGTGCTGGTTGTTGTCGACTCCGACCCGTTCTTCCAACAAACGGCCAGCAGCCTGCTCGTCAGCCGGTGGCCAGTCTTCTTCCCCCCGTTGGTCTGTTTTCTTCTCGCCGGTTGTTGTGGACTCCAGATTTCTCTTCCAGCAAACGGCCAACGGATCTGTCACGCCTCTGCCGAAGGATTTGGGAGGGACTTTTCCTACTGTGGTAACAACATCCAATCTAGTTGCTCCAATAATCAGTTCTAAATTTATGCACTCATTTAAGTAATTAAAGAGCTTGCCCGAACGTTCTAACCACCAAATCGTCGTCTATTTCATAAATTATTGCTAGTGGATCATGCTTGTAAACGTACAAATCTCGCGACGGTTCGAACCGTTAAACGTCAGCAAATTCTTTGCATAATGAATAACGAATTTGTAGATGTTTGTCGATAAGAGCAGTTTTACGCGCGAACATCTCGAGTTGGCCCGCTCGGCCCTCTTTTCAAAATAACAAACTCCTTAATTTTCAAAATTCTATTTTATCTATAATAAATAAAATATTTTTTCTATAAAATATTTAGTATTTGGAACAGTAATTCGGGTTACATCAGTTTGGTATCAGAGGCAGGTTTGTGATTTGTTCCTATCGTGAATCACGCGATCCGGCCTTCAAAATTTTTTCCAAAAAATATATATATATATATTTAAAATATTTCTGAGTATTTATTTTTAAAAAAAAAAACAAAAAAATTCTAAAATTCAATTTTTTAAAAAAAAAACTATATAAAAAACTTTTGTTTTCCTTCATTAAAAAATCATTTTTCTCCCACTCGGGAGCGTCTTTTTTAAATTATTATAATCAAGTAAAAAAAAGAAAGTAATAAGTCAAATTATTTAAAATGGAAAATTGTGCAGGAAAGATTGAGGATAGCGTCACCGCCCTGAGTGCACAAATTCAAAACCTCGCGAACTCTATTGAAGCGCTAACCGCAAGTGTCAACGAGAACCAAAGGAGCGTAGGTCAAGCGATCACTGGGTTACGTACGAGCGTGAATACGTTAAAGGCCAACCAACACTTAGGCCTAATTCCACCACCCCCGGTCGAGCACTACCCAAATCGTAGGAATTTGGAGCAAGAAAATCCACGACATCTCGAGCTGGTAGTCCACAATATAAGAGAACCGCCTCGTTGGGATTTAGGAATAAAATTAGATGTCGGCGATTTCGAATGGCAAATAGAGCCCGAGAGTTGCCTGGATTGGTGTGATAGGATGTATCCTTACTTAGTTTGGAAGCAATTGCCTCCAGTTAGGCAAGTAGAGTACGTCGTCCTTAGGTTAAAGGGGTCTGCCTTAGTCTGGTGGGGACAATTAGAGTGCGCTAGATTCAATTTAGGTTTACCTCTCATCATCACCTGGAATGAATTTAAGGCCCAACTTAGGAAGCGCTACGTGCCCCATGATTATCTCCAGACTTTATATCGTAGATTCCATAATCTACGACAAGAAAAGTCAACGGTAGATGAGTACACTGATGAGTTCCATGTCCTACAGTCGAGGCTTGATCTTCGTGAGGATGATGACATGACTGTATCTCGTTATCTTAATGGGTTACGCTATTCCATATGGGATCAGCTAGAGTTGCACGACTATCGTGATTTAGGGAAGTCTCTAGTAGAGCCCGTAGAGTGGAGTCACTACAGAAACGCACATCCGGAGTCAGATCTACAGATAAGTCTACCACGAGTGTCACCACTACCACCACTGCTAGGATTTCTGACTCCCCACACCCCCCCCCCCATCACCACTGGGACTCCGACCCCACCCACTATCCCTTCCAAGGGTAAGGAGATTATTGGAGCTAAGCCCGACACTATAGTATTCTGATGCTTCAAGTGTATCGAGCCCGGGCACAAATCTTCTGAGTGCCCGCGCCGCCACTTCGTCCTTTTCATCGACTCTACTGATGGACGTGAGCCTGAGTATGGAGTTTACGTGAATGAGTCTCACCCTGTACCTGAGCACGAACACGAAACTGAGGATATCATAGAAGTGGAAGGCGAACAAGCCGAACACTTAGTATGTGTCTTACGCTATAGTTTGATCACACCTAGTGAGTCTACTGAGGATGACCGTATGAGACACGATATTTTTCGCACTATTGCACGCATCAAGGGGCATTTTTGCTCTATTATCATCGATAGTGATAGTATAGAAAATTTTGTTTCCCATCGCATGATCGATACATTAGGGCTTGAGGTGCACCTGTTAGAACAACCCTACAGCTTGTCCGGAGTCAATAGTCATTTGACTATGCCCGTCACCCATTCCTGTCAAGTAGAGTTCTCTATAGGGAGCATGTATTCAGATAGAGTTTTATGTCATGTCGCTGACATGGACGTTTGTCACATACTTTTAGGGCGAGCCTGGCAGTATGATCAGCGTGTCATGCATGACGGAACGAGGAACTCTCACTCCTTCGAGCACCACGGACACGAGATTGTTCTTCTACCCCGGAAGAACTATCTCATTCCAAGGGCACGCGAGAGAACCTCCACGACTCCTAGTTTACCTGTTGTTGTCGGCACTACACTTCTGCGCACTGCACTCCCGCCTGAACTCCCACCCCAAGAGGAAAGTCATGATTTAGATATGAAGCTCACCCCATATCTACCGATTCCCGACGTGCCACCTGACATTTTTGAGTTCTCATATTTTATGTATGTTGGATATTCCCCGAACCCACCAAATCCATCACCTCATATCGATTTCGTATTTAAAGATTGTACTTTTAGTTTACCTTATTATCATTTGGAAAGCAGCAAATTTATGGAATTATACCAACGCAACAAATGTTTTCTATCATATTTATGGAACATATTATGTGGGCAAAAGCAAGCCAAATTCGAATCTAGTAGCGTCAATCACTCTTGGATCGATGAACATATCAAAGCAATGGGTGAGAGTCCAAAGCAATGGGAATTTGTACCCCGACAAGCACAATTCACAATCCGTAATTCTAAATATCACTTCCGTTATGCATCTCCTTCCGAGATTTTCCACGTGTTACTCCACCCGCCCGATCGTAAACACATCTCATACTACGAACGTATCTCATTTGACGTGCAAGCTCAAATAAATTATTTAACAGAACTGCATGAATTTATGACTAACAAATTGCAAGTCACCTGTGAAAATTATAAATTCATGATCGGTCGTTATCGTCATGAGTTGTACTTTTCACAGGAGGATTGGGTGTTTGATTATTGCAGGAGGGTTGGTCATCTTCAAATTCAGAAGCCGAGCAAACCACCAGTCAAAGCCCCAAACATACTTGCGATGTCAGTCCTCTCCAGCACCGGTCTTTGTGAATTATCGTCGGGGTCGAGCTTTTTCAACCCCGGGGGAATTGATGTATCCTCCGTCGCATCCAATATTGCATGACGTCATCATGCGTCATGAAATATTTTTTTAATGTACTTTTATTTATGCATTGTTTTATGTATTCCCGTCACCGTACTTTTGTTGCTTGAAATTGCTCGGCCCGTCGAGTTGACCATCCGACGGGACCCTTAATAAAAAGGTCCGGTAATTTTGATAGTTATGATGAATCGGGCAAGCTCAAAATTATTTAAAAGGAACGCTTAAATTTAGAACAAAATTTCAATCGAGAATACGATCACATTCAAATTAATGCCATAAATTCAAATTAATTTCCTTTGGGAAAGAAGTTTATGTGAGAAACATTTAGAAATTTATAAGAGTCCAAAATAGGACAGGTCATATTTTGGAAATAATAATCAGGAAACAAAAGTTTCCAGATGTGACCGGTCATTAAATTTTCATTATAAAATTACATCCCCTCTGCCAATTGAAGGGGGACCAGACAGCACAGGAAATCGAAAAGAATTTTGATTTCCCCTGCATTGCCGGCTCTGCGCCCGTGGAATCCAGTTCAACTGCTGCTCCAGCCCGTCAACCACTGCTGCGACCCGTGCTCCGCCGCTGAACACGCCACCTGGCATCGGCCAGTCCCACTCCGCCGCTGACCACGCCGCCTGTCGTTGGACAGCTTAATTTCGTCATAGCCCTAGCGGCCTGGGCAACGCTCCAGCGGCCGCTACGCGTGTCTCGCCCAGCTCCCAAGATCAGGCGGTCGCCGACCGTCACTATCACCGACGGCGACGTCGTCCAGCAGTCATCGCCGGTACGTGGACTTCCTTCCTCACGCCAGTGGCTTCCTAAGTGCCTTCCGGAGCCGGTTGTTGTCGACTCCGACCCATTCTTCCAGCAAGCGGCCAGCAGCCTGCTCGTCAGACGGTGGCCAGTCTTCTTCCCCCCGTTGGTCTGTTTTCTTCTCGCCGGTTGTTGTCGACTCCAGAGTTCTCTTCCAGCAAACGGCCAACGGATCTGTCACGCCTCTGCCGAAGGATTTGTGAGGGACTTTTCCTCCTGTGGTAACATCATCCAATCTAGTTGCTCCAATAATCAGTTCTAAATTTACGCACTCATTTAAGTAATTAAAGAGCTTGCCCGAACGTTCTAACCACCAAATCGCAGTCTATTTCATAAATTATTACTTGTGGATCGTGCTTGTAAACGTACAAATCCCGCGACGGTTCGAACTGTTAAACGCCAGCAAATTCTCTGGATAATTAATAACGAATTTGTAAACGTTTGTCGATAAGAGCAGTTTTACGCGCGAACATCTCGAGTTGGCCCGCTCGGCCCTCTTTTCAAAATAACAAACTCCTTAATTTTCAAAACTCTATTTTATCTATAATAAATAAAATATTTTTCTATAAAATATTTAGTATTTGGAACCCTAATGCGGGTTACATCAAATCCTCAACGAAGCAAGTCCATAACAACTTGGTATCAGAGGTGGGCACGTAACCCACAGGTCCTCCATCCGTTATCTTTTTATCGTGTCGTGTGTATTGAGTCATAGTTATTAGACTCGTCGTAATGTTTTGGTGATTTAATATTTTATGCATCTTATGTAAATACGGGTATGCCACCCGGGGTCCTAAAAATAGACTCTTGTCTTGTTTTTGGATTCTCAGGCAATGAAATATCAATTTCCTTTATCTCTCTAAAATTCCTATCTCTCTCTCTAAGTTCTTTTCTCCTTCCTCCACCCTCTAAAATTTCTTCCTCTCTCATCTCCTCCACCATTCTAGGGCTTGCCCCATGTATCTCCACCTCCAACAATCATCAACGAAGCAAGTCCATAACAACTTGGTATCAGAGGGTACCCTCCTCCCATCCGTCGAGACCAATTCCACCCCCCGAGCAGCTGCCGCCGGCCCAGCCGACTCGTCCGCAGCTTCCGCGCCAGATCACTCCGCTCCACACTAACCAGCGTCGCCAACAAGCTCATGCAGTGCCACCAACAAGCTCCTACAGTGCCGCCAACAAGCACCTGCAGCCCACCCATCGTCGTCTCCTCCAGCATACAACGGGACTTCGGCGCTCAATCCCACCCCGTCTTCTGCAAACCGCATCTCCAAGACACAATCGACGACCGCATCTGCAAGCCCCGCCGCGGGCAGCCGCTAGCTCTTCGTCGTCCAAAGCAGACGAGACCTCCTAGTTGCGGCTTCGTCGACGGGCGCTGCTTCCTCCTCGCCGACGGGGAAGTTCGTTCCAGTTCCGTGAGCCGTACAGTCCTTCTCTTCTCTTCTTCCTCCCGCGCCTGCTCCTCTTCGAGCCGCACAGTGCTCGAGCCCTGTGCCCGTAGCATCGGCAGAGCCTTTTGCCATTTCTTTAATTATCTCATCTCCATACCATGAGCCCCACATTTTTTTTGTTGTGCCAACAGCTTTCATCATTACCCTTTCTGCCATTTCCAGCCACCCACGCCTGCACATGCCGGTCCCACATCCCCATGTCTTTCCACTCTCTTTTTTTTCATTATTTTTTTTCTCCTGTACAAGCTATCTTTTTTATTTTATTTTATTTTTAGTTCTTTTACTCCCAGCTCTCTCTCTCTCCACGATTCTTTTATTTTATTTTGTTTTATTTCCCCTTCTAACATTCTCCGCCAGGCAAGCCATTGCCCCGTCCTTTTGTTTTATTTTATCGTTATCCCAGCTCCCATCACTTTTTTATTTTAATTTTCGGCTCTATCTCCCATACTTATTTACTATATAATTGATTAATTAAACAATTAATTGGTATATGGAGATTAAACTTTGTGCCGCTGAAGAAGTTGCCCTTTGTTCGAGGTTGTCGAAAATGTTGAAGTCATTTCAAGCTTCCACCTCTCGCCACAACACTACACTCGACAAATTGGTGGCTTCAGAACACTTCGCCGTTCCGCCTCTTCCTGTGTCGGAGCCCTCCAAGCCCGCACAGTTTGTGTCGGCATCACCGCCGCGACTGGTGCCACCACCGTCCTCTGTCGTTCATGACGTGCCTCCGTCGCCGCCTCCGCCGTCGCCGCCGCCGCCGCCTCCTCTACCGGCTCTTACTTCTCCAACCCCGACATTACCGCCCCCTCCAGCCACATCACCGTCGTCGCCGCTGTCGTCTCCGCCACCGCCGTTGTCGCCGACTCTGTCGGCTCTTGCTCCGCCGGTCCCTGCCACGTCACTTCCATCGGCCGCATTGCCACCTCTTCGGTCGGCACCTGCTCCACCGACCCCGACAGATCCATTCCTGCCGCCGCACGTCGGCCCTCCGACCTCCCTGTGACTGCTGCGCACATCCCCTCCAGCGGCCCCGACAAAGCCATTCTATAAGCCGCCCATTTTCATGATGGCGCCGCCGCTCCTCGCTGACGCCACCGTCGCCGCTACGCGTCACCGCGCGTTGTTTTGGAGAGAGGTCATGGTACCAGATGATCCGGCCACCCGCATGGAGCACGAGCTTGAGGGCAAGCTCATTTTGAAGAACGGATGGAGTGTTATGGTCCTCCGTCAGTTATCTTATTATCTTGTCGTGTGTATTGAGTCATAGTTATTAGACTCGTCGTAATGTTTTAGTGTTTTAATATTTTATGTATCTTATGTAATTACGGGTATGTCACCCGAAGTCCTATAAATAGACCATTGTCTTGTTTTTGGATTCTCAAGAAATGAAATATAAATTTCTTTTATCTCTCTAAAATTCATCTCCCTCTCTCTCTAAGTTCTTCTCTCCTTCCTCCACCCTCTAGGGTTTCTTCCTCTCTCATCTCCTCATCCACCATTCTAGGGCTTGCCCCTTATATCTCCGCCTCCAACAATCCTCAACGAAGCAAGTCCATAACATTTTGTTAGCACATCATTGTTGCCAAAAAATATTCCTTCTAAAGATAAGGCAGGGAGAAACATTACTTGAACCAGAAATTACTGAAAATATAATTATTGCAAAAAGTACTGTCTACTATGATCATAAGATTATGTCATATTAACAGGTTAAACATACAAAAAAACGTACATAATTCTGATTGAATCATTCATATGCACGTACTCAAAAACTGAGACAGTATGCTACAAGGACATGTTACGGGTTTCATTTAAATATCAAGGGCACATAGTTTGATCACCTTTAGCCACATACATCATGGTGATGCTTTCACACTATTTACCAATTACCAGCTCCTTAATATCATGAATTATAGTTACTCCAATGGAGATTCTTTATATGTACAACAAACCTGATGGACTGCTACTCTCACATTATTTTTAAGAACAATTAGACGGAATTTATTTATAGTTTCTGTTTCTGTTCTTTTACCATGACGATAATGACAAATTACTTTTGCTCAAAGAAAAGGCAGACACGTGAAGATTGCCTAAACATAAGCCATTATTCTCCTTTTAACCACATTTTCTTCGTAAAAATTCCATGGTGAGGTGATCACAGATCGGGAGTGGGTCGACCCTTACCGGAACCCACATGGGTCTACATATATGGGAGGAAGAATTAGGATCATCGTATGGATGATCTGAGCCCGTGGTGGCGTTCAAAGTAATGACGGGATATTTTTATGTATTTTAATTATTTTTTATATTTTTATTTTATGTATTATTAGGGCTTGAAGTTCTAGACGATCCGAACGGTCCATAGTGACCTCTATATCTATAAATAGGAGTCAAATGCTGATTTCTCGGTAATGCAGAATTTGGACATATTATGGGGTTCTCGTGATCTCTTTACATTGCCAATTCCATAAAATTATAGGTGCCGAAGCCTAGACCATCCTCCTCCCTCCCTTTGGCCGGCCACCACCAATCTACAACCACCTAGGGTGACCAGCCAGCATCATTCCAGCTGCCAGCAGCCGCTTAATCTACCACCAACCACCATATTAACCCATCCCCAACTCATAACCACCAATAACTACCTCCACTCGCTATTCTCACATAACCACCTCCCATAACTACCTAAATTCGATTAATTATATCTATAACTACCTTATAGCAATTCCATCCCAGATTATTCTGAGCAAATGACCCACCCTAGACCAATGAACCACATCCACTTCGCATGCAGCAGCAGTTCCATTCCTCCGGTAGACAACCACACCTCTACTCCCCCACCCGTCCAGGCTCTAGACCCCATCGCCAGCCAACAAACACTCTCAGGTTTCTTATCCAGCCACTCAATCCTGCAGTCCAGTACCAGAAAATCTTCAAAACTCCTACTCAGGTCTGAATCCATCCCAGTTCTCCTTCCCTATAGCCATATTGTCTTCACTAACCTTCACAGCCCACTCCAAAACCCAACCAGTCCTGAAATCTGCGCTGAATCACCATCAAGCTGCTCTCTAATCTCTGAAATTGGTAACAATAGCACATTTCAGACTTCAATTGCTTATGTAAGTTCATATCTGAAGTCAATATTACTTATTATTGCATATTTGGTAAACATATTATTTGGGATATTGGTCTATATAAGTTTGCTCACTAATTATTCTACTTACAAGGTTTATTCCGATCTTAATTGTGGTCATTCGTGGATTCATTTATTAAATTCAAAATTTATTGCTTACTAATTGCTGGGTAATTGTTTGTGCCTCGCATCATTTAGATTCCACATGATACACCGCTAGCACATAATCATTAGAGTCCACTTTAGGGAATGATTCTGCTATCACTTTACATTCATCCTGTGCCACAGAGCTGTGAGGAAAGAATACAAAATTTACTTTTATCAACTAGGCCTACATAATTTACTATCACTCAACATAATTATGTAACTTTTTATTTTCCAACTAAGATATATGAGCATCGAATTGCAAGTGTATTCACGCATGGGAAAGAAGCCAGGATATATCAACTAGCGGATTAAGTATGATGGGCAAAATAAATTGTAAATATTTTCTAAACTAGTATTTAAGTTCCACTGTTATCCTCCCTTGAAAGTAGGGAAATGTTATCATTTCTCCTAAAAGTATAAAATAAGCATCTAGCAAGTAAATTCAAGAGGTGCATCATACTCCAATATGAAAGGTCATCATTCAGAAAGAGAAAACGGTGTATAAAATGTTTCAAGAGAAAATTCTAACAAACTGATTTACTATAGCATACCAGGCACATCAGATAGCATCAGATTCAATAGCAGCTTTCTTCGGATCTCTTGTGCATGGTGCACTTCACGAAGAAAAATTGCATGTTCCTCAACGCCATGAATGCCAAAGGTTGAGGCCTCTGCCCCCAAAGCAATGACCAGCTTATCATATGACACCTGAAACTTCCACGGCTCCAAGGAAGCAGAACTGGCATCATCTGTAACAGTCTCACATTGCACCTGTGGAACATAAAAGAACACAACTTTAGCCAACAAGGATAGCAAATTATTAGGGGAAATTGTTAAGGCATCTGGGAGTATTAGGTTTTGTCTTACACCCATAGGTGAAACGTAAGTCAAAGTAAAATTATCAGTGGAATGCCACCTTCCAAAAGTCCTAAGAAATGAACAGAAAATGAGTTTTTGACCACCAATATATCGGGCCCAACTCTGAACCTGTTTGGTCCACATTACCTGACATACAAGATTCTACAAAGTACTAGAAGAACACAAATATTTTGCCCGATTTTTCCAACCTATTCTCCCAAATTATTAAAATCTCCCTACAATTTTTTTAAAATTCACAGGCATGCTTGTCTGTCCAAGTCATATACTATGGTTCCTTTGGTTTAGGTTTCTCATTTACTGACTTTTTAAGCAATTTTGATTTATAAAAAATATGCTTAGAAGTCCATTTTCTTTTGTATCTTCATTGTGACTTCACCATGCATCATCTTTTTATGAAGATGAAACTGCTCGATCGCACTCAATTTCAGACCCCAAATCATCCCTCACTAGTTTGGCTTTTATTTCATCTCATTTTAATGCTTTTAAACTTAGAAACCCAAGGGTTTCTTTTGTAATTAATTAAATCATGTCTTTAATTTAAATCACGGCCTATACAAAATCGACGGGCTGATAGGGCTCAGAATCATAAATTTGCATAGGAAACAAGGGGTTGATTGCTAGAATCTGGAGTTTCTCTCTTACTATTTTTTGGCATTCATCCAAGCGTAGCTAGAGCTCTTATCAATGGGTGTGGAAGCCTTGGACTTATCTCCAAATTTCATGCGGGTTTGTTCATGTCAATGGGTAGTTGTGTCTCGCATTCAAGGGCTTTGGAACTGCATTGCAGTGGTTGGAGAAGTATTTGTTCTAAACCTACTTCCATTGAAGCTGAGGAATTCTTTTTCATGTAAAAAAAATGAGTTAAGATATTGTTGCATCCTCAGGGTGATACTCCACTATACCATATGCTCGCTTTTTTTCACGAGCATCATTCCAGAAGAGATTTTTTTGTTTTGTTCGACTATTTTTTGTGAATTGTGTATTCTCTTACAAACCTGAATGCACATCATTTGGTATCAAAACTCCAGATTTGTGTCAAGAGAATTTGTACATTATGTTATGGAAGTGCAGGATTAACCAAAAACAAGATTGTTGGTCGTTATGGGAAAATGGAGTCTACAGACAGAGTAAAAATTGATGAATAGAAGCAGGATATTTTTTTTAACCTGATGTAGCATTCATGAATGTGGTCTACACGGCGGTTGTTGAGAAGTTGAAGTTACACATACTTCCCCACCCTCACCCATATACACTTTAGTGGCTCAACAGTATTGATGGAGTGGGAGTTCCCAAGTACTATTGTTCTTATCAATTAGAAGATCATATTGGGATAAAATACTTTATGTTGTACCCATGACAGCGTGTACGTATTCCTAGGTCGGTCATGGAAATATGTAGAAAAGACATTCAAACAAATTCTTCAACACACATACATTTTAAAAGGATAGTAATATCGCTTTATTTCAACTCAGGCCCATGTGTAGCTCTCTGAGCCAACTGAAGAAGACCAAATAGCAGAGCCTCCTCCTGAGTCATTCACACGTTGAGGAAGCTATGTCGAAGAAGGAACCGGTTATTGATCTGGTGATGACTGATGTGGAAGCCTTAAGGAAATTCGTGGTTGCTTTGCAGGCCCAGTCATTATTGGAGGATTCTGTTGATACCTTAGTCGAGTTACCACATGAGCTTCCTTGAAAGAAGGAAGAGCTAGATTGATATAATTTTTCGGACATCACTTTTAGATCGTTCGGCCTAAAGATGTAACCTAGAAGAGACTTAGGATCTACGGAAGTAAGTTGATGAGCTTATGTGGAAGAGCTCGTGTTCCATATCGGCCACCCCAAGAAGGGCAACACTACACAAAAGTATGTTGACAAACATTTTATCAACCATAACAGTGAGTTGTATGGGTCCAATGTGTTCTCTAAATGGATGTGAAAAAGTTAAAACCAAATTCGAATGAAGTTAAGCAACAATCTTCAAAATCAAATGTGGACTTTAAGACTGACTGGTGAAGCCTTTTGGTCTTTCTAATGCCCCACAATACGCTCACGAGGCATGTATTGAGAAATTTTTAATAACATTTTGTAATCGTCTATTTTGATGATATCCTAGTTGTAACGCCTCAAGTTTCCCGTAGCAGGAAATGGTTTTTGCAAGTTACCGCCCGGCGGTAGGATTAATGCTGGCGGTAGTATGTTGGATTTATAGCATGAGTGTTCGGTGAGTTACCGCCTGGCGGTAGGTTGATACTGCGCAGCGGTAGCATGGTCGATTTATCGACAGAGCTCTCTGAGAGCTACCGCCCGGCAGCAAGGTTAACGTCGGCGGTAGCAAAGCTGATTTATTTGGAATACCTCTCTGAGAGGTACCGCGTGGCGGAAGTGATACCGCGGGGCGGTAATGACTTTTCGTCGTGAGCAGCACGTTGATGCAACGCATCGTCTACCGCGCGGCGGTAGTGAGGTACCGCGCGACGGTAGCAGGGCGGTTATGGCGTGACCACGTGTTGGCCCAGGATTGGAGATTTTGGGTGGTGTGATTGTGGATTGGACGTTTGAGGTACCGCGCGGCGGTAGCTCGATTTAAGGCCAGGATTGGTGAGTTTCACTTCATTTCTTATGTGGCTTCCTTCTTCTGAACAGCAGAGTGAGAGAAAGGAGATCTTGTCGTCGTTGGAGTTTCGGAGCTCTGGTTCGCGAGCCGAGTTTGGATCTGCGGATGCAAGTCTGTTGCGGTCATTCTCATCCGGCTAGATTCTCTCTCATGGTGTCGAAACGAACGTCAAGGGTAACGATCCTTCTTCTTGGACATGTGAAGTTCTTTGTTTTGGCATGTGAGGGTAGACGCTCCACGAGCACGTGAAAGCAGTTCTCCAGACGGGTCGATCGGTTGTATCCTCGTTATCTTTGCATTTAGACTTCGGAATCGAAGTATGGAATATGCATGTTGTGTGAAACCCATTTGGACAGGTTGGTCTGGATTGGTGATGATTGTATGTATGCCGGAGAAGACTCCGTGGTAAACGTGTGGTTTACGGAGTCACGGGGTGTGCAGATGCTGCAGTGAGAGTGCTGGAAGTGCCTCCAGGAAAACACCCGTTTTGGGGGAAGAATCGATAGTTTGTCCCCTACTGCGCGGCGGTAGCTCCCACTGAGCAATATATTGTGAGGTCCATCTCTTGGAGACCTGGGGGCCATTGTGATTGTAAGGTCTGTCTCTTGGAGACCTGGGGGCCATTGTGATAGTGAGGCATGTCTCTTGAAAACCTGGGGGCCATTGTGATAAACTGAGAATCTGAGGGGCCCAGCTTAGGCGACCGTGAGTGCCATCCTTGGAACATAACGTGGTTATGTATCATGTATGGGCAAGGGAAGGCTGACCGGGTCTTGGCTTGCGAGCCTGACGGTTTGAGCAACGGGCTATGGCTGACCTGTACCCACCTTATGACGATCGCTTGGAGTGAGTCAGTGGCTTGAATCTCAACATGACTTTGTCGTAGCATAGGGAGAGTCTTAGGCTTTAGGCCGGAAAGACTATAATGCTCAAGCAGGTGGGGCTTGAATCTCAGCACACCGAAAGAGAATGCTCATGTGTGGACCGTCCTTGTGAACGGTGGTGGGGCTTAAATCTCAGCACACCGACAATGTGCTCTGAGTGCATGGGGTGTGTGGCCGGTTGTGTCAATGTCTGTGGTGAATGGTGCTTAAGTTGCACGTTCTGATTGCCAATATATATATGCCAAATGTCTGCAGGGAAGGAGCATCGTCACCCGAGTGAGGGATAGGATCATTATAATTTGGTCAGCTAATGTTGATCGTTGCTTTGTTTGCCACCGTTGGGGTGGAATGTCTTCGTGCGGGTGCAGCTGAGCCGAGCGGGAAATAACGGGTTGAATCCCTTGGTTGCTAAGCCGGCCCTCGAAGGCCAAAGCACAGTGTGTTTACTTTTACTGCTCATGTGTGGCCGGTCTGCGTGTTGAAGTATGTAAAACGCTTCTATTTGAGGAAACTTTTGTAAGGCTTTAAGGCCATAAATATTTGTGTATTTACCTTATCATTCCAGTTTGATGTAGTGGACATTCGTATGGTTGGGTTCTTAATACAATTTAATTGATCTTCCGCTAGAATGCACTCTGAGTTAGGATGTGTAAATGGATTATGGTCGCAATACGTAACTCTACTGATTGTCTGCGGAATATGACGTGTGGCCCCGACCGGACCTTATATTATGTTCTATGTGACGGATGGGGGTGTTGCACTAGTGTTCAACAAAATTGAGTCAGAGCATGTTAAAAACTTGAAAATGGAGTTCAATGCGTTGAGATAAGAAAAGTCATATCAAAACTTATCCAAATATCAATTCTTCTACGATCTGAGTTAATTTTGGGGTTATATTATCTGTGAAGATGTGATGGTGCACTAGTAATGGGTTTCTAATTGGGAGTGGATGCATGGTCGTGAGAGGAAGAAGTTTCAGAGAGGAACCTCATGATCTTTCCTTGACTTATTCAACCCAATGGTTAGGATATGGACGGAGAAAAGCTCAACCGGGAGGGAGGAAGAGGAAAGTCTTGCTCAATCCTAACTCTAATCTAAGGAAAGAGGAGGAAAATTAAGAGAGACTAAATGAGATCAATTCAACCTTCCCATACAATACTCCTTGTGTTTTATATAGTGAGAGGGGAAGGTTCCCACAATATTACCGTTATGCCCCTCAAATGGAATACATAATATGTGAGTACATATGATAGTGTAAATAATATAAAAATATTGTGCTAGAAATAAAGATACAAGCATTCATGGTCGTGCACTGTCAGGCTGTCAGCTCCTTTGTGGACCCAAAACATCACCTTCCCCATGTGGCTCAAGGTTGAGTAAAAAAGGGTTCGGGCCACTGGCCGTCCTTGCATCCTCGTCGTCGTTGTCCAGAGGACATCAACTTCTAGCCAAAAGAGAGGTCTACATTTGTACCTTGTTTTATAAGGCTCGTCGTAGTTGAAACAGAGCTCTTAAGCGTGTCGATCTGCTAGTTCCACTTGTAACAAAAACTTAAAGCCTAGGGTATCATTGGAAGCATTGGTTGCGGTTGAGAATACTGGGATGATAAGAAGAGTTGTCCATCCTACGATTGTTGTAGTTTCCTCTGCGGCACCTTCTATACGGATTGTTAATGAGGAGATGTTTCTCACAAATACGAGTCAAGTTCATGGCAGTGTTGAGGTCCCACGATGCTTCAAATTCCACATCGAGACACGGTCGATCATGTAAGCTTGCAGTGAAGATAGGCACTTGATGTTTTGGGAGTACATAAGGCACATAGGCCAATAGAGTTTGAAAGTTCTCCAAGTGATCGTCACAGACCACGTTCTTTTGAGAAAGACAAGATCGTGCAACGGATTACTGCATAATGGTGATTCGAAGTGCAAATTGCAGTAGTGTTTGAAAGCCGTCCAATTCTATTTGCACGTCTCCCATGCAAGCAGAATGTACAACAATTGCGTAGAGCTCATGAGGTTGAATGGCGTCAATCTTATTCAATCCTCCAATGGAGTGAACTGGTTGGCAAATAAGTGTTGGCAATGTGTGAGCCATGTCAGGGTGTCTCTCTTGCCGACAAAGACGGGGAAAATCAGCTTCACATAACGTGGTACGGTTTTGTGGGGTTCGGAGTGCACGATTTAATTCAGATCGTTCTAATTAGAGCATGTCATCGATGCGGGCGGCCATGTCATTGAATATAGCAACAAGAGCAATTTGTTGATAAGCCACCGGAGTAATATGGTCATCCATCATCATCTGGATGGACTCCATGACCTAAGAAAGGGTAAGACCGCCCTTGTCCATGGTCGATAGATTGTACCGGGTGTTGTCTGGAGGTGGCATAAGTGGGGTGTGAGCGCTAGAAGGCCCAATTCAAAACGGTGGGGACACAGACAATGGGACAAAAACATGAAAGCATTATTGAAGGGGTGGTAGGCACGTCGAAGGTACCTATGAGTCGGTCGGCCAGCTGGGATAGGGTTTCCTGCGGTGCAGAGGATGTCGGGAGAGGTAGCGGACGCTGGTAAGTTGAGCAGCTTCGTGCTCTAGAAATATTGGGCGCAGAGAGTCTCAACTTCAACAAGTTGAGAAGGGGTTGATCGGTGGCGTGTTGGAAGAGAGAGCAACGTAGGAAACCAATCGGTGTTGGAGCGTGGTTGGGCGATAAGGTCATCCAGCAGTCTGTCAGACAAAATCGACAAAGTCGTTGGGGTTGGAGATGGAGTTGACATGCGGAGGAAACAAGGTTGGTGGTTGCGGGATGAAATGGCTCTTATACCTAGTTGTTATGGGTTTTTGAGTGAGAGCGGGCGGGCGATTGTGAGAGAGAGAAGACCTGGAGAGGATCCTTGCAACCTTTCCTTGACTGAGCCTCTCCGATGGTGAGGATATGATGGGATCCGTGCTTGATCGAGAGATAGGAAGAGAAACAGGGGAGTCTTAGTCAACTGTAACCCTAACCGAAGGAGAAATGAAAGAGGATGAGTTATCATGCACGAATGTATTGCTTGCAATCTTGGATATGAAACTACTCAATTTCAAGCTCCTCAAGGACTTGTATGGCCGAGATCAAGATTTTTGCATTGTTTTCCTATTCAGTAAGGAGTAAGGACAGGGAGAGGGCAAACTTTACAAACATTATGGGTTTGACTTCAAGGGAGGGTGAATCCACATCCCACGCACATCTATAAGAGAACTCCTGATCAGATAGGATTATAGTGGATGACTAATAAGCAATTTGGCATCAACATAACACAAGTGGTACATAAGGAACATTTCTTTTGGCCCAAGATGAGTTGATGTTAAGTATGTTGTAGAGAGGTGGTACATGTCATACGGCTAAAAAAAGTGATATACACCACTTCTCGTCCTAAGATTTCATCAATAAATGTCAATATAGGCTTCGTTCTTGGTCATCCCCCTTGGTGTTGTGGATATCGTCCGATATTACCGACATGTCGACCAACATAAAGATTTCATGGATAAAAGACAAGTTTCCGATATTTTTGCAAAATAACCTTTTAGAATATATCGGCCGATATATTCACCTATATATCGGCTGAATTTTTAATTTATTTTATTTTGTGTTTATGGTTTAATAGTTAATAATACGAATTCATTTCATTGTCTGAGTTATTTTGTGCCCGGCCTCTTAACAATTTTACTGCTTCCTCTTGCTTTCTTCCTTGTGCCCATTCGTCATTGATTTCTGTCTACTTGACCTTTGGATTTTCGACTGAAAATTCTTTATCTTGATATCCTCCATCATTGTCAATGACGCCTTAGCTTTTCTGGTTCTTATGGCTTTCTTTCATTTGTTATGATGTTATTACTATTGTAACAGAAAATATAAATACTTGTTTAGTAGATTTACAATTTCATTAAATGTAAAATAATTAATATTTTGATATGAATAAATTAAAAATGATTATATATATAATTATGTATATAAATAATTAAATATTGAAACTCAAAAAAATAAAATATCTCGGATATATCCCGACAATATTAAAACACTATAAAAAATCTAAACCAACGTGTACTCGACATCCGACATCTGCAACCTTGATCACTCAACTCAAGGGAAATAATTAGATCATGGCGATAATAGACATTTTTGTAAGATACACTTCATCCCTTTCCACAAAACCAATGATTCCTCATGTGGTGAAAACTTGTTCCTTTGAAATATTATTTGTTTGCACGACATTCACAAGCATCATACCAGACATAGATGTGAAATTATCACAGGAAAAAGGCTTAGGGCAGAGCTTCTGTAAGTAGTACTTATCACCCTCACATGGACGGTCAAAATGAGGTGGTAAATAGAAGCTTATGACTATCCTTGGAGTATGGATCGAAAAGAATCTAAAGTTTTGGGAAAATATGTTAGCACATGTTAGAGTGTGCGTACAAAGGAAGCTCTACCATACCATGGGTTGCACGCCCTTTAAGGTTGTGTAGAGCTTCAATCTCATTATTCCTACTAATAATGTGCCTCTTCTAGAATGGGATAACCATTATTCCAACTAATCATATGCCTCCTCTAGAATGGGATAGGTCCTATAACAAGAGATTTGAGCCGGCCAACAGATTAAAGGAATCGTGAGTAGATTCGTTGTCGCATACAGTGAAAGATTAAGGAGAGTAAGAAGGTGAAACAAGCATCAAAGAGAATATTTTCAAGCCTGAAGACTTAGCGTGGTTGAATCTAAGGAAAGAATTATTTTTGACTGCGAGAAAGTCTAATATATATGCCTCAAGTCGATGGTTCTTTCAAAGTTGGAAAAATTTTGTGACAATACCTACAAGTTGGAGTTACCTGTAAAATACAATGTTTGGGCCACATTTAATGTTCATAATCTATCACCATTTTGAATTGAGTATAAATCATCTTCTAGAGGGAAGCATTGAAGCATCACTTGTTGGGAAAACTCCTTGATTTGATACACTAGATTAAGTTCAAGTGATCTAAGTCAAGCCTTAATCATGCATAGAAAGACTTTGGTTTTACTCGTTATGTTGCAGGGCAAAGGACTAAATCAAATTTCAGAGAACATGAAGAATCATCAAATAGAGACTACTTACGTTTAATTGCAATCAACGCAAGCAACTGTGCTTCTCAGCTTTCGTCGATCTCTGCTCAAAGTGTGGAGCAACGCCATAGAACAAATCATAAGCAAGTGTATGTTGATTTACTCTCGAAGTATGGAAACAGTGTTGAAGAATAAAAAGCGTGCATCATTTTCTTGTCAAAGTAATTCAGAGGACAACTAAAGCAACTCAAAGAATAGAGCAAAGACAACACTTATGTTGAAGACATTAGAAGTCGTGCATCGAATTATTATCAATGTATAAGTAAGAAGCTGACGGAATAGGCAGTGGTTGATTCACAGTTCGCTCTCTGAGCAATCTTGGTGAAGTGAGTTTTAATTGAATTATATTCGATCCATGAAGCACATTCACCAAATACTACCCGAATGAGTTAGAAACCATAAGTCAAATTGAATTCGGCTAAAAGAGTTTTACTCTAAATGAATATTCAAAGCTTTAGAAGTCATTAGTTGACTTGTATTCGACTAACATGCAAAGAAGATATATGAAGAGGTTTCAGAGTTTATTCAAGATGAGGATGGTTAAAAGAAACTCAAGAGAGACAAAGGAATATAGTCGTTAGACTTCCCTTTACAAACAATTATCGAATAAAGAAGATTAAGGAAAAGGATTAGTGTCATAAAAGGACTTGACTTTTTCAAAATACAGAAATAAGAAAGCCTCGTTTCTGTCCTTATCTGAAGAGAAGTTTGAATCCAATTATAAAAGGATATGTAAGAAGACAAACTCTAATCGTAAATTTTATTCTCGGTATTATTCGGAAGCGCTCAGCCGTCTTTCTTCTGCTTTCAAGAAGTCTCACTTGTTCTTCCTCTCTCTGAAGAATAAGGGATTAAGAAGATTGAATTCACACAAACTTAACATTGTAATCAATCACAACAAGCATGTTGACTACTTTTCATTGTGGAAAAACTGAAAAACATGTCAAACGTCTGTTGCAAATAGTACTGAGAATCTCTCTTATAAAGATTCAGATTGATTCTGAGAGTCTCCTGTAAAAGACTCGACTGTTTTAAGAATCACCTGATCAAAAGACTTAGGATTGGATATAGGTAGTGTATTTCTATTGTTGTGGAAGAGAGTACATAAGTTTTGGGAACCTCTATAATTGTGTTTTTGTTGCATCTCTATAGCTTATATTTGTTTTATACATTCCTTTATTGTGTTCATCTGTGATTTGTGTTGTGATTTTGATTTGAAGGACAGAAAGTTGTAATACTCTATTCACACCCCTCTAGAATGTTATGTAGTACAGGGACGAAAACGGGATACGTGATACGATACGAAACGGATACATGAAACATGATTTTTCAAAAAATAAGGATACGGGAAACGTTTTAAATTTTTTAATCATTTAATTATTTTAATACAAGTATTAATTAATATAAAAATAAGACAACTAGCAAACTAAGTGTACATATCTTGAATTGTAACGAAAAAAATTTAATAAGACTACAATATAGACCACACCATCCATATAATAAGTTCTAATAATGTGTTATGCAATTATTGACTATGTTTAAAGATAGTATGCAAGGTAATTATAATGTGTTATGCAATGCAATTAACCTATTTACAACTGAAATCAAACCAATACTAGATGCATTGATTGACCATGTGGAGATATTTTGTACGGGTATAAGATGATAAAGTTGCAGCATTTGATGAATTGAAATTTTGGTATCATGTCTTAGCATGTCAGAATACTCATCTAAAGTTGCAGGTCATCAAAATATAACTTGGAGGCGCTTTAAACAAACATACGCCATAAGTTAAGCTCTATGGAAGTTTGGCATAAGCTAAGTCAATGCCAAGAATAACAACTACACAAATATACCATGAAGTTATAGTAATAGACAGTTTCTATATGAATAAATCTTGGGTATCTTTCTAAAAAACAAGATATTGGAAATGACAATGATCAAAACCCGGAAGAAAAAGAAGAAGAGGAAGAAGAAAAGGAGGAAGAAGAAGAAGAGGAAGAAAAAGAGGAGGTGTAGGAGGAGGAGGAGGAGGAAGAAGAAGAGGAGGAAAAAGAGCATACGAGCAGGGCGGGATTGAGACCAAGGAGCGGGGTCTGGAGCGACAGTACAGCAGCAGCAAGAGAGGGGAGAGCTTTGACGGGCGTGATGTCGGAGAGCTTCGACGCAGAAACCTCTCCTCTCAACGGCGGCGTGATGCGCGAGAACTTCGGGCGCACGATGAATCACGTAAACCTAAAGCTAAGTCATGAAATGAATAAGCAACGAGACTTTTACCCCACGGGAATCGTGTATCCCACAAGAGGGATACGTGATTCCGAATTAAAAAATATTTTTTTATTTAAAAATGAATTTCCTAGAGTTTCGGAAATGCGTTTCCGGGCGTTTCCCGTATCTGATACGCGTTCGAGCCGATACGCAGAGCATTTTTAAGGATCAGTGCTTCATAACTAGAATGATTAACATAATATTTTCAGGACTATTCCGCACTTTCACCAACTTTGATGAACATGAATCTTCTCGATCGCACTCAATTTTTGGACCCCAAATCCTCCTTCACTACTTTGGTTTGGCTTTAATAGCTTTGTTTAAGCCTTCTAGACTTAGGTAGAGCTTGTTTTGTAATAAATTAATTTATGCCATTAGATTTAAAATCTCTGGGAGGGATTGTAATTTTATAATAGTTGTCTACACTATAGCATGATTGGGATTTTCGCATAAAACAAGTTGTCAACTGCGAGCTTAGGGAGTTTTTCTTCTCCTTCTCTTATAGTTTGGCATCCATCCAAGAGTGGCGAGAGCTCTTATATGAGTGTGGAGGCATTGGCCTTGTCTCCTTCCAATGGCAAGTAAGTACCCTCCATTCTAATCACTTTCTCTTCCCGGATTTTGTAAGTTGTTGTCCATATTTCTGAACAACTTTGTGGAGTAGTTTGGGTGACGTATTGAAGGTTATGAATATGTTTATGCTTAAGTTGGTGAAATACTTGATCGAAACTCATTTCTATTGAAGCGGGGGGTGTTGTTTCTCGGGTTAAAAGATTATTTAAGCAGCTCATCTTTCTAGTATTGTTTCTCCACTAGAAAATTCTACCCAAAGCCCTTTTGTTGATTAGGAGGTTGTTTGTGCGTCATTGCTGTGTGTTTTCAACAGTTCCAATCCGTGACAAATTTGATAAGTTTTGTTGGGCTGTTTTTGTGAAGTATTTATTCTCTTAACAGGCGAGGTGCACATATGAAATATAATTTTTCTATGTGATAGTATGATATCTTCATTTTATACAACAATGGAAAGAAGAATTCCTCTTCGGCAATGAATGTTAATGTATAATAAATTAGCATGTTGATAGAACTTTTAACTTAAGCATTTTTTTAATTGGGTAATTTGCCTTGTTTTAAGTTAAATTCGGTAATGTGTTTTTTTATGTCATTAGTCAACATAATCATGTATGTATGTGTTGTAAGTTGATATTTAATTATAAATTATTGTCACATCTATGATTGGTAGTATGAGTCACGAGTCATATATACTATACTGAGCTTAGGTTACAAAATTTCACCTTGGTCCGACCCTACTTCTCTCTTCACCTCATTCTTCGTCCATGAATGGATGAAATTTATCTCTTCATGTTCGCTTTTATTTCAAATGCATAAATTTCACCCACGATATTCATCAAATTTCACTATCATTACTTGGAAAATCCATGAACCCCTTAAAATCAATTCAAAAATTTTCAAAATTCACATCACATTATATCCCCCTCATTAGACATTAAAACATAGGTCTTCTCATTCCAAGAACAATATTATAAATAAGAATCTTTATATGTATTAAGAAGTGTGATATATGAAATTAGCTTGTGTCTTGAGTGAATATTTAAGAATCTTTTATATAATATTAAGATGGTTAATGAATGAAATTGGCATATGCCTTGAGTGAATACTTATGATTTTTTTTATATGTATTAAGAACGCTGATGAATGAAACGGGCTTATTCCTTTACTGAATACTCATCAATGCCTTGACTGTGCTTACTCATCTTCTTGTGCTTCCCCCTCTTGGTAAATGACTGCCTGGAGTGTGGTTGTGCAACTTCTTGGTAAACAGCCTCCAAAAGGAGGTGACAAGAAAACAAAGAATTTACATGTTGTTGCTGATTGAAGTTATAGCATTTATTTTGTAGCAAATAATTTGGCTACAACACTATTTTGTTCATAGCTTATTGTGGTCCATGTGAATAGGTGGACTAGAATTTTGCATGTTAGCATCTCCATTATGAAATAGCAATTTGTTGATATCTTATATTTTTTATCTCATGAAAAGGTTGTGTCAAATATTTATAAATTTCCCTTTAGGGCTACACCACTAAGATTGAATTTGGACGAACTAATCTAATCACATTAACATTTATATTACAATTTTAAACATGCCACGATTACAATACGGTGTGGTCTAGGAAACACCGGTATGGGTACCGGATACGATATGTACCCGGTATGGGGGTACGACAAAATTTAATAAACAAGTATACTGGTACGACATAATACGTTATAATATATATATATATTATAAAAAGTACTTTTGTGACCATGTGGTCTTAGCCATGGTACTCCTAAAAACCATTAAAATAATCAAAACCATTCAAATACAACTTCCTTCACGCCGCCGTCCGATTGGAAAAAAACTCATAACCCTAACCCCACCCCCAACCCCCCCCTCCTCCACGACACAAACCCGTCGCCCCCTCCGAACTCCTCCACGAATTCAACTTCCACACGCTTGAGCAACCTCTGTCAGGCAGCCCTCACGCACTCCTATGCACGTTGGCGAAACCCTGCCCACACGAGCATCACCAACGAAACGCAGGTCCTGCATCTTCTTCTTCGCGGAAACTAAAACCGGGCTTCTTTGAAGAACTGCACAATCTACTCCAAGAATCGTCACACTTAGGTATTGCTACAGATATAAAAATTTATTCCTCTGCATTTTCCTACTCCGCTCCTTCGGTCCAGAGAAAAGTCGACCATCCACATCGCATACGCCGTCATTGTTCTAGGCGATCAATCACCGTGCATCCACACTGCTACTATTTTGACTGTAATAGGACATAACCTCATCTCTATTCTAACCAAATATGGATTGCGGGCAGAGTTATGCTTTACCAAGGGAAAAACAAGAGGCCCTGACGCTTCGTCGGCGGGAGAAACGTCACATTCTGCGATTCACCGTTTGGGCGAGCCGGGTACTGTCGCGCAGGGCACGGGGGCCCGTGCACTGTCGCGTGGGGCGCGGGGCACTAGGGGCGGGAGAGCCGGGTAATGTCGCGCGGGGCACAGGGGGCCCCCCGTGCACTGTCACTCGTGTATGTGTATATATATATACACACACACACAAGTGCAAAATAGTTCTCAAAACATCGAAACATCAAACATAAATCATAACTTGAAGTACAAGTTCACAAACTAATGCAACATAACATGAAGTTTTCAAACATTAAGCATTCGTAAATATTACAAAATTTAACATATTATATGTTTAACCAAAAGAGATAAAATTAAACTTAAATCTACTCACTAGTCTTTTTTTCTTCTTCTTCACTGTTGGAGATCAACTTCATTATTGGAGATCGGCATCTTCAATCTCTGGTTAGTCTAGAGACAGGTTAGCCGTTTTGTTAATAACTTGCGTCGTATCAACACGTTCAATACATGTACTTGTAATAGAAACGTGCCTAGAATAGAACTCTTCCTAGCATAGAGCCAATTTTTTTTACTCTAGAGAAACAGACTCCTATCACAATATGCAAAATGATGTGCTAAGTTCAAGTGTGTCCACATAGGTGTATTCGTCGAGTATCGGGTAGGTGCCGGTGTCGGATACGTATCTGGTACGGGTACGCTGCCTTCAGGGAAGTATTCGTGCTTTATAGGGTGTGGTCAATATCAGAATAACCTATTCTTGCCAGAAAATATTTTTCCTCAATGGCATTACTCGTCCAATTAACTCCGGTAATACAGCAAAAAATGTGCATTTATTTGCACATTTTATATTTTAAATCGACCAGGAGAAGAATTTAAAAAACTGTTATATTTTTAATTCGAGATGAATTTTCCTTCAAAATGATCTTGTAACTACATCATGCTTCAATAGAACCCAAGTAAGGTATTTTAAGGATATCCAACTAATTCACTGATTTTTTTTCTAGAAGGCACCAGGGTACAAAATTATGTAGATAATATTCTTATAAGATAATATTATTATTTAGATAATGGGTCGAGTACATATAATTTGAATGAATCGTATTTAAAAAATGTTAATGATGAATATGAGCTTTCTTTCTCTTATCATTTATGGTCGCTTGGTTCAATGTCATTTAGATGTCAGTGTCATTAGATGTTAGTATTGTGTCAATTATTGTATGTCATTCAGCATAATTGCTTAAAGATATCTAGAGAATCTAAGTTGTGATTGTGTTCAATTTATATGATGCCAGTGACATTTTTAGAAATTAGTTGTTGTGGATCCACGTTGGGGCGTCACATACCAAAGTCGTGCACAACCCCGTAAGGAATGAATTCATATATTTTCATTCCATGTTGCGTATGTTATTTGGGGAGCGAGTTTTATTTTGGACCTCATTTTATGTACCTAGTGAGGGGGCATTTTGAAAAAATAGGTGCTGGGATCGACCGCATGTTCGTAATCGGAGCAGATCAGGCCACCACGTAGTGGGACCCGCTTTTGCTGATTTGCCGAAAATTCATTGATCAGATCGGCGATCCGAGACTGCGAGAGCGTCCGGAGCATTCTTTTTCATTTTATATGTATTTTTATATTTTTGGAGTTGTATTTATCTTTTTTGGGACATCAGGCGTAACGGACGATCGTAGCCGTTCAAGCCGGGTGCCCAACCGCCCCCTCTCGTTACAAATAGGGACGGATGTTCAGATTTTCAGTCATTGTTGAGTTTGTGAGAGAATCCAAATTTTGGCAATCATTCGTGGCGCGACGCCGCGAACCCGGGGTGCGGCGTCCCGGCTAATTTAAATTTCAGGTATCACTTTTTTTCATTTCATTGTTCTCCCATAAAAACTCCTGCATCCCACAATCCCTATCATATCTGAAGGAGGAAACACTCGTCAACCACTATTCATCATCCTTGTTTTAGGTTATTCCCTGTCACGGCTTCTCCCATGCCTACAACCGCTGGTCGTTCACTTCTCGCCAACCACGCATCCAGAACCACTCGTCAGAACCACCCCTCCCTTGCTTGTATCCCTCGTCCAACGCCCAGGTCCATCAATCTCCCCTCCCACGCAACCCATCGTCATTCCTCTTCTATGATATTTCCTCCCGCCCCATTCTTAAGTTGTGAGCCTTCCAACAAACCCAGGTCATCTTCCCACTTCCTGTTCATCTTCTTCCTCAATGGGAAGGTTTGAAAAACCCTAACCGCTACATTCTCCCCTATTTCCCCTCCATTTCATATTCTTGTTGGGCTTTTTCCTACCCGCATACAATAGCCTCATACTCACATTTATTACCCTCTCAATTTCTCCCAATTTCCTTGACAGCTCCTCTTTCCCTGTTCTACAATCCAGCACTGCCATCACCCTTTTGATTTTTGTCGTGGAACCACTCTTTAAGTCAATCACAACAACATCCTCTTTCCTGAAACTAACAGCCATTTCTCCATTTCCTGACTTCAACCATCTCGTGGAGCCACGCCACCGCCACCGGATTCCTGTGCTATGTGAGTATAATTGTACTGTGTTCAATTTTTTGTATTAAATATTGTGAGAGCACTTCATATTTGTTTGGGTTGTTTACTCGAAGCGTAATTGTTTGCATCTACTTAAAAATCCTATAAAAGTATTCGTGCAAGTTGTAGTTCAAAAGCCTTCGTGTGGAGAAAACTCTTGATATTGTTTGTGCACTTGAAAATTAAAGATTCATATTGTCTTAATTTGCTACGCTAATATAGTTTTATATGCTAAAATTTTGTTTCCGGAAAATTAATTAAAACATGCATGTAACATTTAAGCATGGCTTGATCGCATTCATGTCACACATGCACGTAAGATTGCATTAGCGTGTCGACAGCACATTCACATTCACATCGGGACGTCCTGCGTCAATAGGGTTTTACTTAGTATCCACCGGGTATATGGTGGAGGATGTGGGATGCTTTGACTATGAAAAGAATTAATCTAATTTTCCCTCTCTCTCCCTCTACCCGGACCGAGACCAAAAATCTCATCGCAAGCCCAAACGCCTTCCCCAGTGTCGCTCCTGCTCACCGATAGCTCCTCCCTCTCTGTAGGCCGTCATCCATCGCCGAGATAGGTTCCCGTGAATCAAAGAAGAGGAACTCCAACCTCTTCCAAGACTTCTACGTATCTCGACTACGCATGAGATCTCAAACAGGGATCCCTGTCAACTTGGTATCAGAGCCTCCTACGTTTCCACTGCCACCTCTTGCGTTTCCAGGCTTCCGCGCACCAGCTCCGGCGAATCTGACTGATCCCGTGTCCGTGGACGTGGACGTCGATCCCAACTACAGGGACATGATCCACCGCACATCACTCGGCCCAGGGCTTCCTGTCGACCGCACGTCCGCCCAACCTTCTTCGTCGCCCAGTAGCGTCGCGAGGACCCATTAACGTGGTTTTCGCGCTGCGAGCAATTTTTTGCCGACCAGCACACCCCGTGTGAGGAGTGGATCAATCTTGCCTCCTTTTACCTTATGGGCTTGGCCCAATTAAGGTTTTCTCAACTACATAGGGAAAACCTCACTTGTTCTGTGAGGATTCCAAATTTCATAGCAGCCTTCGCTTCGGGCCGCCTCTTCACAACAGTCCCATCGGAGATCTCATCTACCTTCGTCCAACAAGCTTCCATAAAAGGTATACTAAGCAATAAAGTACCTCGTATTTTACCCTCTGCTTTTGGTTGTCTCGCAATACCTTCTACAGCTTGGCCCGCAACAGTACCTTGACCAACCCCAGGTCCAATAGAAGCAAGCTCTACAGCCAATTCAGTAGCAATAACGGAAGCAGCGGAAATCAGTGGATTCATGGTAAGTTCCTCGCACAAAAAAATGGTTAATGATACAACCAACTAAAAAAATAGTACTTATCTTTATCTACTTATTGTTCTACTTCTACTTTGACTATTTATTTTACTAGGAGCAGTTTCGGGTGTTGCTTGCCCAGACACCTTCCATTCCACCAGCACTTTAGGTGTCCATCTTCACGGAGTGCCTCCATGAGCGACTCTATCTGGATGTGGGATTCCATAATTCGACTGACCTCACTACCGCCACAAACCTCGCTCGTGTCGGCGAGAGGCGCATTTTGATGAACCGGCCACGCCTCAGGCGTCGTAGCGGCGAAGGTCCTTCCTAGGATTTCACTACTCCCTTGGTCCAGTTCAATAGTGCACCCAGTCAGGGTAAGGAGGGCGACCTCCCGACCGCAATCCGTCGCTTGAGATGGTCGACCGTCGCGCCAAGGGCCTTTGTTACATTTGCGACGGCATTTACACTTGCAACAACCGGTACAAGCACCTCTTCTGGCTTGAGTTTAATGACCCCCCCCCCCCAAGGGGAGGAGGAGGATGATCCTGGGGAACTAGCTCTCTCTATACAATATTGCGGACCACCACATGGGGGAGACAATTTACATGCGGATTCTAGTGGTCGGTCAGACATTAGTCACACTTATGGACTCAGAAAACACTCATAGTTTCATCAGTGAGCACATCACCAACCATCTTCAGCTCTCTATGACTTCCTGGAGCCACCTCATTGTTAAGGCTAATGGCAGTGATGGCCTGCTCGGGCGTTTACCAAGCTATTTTGATTGTTGTGGGGGAAGCACCATTCGGACGTGGATTTCTTAGTGATCACCCTTCGAGGCTTTGAGGTCGTCATGGGGATTCGGTGGCCGCGCACCTTGAGACCGTTGCTTTGGGATTTTGACCGCCTCACGATGAATTGGAGCCGTGGCTCCAATAGACGGAAACACGAATTCACAATGTACTCCATGTTTTATAATTGAAATCGTACATTGGAGTGCCACCCTCAAAACCCTTTGTCCAACTCCTACCGCAGTTGCAGCGGTGCAGCCTGCAGGACAATTTTGAGGACAAGCTTGATGTCGACGAGGGAGGAGATGTTGCAGATCTATGTTGGGGCGTCACATACCAACATCAAGCACGACCCCGCAAGGAATTAATACTGCGAAATTATATATTTTCATTTCATGTTACGTATGTTATTTGGGGAGCGGGTTTTATTTTGGACCTCATTTTTATGTTAAGCCTAATGCTAGGGCATTTGGGACAAATAGGGCTTTACTTTGTATCAACCGGGTATATGGTGGAGGATGTGGGATGTTTTGATTATGAAGAAAATTATCCCCATTTCCACAATTTCCCTCTCTTCTCTCTATCCCTATCTCTATCTGTATCCAAATCTAAAATCCCACTGCATGCCCGAACGCCTTTCCATGTGTCGCTCCTGCTCACCATCAGCTCCTCCCTCTCTGGAGGCGTCCCTCCATCGCCGAGATAGGTTCTCGTGGATCCAAGAAGGGAACTTCAACCTCCTCCAAGACTTTTGCGTATCTCGACCGCACACGAGATCTCAAACGGGACACCCTATCATTAGCTTAATTCAAAGATGTCTAAATATCATTCTTTTAGAACATAAAAGTTATGTAAAAACATCATTGTCAACATTTGTCTTCTCCTAACTATTTGGGATCAATATTATAAAAGCTCATTTTCCTTATTTCATGTCAAATGTTGCCCAATGTATTTAATTTAACCAAAATCATCTTCAACATAATTCATTCATGCTACCTGAGATAAACCCCTTCTCCTGCCTAATCCTTAGATACTAATTTCATCTACTCATCTAATTTGTGCATTTTCAACATTTATTGTACATGCCTAAACAACCTATAAATATTTTATATAACTTTATCTTTGAAAAATGTAACTCATAATGCTTCACTACTGACTATACTTCCCTAATATAATCATTCATGATTCCAATTTTACAACACATCCATATTTACATTCACATTTTTGTGACTATCAATTAAGATATCAATTACTTCTTTACTGTTTGTTATTAAAGGCGCACAAAAGCGCAAATGGGTCTTAGATCCTAGGCGCAAGGTTCAATGCGCGGGCGCGGCCAAAGAAGGCAAGGCACAACCACATTCATTTTAAATAATCAACATCAAACATCAGTTCATCTTCTTGAACAGATTCTTCATATATTCTACTCATTAATCATTCATTTATGTCTCTTAAAAATCAATATGGTTGCTTGCATCATATCTATATCTCAAAGATCGATTATGTTTAAAAAACACAAAATCATACAAAAATTATCGAGTTCTTATATTATTTTGAAAAAAGTTTACAATAAAAATTACACTCATGTGTGTCTTTAATGTCCAAAGGCGCACAAAGGCACAAACCTCTGAATCTGGTGAGTCTTGAGCCTTAGGCCCGCGGCCCGCCTAAGGTACGCCTTTAACAACATAATTACTGCCCAACAAGACCGATACAGCATCACAAACCAAATTATGTGAAATCATCTTATCGCATACAATTTCCATTTTAACAATACTTTTTAACTTATATCCTCGTCTATATACACATATTCAAAATGGTTAATCTAAGGTATTTCAAAAATATTTCACTTGTGTACCTCTTTATACTAGGATAATCGAGATTGATATTATTAATATCACGCTCATAAAAATTAAAAAATATATATTTGACCTTTGGTAAACTAACCAAAAGTCTTCTCTTCGAAACAATATTTGTATTGTTCTCAATAATTACCTCATCGATTATAACTATGTTGTCATTTGTGAAATGCATACTCCAAATTACCTCCCTTTGGATTTCCTTTGTAAGAATCTCTACAACTATTACAAAAAAATATGGACTCGGTATTGATCTTCGATATAAACATATTGTGGTTTTAATTCTTTGGACATTTCACAACTACCTTAATACAAGTTTGTACTCTTTCATATAGTTCCATAAACTCAAGATACTTTTGACAAATATCTTTCTTCTTTAATATGAACAAAATTGCATCATACAATACTATACCATATTCCTTTTTGTTAGAAAAGGACATGTAAAAAGGCCTATTATTGAGCCAATGTATTTGATTCTTTTTTCTTCTCTCATTAGTCCCACATCATGTATAAGACTTTCCATCTCCTTTTCTCTCTTATATATCTGTATTCTCTCCTTGTATTTTGATACACAAGAAGTATATACAAGATTTTGAGTTCTTTCTACATGGTATCAGAGGGACTCGTTTCCTCCTGCGGATTCCTTTCTTCTATCCGCCTCTCCTGATCAACCTGCGGTTTTCTCCCCTATCTGCTCCAGTCCGCGACCTGCTTCTCTGTCCGCGACCCGCTTCTCTGTCTGCCACTCTGTCCGCGACCTTCTCCCTAGGCCGCTAGGCTTTTGCAGCCTGTTTTCTCTGATTCCGCTTCCACTTCTCTCGTGGTTCCACCCTCCTCCTCAAGCCTCTTATAACCTCCTTTCCCTGACCCGTGGGGCCCACCAATCTCTCTCTGCTTCTGTCCGCTGCGAGCTCACTCTCCTGTTCGCTGTGAGCTCCTGCTTCAGTTCGCCACGGGGTCTCTTCTCCTTGCTCTGTTTTTCTCCCTTGCGAGCTCGCTCTCCTATCTCGCGCGCCTCTACTCGCTGATGTTTCAGTCCGCTGCGAGCTCTCATCTGCTCTGCTACGGCCTGCTCTCTGCTTCAGTCCGCTGCGGCCTGCTCTCTGCTTCAGTCCGCTGCGGCCTGCTCTCTACTTCAGTCCGCTGCGACCTGCTCTCTACTTCAGTCCGCTGCGGCCTACTCTCTGCTTCAGTCCGCTGCGACCTGCTCCCGCAAGCTGCGCGGGCTGTCCTCCAATCCCTGCGGTTTTTCCCTTCTCTCCTTGCGAGCTTCTACCCCTGCCCAGACCGCTCTCTCTCTTCTCGCTCGTGGTCTCTTGGTCTATCTCGCCGCGGACTGCTCATATCCGCTGCGGTCTCCCTGTTCGATGACTGCTCCAGTCTGCTGCCTCTCGAATCGGCGAGCTCAGGAACCTGCACTTGCGGACTGCCCTCTCTACTCGCTGCCAACTACACCGGTTCGCTGCGAACTGCCTCTCTACTCGCTGCAGACTTCCCTGGTTCGCTGCGACCTGCTCCTCCTTGCCTCTTCCCCTAGCCATTGCGACCGGCCCCTCGGGGTCCTTGCTCGCTCACTTACTCGCGGGCTTCTGTGTCAGTCCGCTTCTGCAGTCCGCCGATTCTGCTTCCTCTCCCCGCCATGACTTCCAGCGACTCCATTGCGGCCAGCCCCTCTACAAACCGCCCGGCACCTGTTCCTGAAATCCGTGATGAGCTGCGGATTATAATTATCTCCCTCTCTGGGAAGAAGAATTTTCTCCCTTGGGTTAACTCTGTTCGCGGGGTTCTTCAAATCAAGGGCCTCTTGCATCACCTCACTCAAGCTCCTCCTTCTCCTTCAACTGACGAATGGCTCCGCAATGATGGTCGTGTTCAGACCTGGCTCCTGAATTCCCTCGATGGAGAACCGTATCAGATGGCCATGTATCACGAAACGGCCAAAGCTATGTGGGATGAATTGCACTCCCTGTACACGGGTAAAGAAAGTCTTCAACATCTCTATGACATCCTCATCGATCTTATGGCTCTCGACACGGGGGGGGGGGGGGGGGGGGGGGGGGGGGGGCCTCGGACATGACCTCGTTTGTCGCTCGTGCAAAGACTCTCGCTGAGGCATGGATTCAACATCAACCGTCTACCACTGACCATGCTACTCAGCGTGCTTAGAAAGAGGCCGTTTGTATTTCCATCATGATGGCTCGTCTCCCGCCTCACCTTCAGAATATTCACACTCAAATTCTGGCTTCCTCCATTATAATCTCCTAATCTGATGTCTGCTCTATGCTCCTCCGGGTTTCACCGCCTCCCGATACTTTTGCGCCTCCGCCCTCGGTCCTTCTTTAGCACACCCCTTCTCCCTTACTGCCCAGCCCTACTTCCGTTCGTGGGGGTCGTTCGGGTTCTCGGGGCCGCGGGCGCGGTGGTCGGCCGACTTGTTCCTACTGCGGCAAGGACGGTCATTATGCGGCGACCTGCTACAAGAAGATAGGTTATCCTCCTCGTCCGACAGCCGCGGTTGTTGCGGACAACTCCTCTGTCACTCCTGACCTTGAGGTTGTTCGTCTCTAGCTCCAGCAACTACAAGGGCTGCTCAACCCGCCCTCTGCCTCCATCGCCACCGCCTCCGACGCAGGTACTGCTTGTTTATCCACCAGACCGCGATGGATTCTGGACTCGGGTGTCACTCATCATATTACCTCGCAACAGCCACCCAAGTACACGGATTCTCCACATCCCAAGTCTATCACTTGGCAAATGGGGCAACGGTCCCCGTCTCCGGCGCGGCTGACCTTGTCCTCAACCCCTCGCACTCCCTTCGCTCGGCTCTTCATGTTCTGAGCTCTCCGTTCAATTTACTTTTTGTTGGTCGCCTTACAAATGATCTAAATTGCTCTGTCATATTTACCCTCTCTTCTTTTCTCATACAGGATCAGCGGACGCGGACTACCATTGGTAGGGGAACACTGCAGGGCGGGCTCTACCTTCTCGACGACAATCCCACCATCCTATCTTCTGTCTCCTCCAGTGAGAGGCATCGACGTCTTGGCCACGCTCCTCTCCCGGTACTCCAGCGGGCTCTTCCAGATGTTTCTCTTCATCCTTTTCAGTGCGAGTCTTGTATCTTCGGCAAACAGCCGCGTTCTTCCTTTCCTGCACATTGTACCCGGAGCACTGCTCCTTTATATTTAGTGCATTCAGACATTTGGGATCCTTATAAAGTTACTAGTATTTCTGGTTATCAATATTTCCTTACGTTTATTGATGACTACTCTCGAACAATGTGGCTTTACTTACTACGTGATAGTACCGAGCTTCCTCGTGTCTTTCAGGCCTTTATCCTTGAAACGCGTACGCAATTCAACACTACCATCAAAACATTACGCATCGATAATGCTCGGGAATACACTAGTCATGACTTTGCGGCCTTGTGCTCTGAATTCGGGATTCTTCATCAAACATCATGTGCTTACACACCGCAGCAAAACGGCATTGCCGAACGGAAGAACCGGCACTTGCTTGATGTTGTCCGCTCTCTCAGGCTTCAAATGAAATTCCCCAAAAGTTATTGGCACTTTGCGGTCTCTACTGCGTGTTTCTTGATCAACCGGCTCCCTTCTTCTGTCCTCCACTATGCTACTCGTTTAGCCTCCTCTTTCCCTCTACTCCGGCTTTCCATCTCCTGCCTCGGGTTTTTGGCTTCACCTGCTATGTCCACCACATGGGGCCCTCCACGGACAAGTTGGACCCCCGGGCCACGAAACATATCTTCGTTGGTTATTCTCGTACACAAAAAGGTTATGTATGTTACTCTCCTGCTACCCGCAAACTTTCCGTTTCTGCTGATGTTACCTTCCGGGAAGATCAATTGTTCTTCTCTACTCCTTTACCCACTCCTTCCACGCCAGCACCTCTACCACCACTCCTCCAACGACCTGTTATTCTCGTTACTACCCCTCTACCACTGGGACCACCAGCACCGACTCCTGCCCCCTCCAGGCCACCTGTCATCCGTGTCTACTCTCGTCGCCCGTCCGACTCTATTGCCCCTCTGCAGTCGGCCTCAACCTCGGCTACTCCGCTCCATGCTGATCAGGTACTTGCCTCCACTGCTCATCCTCTGGCAAACTATGTCTCTTTGCATCATCTCTCTCCTCACCTCCACACATTTGCTACTTCTCTTTCTTCGATTTCTGTTCCTAACTCTGTGCATGAGGCGCTACAACATCCTGGATGGCGGGCCGCCATGGAAGAGGAAATGGTTGCTCTCTGGGCCAATCAGACATGGACTCTTGTACCCCTTCCTCCGGGTTACACACCGGTTGGGTGTAAATGGGTTTATGTTATCAAACATGTTGCTGACGGAACGATTGACCGCCTCAAAACTCGTCTGGTGGCCCGTGGCTTCACCAACCAACAGGGGTTCGACTATGACGAAACTTTTTCTCCGGTTGCCAAACTCAACAACGTTCGAGTCCTCATCTCTGTGGATGTCCATCGCCGGTGGCCTTTATTCCAACTCGATATTAAGAACACCTTTCTGAATGGCGATCTCCAAGAAACGGTCTATATGCAGCAACCTCCCGGGTTTGAGACAACGGGGGAGTCTCAGGTCTGTCGACTGACGAAGGCTCTGTATGGTCTCAAACAATCCCCTCGGGCGTGTTTTGACAAATTCAGTAAGGCTCTTCGAGAGGTTGGTTTTACTCGCAGCTCGGCCGACTTCTCGCTGTTCACTCGTCATCGAACAACAGGAACTGTTCTTCTGTTAGTTTATGTGGACGATATCATAATTACGGGAGACGACTCGAAAGGTATACAGGAGGTCAAACTACACCTGAGTACAGTTTTCCAAACAAAAGATCTGGGGCCCTTTCGGTACTTCTTGGGCCTTGAGGTTGTCAGACGGTCAGACGGTCTCGTTCTCTCTCAGCGGAAGTATTGCATCGACCTCCTTCAAGATGTTGGCTACTCAGGCTGTAAGCCAATTGACACACCAATGGATGCAAATCACAAGTTGTGCGATCAGGCATCTGAATCTGATCTCCTACTCCAGAACCCAGAATACTATCGCCGTCTCGTTGGGAAGTTGATCTACCTCACGGTAACCAGACCAGATATTTCCTTCGTTATTGGTATTGTCAGTTGATACATGCATACCCCTCGAAGATCTCATCTTCAGGCTGTTGAACGCATTCTCAGATACCTTAAAACAGCTCCTGGTCAAGGTCTGGTTTACAAAACCTCATCTTCAGCTCCAACGTTAGTGGCGTATTCCGATGCTGATTATGCTGATTCACTTGATGATCGACGGTCAACCAGTGGTTTCTGCACATATCTTGGAGGAAATTTGATTACTTGGCGAAGCAAGAAACAATCAGTCGTTGCTCGATCATCCGCCGAGGCAGAATACCGGGCAATGGCATCGGTGGTTTCTGAACTAACTTGGCTTGAAGGTCTTCTTACTGATCTGAGTGTAAAGCTCCCTTCCCCAGCTCTCCTCCTCTGTGACAGCCAGGCTGCCATACATATTGCAAAGAACCCAGTATTCCACGAGAGAACCAAACACATTGAAGTCGACTGTCACTTCGTACGGGAAAAGGTTCAAATGAAGAAACTCGACCTGAAGCATGTTCCGGGGACGGAACAAGTTGCGGACATCCTCACAAAGGCCCTTCCTAGTACTCTCTTCTATCAGTGCTTGTCCAAGCTTGGCGCATACGATTTGTACGCTCCAGCTTGCAGGGGAATGTTAGAAAAGCCCATGTAAAAAGGCCTATTATTAGGCTCATGTATTTTATTCTTTTCCTCTTCTTTCATTAGTCTCACATCTTGTATAGGACTTTCCATCTCTTTTTCTCTCCTATATATTTGCATTCTCTCCTGGTATTTTGATACACAAGAAGTATATACAAGATTTTGAGCTCTTTCTACACTTTTCATAACAATAAAATCATATGCATGTTTGTTTTTTATCAATTGTCTCAACACAAAATCGCTTCCATAGTGGATCTTCCTAGCATGAAACAAAACTGATTCTCCAAAATTAATAATTTCTCTAAGACAATACTTCATAACTCTTTCACACATCTTCATCATTCAACTCAAATGTATGATTCACTTTAATTTAAATTTTGAAAACTCTTTTATTATTAAATAACAGCACCAAGATGCTTTGACACCTCAATCTTAAAATTTACATCAGAAGACATCATTTAATCCACTGTAACATATCGCATAATTCTTCATATGTAATCCTCAAACTAATTCCACTTCATTTTGTTATCTTAATCTATAATATATACAATTATTTTGTTCACTGTGGTCTACAAAATATTTCCATAAATGAAATGATCATCTAATAACTTCTCAAAATAACATTTGTATCACTCATCACTGTCTTAATAATTGATAAGATTGTATTATCACCATTTTTAATACATTTAACTAATCAAATATCTCGATCTCTTATCCTTAGTATTATTTATTCTATATAGCTCGTTTTATTCTTCCTTAATATGAAATATCATATTATATAAATAATGAAAAGACATATTGACGGCGCACCACGACCGACACACGTGTATTCCTGCAGGAGGCGGTGATCCACTGCCCAAACGGTCGATCGGAGTCCGTGGTTGCGTCTAGAAGATTGTTTCGAGTCAAATTTATATTTTCCTTTATTTTTTTCCCGATCGCGCAGAACAGGATATGTCGTCCGATTTGGGGGTTTGATGTGCGGTTATTTGGTGGTTTTATCTTAGGGTTTTATATATATGGGTGGCAAGCGGTTTTGGGAGGCATCGAAGGCCTGCTTGAAGAATTGCAACTGCTCGGTCCTCTTCCCCTCCGGTGCGACGAGAGAAGGCACATCCCCTGGTGCGACTCCAGGCGATTTTCCCCTCCGATTGGCTCTTCCCTGCACTTCCCCAGACCCTCTATTTCTTTTGTTCCTCTTCCGTGCATACCAGGTGCGATTCCTGGTTGGTACTTCCTTCCCCGCCTCCCTGTCCAAACCCTGCATCCTGCTCTACCCCGCCAGCCTCCTCCCGTCCCAAAACCTGCAGCCCGCACAACCCCTTCCACTGCCGAAAACTATTCCCCACACCTCTTCCTCCACCACTGGACCTCCTGAAGCCAATTTCCCCTCTTGCGGCCCACCAAAAACTACCATGCACCCTCCGGCCTACAACCTCCCCTCTCATCGGCAACCTCCAACCTCGCCCCCTTCTACTCAGTAGTTTCCCCTCACCTGTTAGACCCATACCATCCAATCCTCTTCCCCACCAGCCATGCGTCAAGCCCACCAAGATATAATCAGCCCAAATCCACACCTCGTCACCCTCCATGTTCGCAACGACCTTGGATGCCCGCCAACAACCGCCCCGCCGCCTACATGTGTGAAGTGTGGTAAAATCTTTCTTTTATTGTTGTTATTCTCAGCAACTCATATTGTGGCGATTTTCTATTTTATTGTGTTATTAGTTCACTTATTGTACCACTTGCGGAGTTTATTTTGTGCGCACTTAATTAATTGTGTCGCGTTTAGTTTATGATCATTACTTGTTTTTATTAAATCAAAGTTTTGGCAAAGTTCGTGCACCTGCTAAATTTTTTATAATAAATAATTACTTGTTGTAATTTTAGCGGACCGCTCTTGCACTACATTACACTTCATCGTATTTATGGTTGCATTTAGAGGCTCCGCCCCATGTCGGCCTTACCACTGCATCATAAATCTTTTTTTTGCTTATTACATTCTTACCAAGACGTTTAGCTTTCTTGCAATTCATATAATTCTCATTAATACTCAATACTGTCAATCTTCAAAAGCACATTTCATTTTTCTTGATCATTTTTTATACCTCTTTGCTCCATGACCAAGTATCCTTATCAATTAGTAATATAACTTTTGGTTCTCCTATAATCTTTATGGCAATATTCTTAATAGAACTGCTCGTCTTATTCCACATCAAATTTGAATCCGTTGAGAACTTTATTTTGTCTCTGTTTGGCACGGTATTTTTGCTCCGGTGAGTTTAGACAAAAACATCTCCATCATAGAATATATGTTTGGCAAGACAACGGTTATGACCGTCACCCAGGAAAGAAAGCATAAAAGTGAATGAAATTCCTTGGGTGAGGTTGGGCGTTCACGAACGATGGTTCACCGCGTTCACGGGCACCGTCGTCGTGCCAAACAGATCCTTTGTTTTCTTTATCAATCAACTTTTAAAGGTTAAGGGTTTATCGCCTTCCAAATGCTATCACTTAATCATAGGCCAATTATTTGATCTATTATTTCATTTTTGCACTATTAAAATGTATCAAGATAACTACTACTCCTCTATATTGTTTTATAAAAAATTACCAACCAAACAGACTATGTAACCACCAAATAGGGTTGGATTAGATGTTTGCATATTTAACCAATATCTAAAAATGTAACTAAAGATTGTCAACAAATGAAACAGAGATCAGCTAAAAGTTCTAAACTAAGGCTCTGTTTGGCGCGGTTTTTTTGCTCCGATGAGTTTGTCATACCATGAAAATATGGGAACGAGTAATAGAAAGAAAAGTAAGACGGGAGACTAACATCTCGGAAAATCAAGTTGGATTCATGTCAGGGCGGTCGACCATGGAAGCTATACATCTCTTGAGGAGACAGATTAACAACTGCCGAGAAAGAAAACAAGATTTGCATATGTTGTTCATCGATCTTAAGAAGGCTTATGATAGAGTTCCAAGAGAGATCTTATGGAGAGACTTACAAAAAAAGGTGTAATGTATCATACATTGACATAATCAAAGATATGTATGCAAATTTAGTGACAAGGGTGAGGACATCTGGAGGATTAACACAGGAATTTTTTATCACTGTTGGCTTACATCAAGGTTCAGATTTAAGCCCTTATCTCGTTACCCTTATCTTAGATGAGCTCACCAGACATATCCAACAAGCAATACCTTGGTGTTTATTGTTTGCGGATGATATCGTTTTGGTCGATGAGACGCGCGATGGTGTAAACGCAAAACTTGAATCCTGGCGAGACATTTTAGAAAAGAAGGGTTTTAGGTTAAGCAGGCCAAAGATATGGAGCATAAATTTAGCAGTGCAAGAAGGACGGATAACTTCATCATTAAGTTAGGTGATCAAGATATTTTTCGTAGTGAGTGTTTTAAATATCTTGGATCGATAGTTCAAAACGACGGAGGCATTAATAAAGATGTGACACAGAATCCACACGGGTCGGTTGAAGTGGAGAGGCGCGTCAGGGATCTTATGTGATCGTAAAGTACCATTAAAACTTAAGAGCAAGTTTTACCGTACTGCAATTAGACCAGTGATGCTCTATGGTTCTGAGTGTTGGGCAGTGAATTGTGTACATGAGCAAAAAATGGGAGTTGCGGAGAAAAGAATGCTTAGGCTGATGTGAGGTCACACGAGACTGGATAAAATTCAGAATGAACGTATCAGGGATAAGACATGAGTAGCACCAATTGCAGAGAAGATGCGAGAAGCTCGACTAAGATGGTTTGGACACGTACAAATGAGACTATTAGAGGCACCTATTAGGCGTTGTGAGAGTCTAGTCACTAGGCATGTTAAACGAGGGAGGCGTGGACCAATAAAGACTTGGAATGAAACAATAAGGAAAGACATGATGTACTTATGCATTAGTGAGATTATGACAAAAGATAAGGCACAATGGTGACAAAGGATTCATATCGTTGACCCCACTATAGTGGGATAAAGGCTTGAGTGTTCTTATTGTTGTTGTTGAGTTTGGACAAAAATGTCATGGTCAGAGAATGTACGTTCCACATGACAGCGGTTGTGATCGCCACTAAGAAAAGATAACTAGTTTTGAACCTAAAAGTCGATGAAGATCCTTAGGTGAGGTCAGGGATGGTTCATAACTACCACAATCACAACCACCATTGCCGCCCCAAATGGAACCTAAATCAAACATCCTCTAAAACTGTCTCCCTTGCAGAAAATGATAAAAACTTCATCAATGTAGCAAACAAATAAACAAATGAAAAGGACGCTCACTGACAGTGTGAGATTCAGGACCGAGCGCCGTGCAGCGCGAAAGGAAGAAGTACGAGCCGGGAGCGTGGGAGATGGCGGGCTGGATCCGACCAATGGGCTCGGCGACCGAGCGGAACTCTAGGGTTCCTACGCAGGTGGAGGCGAGCAGCGGAGTAAATACCATGTGGTTCCTCGGCGAAACGCACACGACGTCGTAGAGATTCGTGTCGATGCTCTTCATCATTCGGCATCCCGCCCACCCGGATCCCAGAACAACCACGCGTGGTTTCTCCTTGCCAGGAACCGTCGGTCTCAGGCCGGCGAACCGTCCGGCTACGGTCGGCTGCGCCGGAGAAGTGGAGAATGAGAGGGGTTGGATAGAGAAAGGGTCTTTGATTACGGAGGATCGAGGGAACCGAGCCAGGGCTCGGAGCCAGGCCATGGGAGAAGAGATCACCGGCGTTTCTTTCTTCCACTGTGGGGATCGAGGCGGCGGGGAACGCCGGTGGTCAGGAGGTGGGGACGGAATCCAGAAAGGAGGGAACGCCGTGGGATCTCCGTTATCCGACAGATGTGGACGGGAGAAGGAGCAATTAAAAAAACCGTTGTGCAGAAAAAGTGATTGTTAATCGCAACTCGTTATTTTGTTAGTCACACCTCAAAATCTTCCAATTTTTTACGTCTTTTCGAAATATTCTCTGTACATGCAATATCAGGAAAAATGTTCAACACTAAAGTTGTAGATATCGACAAGATCTACAACTTTCGTGTTGATCACTTTTCCGAAAAATGCATGTACAAGGCGTACTTCGGAAATAAGTCCAGGTTTTGCGTCTTTTCGAAATACACTTTGTACATGCAATTTCAGGAAACGTGTTCAACACAAAAGTTGTAGATCTCGTTGATATCTAACAACTTTCGTGTTGAACACTTCTCCTGAAATTGCATGTACAATGCGTATTCTGAAAAGGCGTGAAAAATTGGAAGATTTTGGAGTGCGACTAACCAATTACGGGTTACGGTTAACAATCACCAAAAAATATCAGATATTATTTTTTTTAATATTGGATCTGCTGGAAGATTCGTGCAGGTTATTCGTAAAGCAAATCGGAAGGATGTAAAAGCCAAGAATTGGCATCATGTGCACCTGTCGTTCGTGAGAAATCCAACTGTCAAAGCATGGATCGGACGGTCAGATCTTCTAGCACGCGGAACTGTAACAACACATGTGTATTATGCACCAAAAAAAATTTTGTCGTTCGTAAAAGTCTTGGGCGTGGTATCATTGAAATTTGCACTACAATTCAAATAAAAACAATTCATAGAAAATGGATCCAGGGAGTAAAGTGCATCCCTGCACTTTACGGTAAAGTGCATCCCTGCACTTTACGGTAAAGTGCATCCCTGCACTTTACGGTAAAGTGCGGGCATCCAATGGCTTGCGTGGATGCCCGCACACATCTCAAAGCGAGTGTATCTCATCTTGCTTTGAGATGTCCACGGGCATCCAACGCGGACCGTTGGATGCTCGCACTTCACGGTAAAATGCACTTTTGCACTTTACCTCCCCTGATTCCATAGAAAACTATCACAGTCATCCTGACAAAGCTCAGCGTATTCCCGGAAGAAAGGAAAAAAACAATTATTTCATAGAAAGGTAGACAAGAGTGCAGAACAGGCACAGTAGTCCGCCGACCGGTTAGCATCACGGGCACAAACTGGAAGAGCATTTGGGTGAACTCGAAGAGGATGCTTTGGTTTTATGATCCGATACGAGTACGTCCAACGACCATGCTGGAAGTCAAAAGAGCAATGATCCACAAGATTGCGGCAATCACTCTTAGTGATAATCCTAGTAGTCTCGTGCATATGCGGGAGGATGAAATCATGGAGTGTCACCAGCGTCATCAATTCCACACCGCCCAGGTTCCAATGGGTCGACTCATGGCCGGTGGCAAACAACATCGTGCCAACATCATCACAGGTCCCGCACCAAAAATTTTCTCTTAGTTAAACTCTATCGGCCTTTTTGCTCGAGTGAGTTTAAAGAAAAACAACATCATCGTGTAGAATGCATGTTTGACAAGACAATGATTATGACAGCCGCCTCCAAGAGAATAAAATTAGTTTTGAACATAAAATGGTTGAAGTTCCTTAGGTGAGATCTGTCGTTCAAGAACGATGGTTCATAACCACGACGTTCACGACCGCCACCGCAGTGCCCAACGAAGTCTTAGACTGAGGACTTATCAGTTAGTTATGTGACTTGAGATATATATAATTTTGTCTAAGCTTGTGCAGTGTAACTTAAAGGAGTAGAATTCTCTCCATTTTGAGTGAAATGAATAGTATCTTTTATGTCCATTAATTTTTCATGTGTGCATAACCTCTATTTTTGGAACACTTTCCAATTAGATTAAAATATTAAATTAGTTGCTAACCTTTGAAACATTTTTAAAAGGGCGCTGATATTAGTACTATGTTTTTGACTATTTGCATTTTTGGCTAATCGCAAACACTGTTTTTAGAGGTTGGTTATTCGCAATCAATTTTATATTAGCAAGCATCATTGTAGTGAATCAGCTATCCGCAAGCATTTTTACAAAAAAAACAAAACATGAGAAATCATATTTCAAAACATTAAAAAAACATCCAAAATGCTAAACTTAGCCAAAATCATATGCAAAAATATATTCAATTTTGTTTCTTCTTGTTGAATATTCAATGTCTTCCCTTCAATCTTCATTTGTAATACCTACAAAAGTAAAATAAAATTATTAAATTGATATGTTAACAAAATTTGTACCTATTATAAAATTAAAAATATGTACATACCGTTTTATACAACATCATCCAACTCCACCAACACGGGATCACCGGAAGGAGGATGTGTATTTGTAATACACATTTAAAATGATTTTCCCAATCTTCCTCTACCGCCTCATCATATCTCATCCAAGTTGGAACAATATGCGATATTTGAGAGTACTCATTTAATATCAAATGAATGAAGTGATTTTCCGTTAAAAATCTTATGCACAAAAGGATTGGTACTGCCGGCATAGATGAATGTAGTGGAAAAAATGTCAGACTTTGCACTCTTGAAAGTTGAACTAAAGCGATGTTGTAGCACAAACTGAGTACAAGTCTCATATCTGACATTGTCAACCATCTGTCTAATGGTACGGGAGTTTTTGTACACTTTATAGAATCCAATAAATCTTCATATCTATGACGGCCAAAAATTTGACAATATAAAAAACTCTGATTTTCAAGCTCTCAGTGTAGATCATTTTTGACTTGTGTCCAATCACCAATAACATCCAAGCATGACTAATAACACGGTATCAGCAGTGTGCATCTCCCAACACGTCAAATGTGTCTTTAATGTGTTCCGACCAATTTGGTGAAAATTAGTGGTGGGTCGTGTCAACAAATTTTGTGTTCTTACGGATAACCAATTTTTTTACTTGTTTTTCTTAATTTCCATGACTTTGTTCTCCAACAATGCACCCGGAGGCAGAATGAAGAAGCCGGGGAGGATAGCATGAGGGAGCGGCGGAACAGTGAATGCGGGCAAGTGTTTGTGTTTAGTGAAAAAACCCCTTAAAATTTAGAAAATTTGAGTGCGAATAGCCAAATATGCGGTGAGGATATCATCATCTTTTTAAAACTAGTCTCTGAATTTCTGAATAATTTAAATCAATTCCTCAACTATTAAAAACTCTCCTGAAACATCAAGCACGAGCGAAGCCCGTGCGCAAGCGGGCGAAGCTCGCCTGATATGGCCGAAGGCCGCCCGAGAGCATCGAGTACGGGCGTAGCCCGTGCGAAGATGCTCGCCTGAAGGCCGAAGGCCGCCCGAGAGCATCGAGCACGGGCGTAGCCCGTGCGAAGATGCTCGCATTAGATAATGCATTTTTGATGTCCGGGCGGCCTTCGGCCGCATAGAAGCGCGCCCCCGCTTCCACGCAGTTCATCGGCTCGACGCCGCAACCGCCACTCGTGCTCCTCATGGAGCAAACAATCATATGGTCGAAGGGGCCGACCGCAGAAGTGGCGGTTTGCGGCGAGAGCAGTTATCGGCCGCCCAAAGTTTTCAAGTACAGGTAAAGCCCGTGCGGAGACGGGCGAAGCCCGCCTAGATGTCGCTCGTCGTATTTATATAATAATATAAATAATATATAATATAAATAATCTAATATAAATTAACAATGATATAAATATATATTATAAATAAATAAATATAAATATAATATAAATAATAACTTAGACTTAGGAATAGCATAATTAAAGCAGGGAGGAGGGAGGGGGAAGGGGAGGGGAGGGGGTGCACGGGAGAGAGGAGGAGGAGAGGTGAGGCGAGGGGTGCACGGGTAGGAGGAGGGGGGGGGAGCGGATGTAGGGGCCGGGGCGAACCAGCAAGGTCAGCGGTGGCCCTACCGGTTCGCCTCTGTCCTACTCCTGCCGGTATCGACGACGTCCGGCGACACCCGACGGTGGGGTCCGGCGAGGCAGCCGCCGCCTCCGCGGCCAGCTGAAATCGATTTTTTTTAAAATAACATGACGGAGCGGGTGGAGCTGCAGGGGCAAAATCGGAAAAGGCAATGCAACAGAATGTTTGCATTTATTATTAGTAGGTGATTGTTAACCGCAACCTGTAATTGGCTAGTCGCACACCAAAATCTCTCAATTATTCGCGTCTTTCGAAATACGCCTTGTACATGCAATTTCAGGAAAAGTGTTCAACACAAAAGTTGTAGATATTGACGAGAATATACAACTTTCATGTTGAACACTTTTCCTGAAATTGCATGTGCAAGGCGTATTTCGAAAAGACGCAAAATCTGGACATATTTCCAAAGTACGCATTGTACATGCATTTTTAGTAAAAGTGATCAACACGAAAGTTGTAGATCTCATCGATATATACAACTTTCGTGTTGAACACTTTTCAAGATATTGCATGTACAAGACGTATTTCGAAAAGGCACAAAAACATGGGAGATTTTGGGGTGCGACTAACAAAATAACGGGTTGCGATTAACAATCACCTATTAGTATAGATATGTATTTAGTTATTTATGCTTTAATTATTTTTAAAATATCAAATAGAAATCATAGAAATATAGATGTATTATTTAAAAACTTTTTAAAGTCAGTATTTAAAGGTTTTCATCCCCGTGTTCTCTTTCTCTCCAAAACTCGTCATCGCCCCTCCTCCTGGAATATAGGGGGGAGATGTACTGCACCATGTAGTGTGTCATCCAATGTCTGTCAGTGCATCAGCACTCGCGTCGAGATGTTTGCATGAGATGGATGCACTCGCAGTAGTAGTTGGATGTGCGGAGTGCACGGTGCCAGTACAACCCCCCCCCCCCCCCCCCCCCCCACGCATTACACCTCCTCCGTTCGATGCTTCGGAGCTCCTCCACCCTCCTCCGCTGGTCAATATTTTGAAATGATAAGTCTATTCTCGTGTCATTCGCAAGTCTATTCTCCATTACAACTCCTCATTTCATTTGCACACTGTATATTAGGATTGCGCCAACGGCCAATCACAAGTATATCCTCCCTTGTGTCAATCGCAAATCTGTCCTCCATAGATATATTGTTAAACGGGAGCCGTCCCACTCATGTGAGTATCCCGGACCGCCCCCGTGTGGACTGCAGTCCACCAGCCCCAACCCATCTCCACGTGTCGCGTTCGGCCCAAGACATCTCCACGTGCATCGCAGATGAGTGATGAGGGCTGTTTGGAGAGCCTTTTAAAAAGGTCGGGTGTTCGAGGCTCTGTGGCAACAACCCGTCATTATGAGAACAGTAATGGAGAGGGGTTGAGCCGGTTGGATTGCAGCCCTCTAAGAGAGTTTAAGGAAGGCAGTCTGGATACCTTGTGACTTGTGAGGTAGGTTGAACCTCCTCATGCCCCTTCTCACATATATTTCATAATACTACACCTTCTAGTCGTCCTACTCCTAAATGTCCATCTCACGCTGAAATACAATCAGAAGAAGGATTCTAAACGCAGTTATTATATATGTTCAGTGCAGGATTATCTGGGAGATGACATAATTATATCTTGCATAATTCAAAAAGCGCGTGGCTTTTTAAGACAATTATATCTTACATACTTAGGCTCCCTTTGACATGATTTTTTTTCTCCAGTAAGTTGAACAAAAACACCACCATTACATATAGCATGCATGTTTGGCCAAGGCAATGGTTATGTACGTCCCCAAGAAAATAAAACTAGCTTGAACATAAAAGTGTTGAATTTCCTTAGGTGAGGTTGGGCATTCACGAACGATGGTTCATAACCACGACGTTCACGACGGGCAGTATAGGCCAAACGGACTAAGGGCTTACCAGTTCGTCATATGTGGCTTGAGATATATATAATTTGTCCTAAGTTTGAGCATGTGTTTTTTAAGACAAGACTATGACCTTCCAAAAATTATTTCACTAGTTTATGAAAATAATAAGTAGTTTGTAGGTCGCTCGTGAACCTGTCGAAAACGGACCTTACTAGCTCGTGAGCGAGTCGGGTGAGCAAACAGTCACTGAAAGTGCTGACGGTTGGCAGGCAGATTTTTTGAGAAACCCCCCCCCCCCCCAAAAAAAAAAAGAAGGGGAAAAATCATGTAGTCGGGTCTGTGCCTGCCAAATTTCACAATATGCTGAGAGTTACAAAGGTATTTAATCCCGAGGTTGATAGACCACCGCTTGTTACATCGTTTCTTCTGTACTGCTGGAGTCAGCAGGAAATACAATGGTGAAGGAAGTGCTCGAAAGCTATCTGAAATGGTGGAATCAACAACTGGTTCTCTGGACCCGAGCAGCGGAGTCAGGAGTGATGTGCTCGGAAGCAATCTGAAGCAACAAGTGGTTTTATGGACCAGAGCGGCGGAGTCGGGGACAATGTGATCGGAAGCAATCTAGAGCAGAAAAGGTGTTCTGGATCCGAGCGGCAGAGTTGAGCGCAATGTGCTCGAAAGCTCTCTGGAGCAGCAACTACTGTTCTGGACCGAGCGACGGAGTCAGGAACAATCTGCTATGAAGCAATTTGGAGCTGTAATTTGTGCTCTTGACCCGAGTGACGGAGTCCGGAGCAATGTGTCGGAAGTAATCTAGAGCTGCAACTTGTGCTCCGGACCCGAGCGGTAGAGTCGGATGCAACATGTCGGAAGCAATCTGGATCAACAACTTGTGTTTTGGACCCAAGCTGCGGAGTCGAGAGTGGAATGAGATCTTCAGGCGAAGTTCGAAGGCTTCAAAGATCTTCAAAGGAATCTTCGAGCATGTAGGGAGATCTTCGAAGGAATCTTTTGTCTCACTTGCGTGTATGGGACAATGTGAGATCAAATGAAGGGCATGAGGCCCTTTTATAGATTTGAGGGATGATATTTTCCTTAATTAAGTGGTTAAGGAGTCCGGCTATTCACACTATGACCATATAATGTGTTATGTGCACACACATTATAGGTGGTTTCATCGCTATACACACACCATGATGTGATATTTATTATCACTCCTCGTGATGAGAATTTACTATCATACTCCCATGATGGAAGATTTTACTATTGCCCCCCCCCATAATATGGGATGTACTATTCATACTCTCAGTGATGGTGAATTTTACTATTTGCACCCTCATATTTGCGGGTTTTACTATTCGAACCCCAATGAGGAGACTTTTACTATCTTCACCCAATGATGAAAGATTTTACTATTTGCACATCGTAATTATATGATTTAATATATGTATACCCCAATCATGCATATTATTATCTGAGCACCTATTACATGAATTCGCTATTAACACCCCCAATAATAGATGTTTGAAGATAAAGAGGTGTGATGGTGGCGGCGCGGAAATTACCTGACAAGATGGTGGAGGACGGGCAGCGGAAGTTAGGCGGCGGCCAAAGGAGCGGGCCAATGGAGGTCGGTCAGTGGCGGAGGCCGGCCGAGTGGGGTCGAAGTGGTCCCGGCCCTGTGGGGCCAGTTGTGCAGACAAGGGGTGTAACGACCCCTGATTTTTTTTCGATGATTTTATTTGATTTGATATCGTCATACTTATAACGTCAGGGTGTTACCCTTTTTACGTCATGTTGTCGGCGCTGCACCGTTAGTTCATTTCTGCGTCCGTTTGGTCTGATTGACCAGATTTTTGGGATTTTCGTCGAAACTGAAAGTTTTCGAGTTGATAAGTTAAGTTTTGTGGTTTTGACTTCGCCGTTAAATTCGTAGAGTCAGTGTTGCCTTCGGTGCGAGTTTCATTTAATTCGGCGCGCGTTTAGGCTTCCGTTCTGAGTCTTCTCGAGTAGCTATGGTTCTACTCGAATAGTCCGTTTCAGATTTTTCTCGGACGCCGTTTTGAGGGTCAAAAACTTCGTCGTATCAAAAAATGGTTACATGAATTGTGTTCGTCTCGACGATATCTACACTTTGATGTTGACCACTTTTCGATTTGATGCCGTTTGAGCCTCAATTTCATTTTTTCTGCTGAAACTCGAGTGTTTGAGCTGCTACTCGAGTATATTATGCTACTACTCGAGTAATATATGTTGGAACTCGAGTAATGAGCTACTACTCGGGTATAGTATGCTACTACTCGAGTACAACATGCTGGAATTGAGTAGGTATGCTGCTACTCGAGTAGATATGTTGGAACTCGAGTGGTTCATGCTGTCACTCGAGTAGGTCATTCCTATATGCGTTCGGGCACCGTTTTGAGGGTCAAACCGGCGTCGTATCAAAAAATGGTTAATATGAAATTTGTTCATCTCGATGAGATCTACAACTTTCATGTTGAACACTTTTTGATTTGAATCCATCTTCAACCTCTATTTGCATTTTTTGACACACACTTGTAAATAGTCCGTTTTTTTTTTTAGACAAAATGTTTTATAAATACCTATATATATACGTATACTTAGAATTAGAATATGCCCACTCTTCCTTTAGGACTTCTTCTTCTTCTTCTTCACTGAACAGAACCAGAACTGAAGAAACGTGAGGACGATGATGGTGGAGCGCGAGATTGCGTGAACCTTCCGGTCACCGTCGACGGAGTTCCGGTGCTTGAAATCTTCATTCGAGCATAGATTTGAAAAAGTCTCGGCGAGATCTACGTCACCGTGGTAAATTTTTTCCCATTTCTTGAGATTTCTCGTTAGGGTTTTGGCCCTAATTTCTATTTCATCCACTCTTGTCCAGATTTCGGCTTCTCTCGTCTCCCTTAGTCCAGATCTGCAACGAGGTGTGATTTGGAGGCTTTCTTTAATAAAGCCAAGGCAAGTGGCTCCTTTCCTCTCCTTTTCTAAGTTTTATGGTAAGATTTTCATCTTATATTAATGTTCCTGATTCATTTAGAGTATAAGATGTTTAAAATTTTTTAGGCTTACGCTTAGGGTAAATTTTTCGACGTCATTGAACGTGGGATGTGTTGCGCTTAGTATAGGTCGATTGTAAGTCGTGGTATTCGATTTAATGTTGTAATACTTAGGTGTTGTGCCAATTTTGAGATGATGATGTTGGGGGTATGAGTGTTGGTTGTGGTTAGCATACCACCCAACCGGGAGGCCCCTTCTTTTGTGGATCATCACAGTAGGGGTATGCTTAGTTTCTCCTTTCCTGGACTGTTGGGTTCTGGTTAGCCCGGTTGTTTGGCCATTTTTGTGGACACAGTACCGACTGTGAGACGGTTGAGGATCCAGAGTTGGGCTTAGGGCGCTGATGTCGTCGCCCTCTCCGGCCTGCAACGCAGTCATACCACGTGTTGATGATCCACCCTCTTCCGAGCCGGATTGTGATCAGTTGTTTTCTTGTGGTTTTTATGACATAGTTTTGCTAAATTTTGCTGTTATGCCCAGGACTTGTTCACCTTCGCACTTGGTGCATTCTTTTAAATTTAGAGGTTATGATAATGGCTAACCTCCATCTATATATTCTATTTGGCTAATTGTTGTTATTTTCTTTTGCATTCTTCCTCCTTTGGTTGAGTTTGGTACACCCTCATTTGTTTGGCTTACTCATTTGCTACCTATTCTTTTGCCACTTGTTTTTTTCCTATTTGTTGAGGTGTTCTTCTCTTGAATGCCTCAGGTTCAGGGCTGTAGCCGGTGGTGCAGCTGAGTAGTTTTGTTGCTGGGTTTACTGAGGGTGCCTCGGGGTTGCGAGGTAGCTTTTGTTCTTTTGTAGTATGCTTCAGACTTGAGAACTTTTAGTGGGTTCGTGTCAGGTGTTTGACGCACACTGATTTGTTTACTGTCATTCTTGGATATTTGGCTAGTTGCTAGTGTCTACTTTTGTGTTAGTAGTTCTTGCTCTTTGGGAAGGATTTGTGCTAGGATGCATATAGTTATTTTCAACCATAAAACCAACTAATATTACTATATCACACACATCATGTTTTTTAAAACTCTAAATCACTATATTTAAATACCGTACAAACTATTTCGATATTATTATTATAAATTTAGGGTAATACATGCCTTGAGTTTTTTGGGATGCTAGACTCATGTAGGATGTCTAACCTGTTTACTATAGTATTTTCCATTGCGTTTAATTACTTTCCTTCTGGTGGACTCGTGAGCCACTAAACCGAGGGATACGGCCAATTGCCTAACTTAAATAAACTTCTTCAATAAAATATTTAAATCGTATTTCTTAGTATCAAGTCGGAGTGTCGCCTGAGCGTCTGCAGTTATCCCCTGCTGACGTGGCATCATGACGCGCATTTTCCCTTACTTTGATATTTCGTCATTGTGGTGAAAATACGGGTTGTGACAGTTGGTATCAGAGCCAGGTTTTGCAACAGGGGGCAGTTGGTTTGGCAAGTTGGTCGAATAACTTGCCCTCAAGCAAAACTCTTGTCGTGTCATTCATTGCATACACACACTGGTATGTCATCAGTAGATCTTGATGGAAGCATGAACACTACACCCATAGCACAAAATAAGAAGTGTACGAGACATATTATATAGTATGAGATGCATAATATGTGTTTGTATATGGATCCACCATGGGTGGTGACATGTGACAGTTATATAGTATGAGATGCATAACCACCATCACATGGATGCTCATTAGCACGTTTTACCTTTTTCGTTACATACAATATTATGTAGTATGAGATGCATAACATTGTATGTGTACGCCGCTCATACATGCATTAAGGCTTTTCTTTAGAATGCATAGCACTGCATACATATCATATCATTGCATAAGCACGCGTATCAAGTTAAAGATCTATAGGATGACATATGTACACACATGATTTGAAATAATAATAAAAAAAAGTAATCATTCATGCACTCATATATAGGCACAAGAGTCATAAGGATGAGGGTGTTTCCCCCTAAGTAGGACATGCCATCATTTATTTTAAATCCCAGAGCAAGCTAGCAGCATGAGCAAGTATCTAAGGTTTTATGTCTGAGATAAGTTGTAAGTCTAGCATGTTACACTAGGTGTTGATAGATCATTTATTGATTGTTTAGAATGTCGCCTAAGCGTCCGATGACGACTACTCCCCAGTCGGAGGGAGAATCTTCTGGTGCTCAGAGTGAGGCCGTGATAAAGGGATTGCGACAGAGCAATGAGGCACTGTCGAGACAGATGCTAGAGATGCAGTCGTAGATTTAGTCGTTGTTGCCAGTCGTGGCGAGTCAGTCGCAGAGGGCGCAAGAGCCCGCCGTGGATCTAGCTGTTCCCGTTCCCCTGCTCCTCTGGTGCCCCCGGCGGTGTTGCCACCAGAGATGACTTTCATTCGCACTTTCAAAGGTTAAGTTAGGACCCTCTACGTATGATGGCAAGGCAGATTTTATGGCATTAGATGACTGGATGATTTCCATCGAGGAGATGTTCACCTACTCTGGTATCTCTGCGGACAAGAGAGTGATGTTTGCAGCTTATCAACTCAAGGGCATGGCCAAGAGTTGGTGGTTGATGGAGAAAGAAAGCTTGAAGGATGGATGCTCGTAGGAGTCCTTCAAGGAGTTGTTATTGAAGAAGTTCTTGCTGTCTGTGGAAAGAGACCGGTTGATGAATGACTTCCTTCACTTAAAGCAGAGGCAGCTTACTGTCAGTGAATACGAGGTGGAGTTCAGTAAGCTGAGTCGCTTTGCTCCTGACTTGGTATCTTTAGAATCCAACTGAGTCAAGCGATTTCTGGGTGGTCTTCAGAATGACATCCAACAGCTTACCAGTGCTTACAGATCCGAGACTTATTCTGAGGTGGTAGAGGCTCCTCTAAAGGTGGAATCCATTGACAATGTCAAGGTCAGAGGTCAGCAGATGAGGAAGGATAAGAGGAAGTTTGTTGAAGGTAAGGAATCACAGGAATCCGGGATTATTGGGGAGAAAAGAGGCAAGGAAGTGTGCAGTTTCTGTGGTCGGGCAGGCCACCCGTTCGAGAGATGTTACCATAGACTGGGAGCTCGGAAGCAAGAGCAGGTGCACGTGATTCAGGGCGCCCCCAAAAGTGATTAGTTTGTTCCAGTTGCAACAAGACGGGGCATGATGCAGCCCATTGCTGGAAGGACAAGACCTGTTATCTATGTGGGTGGAAGGGGCATGTCAAGACCCGTTGCCCGCAAGCTCAACCCCCGTTGCAACCAGTGCCACTTCAGGCCTTGCCGCCACCGCAGCTCTTGGACAAAAGGAAGGGCAAGTTGAATGGGGTGTCCGCGGATGAAGCTCATACGTCGACCCAAGTTATTTCAGGTTAGATCCTAACCTTGTTTTATTTTTGAGGTATGATCTAAATGTCAACGTTCTTTTCCCTTAGTCGTATATTTAATCTTATATGAAAGTTTAAGATAAGTAACCGTTGGGCGCGTGTCCTTTTCGATTCCGGTGCTACCACTCATTCGTGGCTAGATCTTTTGTAGAGCATCACCGTTTGACCCTCAATCTGGTTGGTGACCCGTTCTGTGTCAAGTTCCCCTCAGGTGATTTCGTTGTGTCAGATCAGGGAATTCAGTGTTGTCCAGTCCAGTTGGGAGATTTTCTCGCAGTTGCGGATCTAAAAGTTATAGACCTGGAAGATTTTGATGTAATCTTTGACATGGATTGGCTATCGAAGTACGATGCAGTAATCCAGTGCAAGGTCAGTCGTTTGTACTTCAAGATGGATGATGGTCAATGCAGGAGCGTTTATGTTATTCGCGCCAAGATTCTCCGATCATTTTCGCAGTAAGTGCTCAAAAGATTTTGAATTCAGGATGCTTTGCCTGTTTGGTTTCAGTGTTAGCGACCGTTGTTAGTTTGCTGCTTATGGAGGAGATTGTTGTAGTGCGCGATTTTCCTGATGTGTTTCTTGATAATCTTCTTGGTCTTCCACCTGAGAGATATGTTGAGTTTGTCATAGATTTAGAACCGGGTGCCCATCCTATCGCTAAGGCTCCATATCGTATGGCTCCGCGTGAGTTGGGAGAGCTGCGTACCCAGTTAGACGAGCTATTGCAGAACGGTTTCATTATACCAAGTTCGTCACCGTGGGGTGCTCCCGTTCTGTTTGAAAAGAAGAAAGATGGATCAATGAGGCTGTGTATAGATTACAGAGAATTGAATAAAGTGACCATCAAGAATATATATCTGAAAGTCTATAGTTGCCTACCTAAATCACCTAGAGGGGGGGGTGAATATGTGAATTGTTCGTCTTTTTGCGGAATAAAAAATTTCAAACCAAAGCATAGAACAATCTACAAATCAAACACAGACGAGGCAAGATTTATAGTGGTTCTCCAACCTTAGGTACATTCACTTTCCCTCACCGATCTAGCAATACAATAGACTCAGCTACTCCACTATCTCGGATTGAAAATCAATCCTACCCTCGGAACAACGTTCCTACAAATTCGATCCACAAAACAGATCTACACTCGGAAGGCAAAACTTCCTACAATCTCGGAGTTGAAAACTCCTACACTCGGAGAAAATTTCTCCTACAATAATGAAATAAATTTGTAAAGAAATACAAACAATGAATCTTGTCATATCTGCAAGAAATCGGCCAGGATCTTCTTCTAGACTTTTCGGCTTTATCAGAATGGTGAAGAAAACGTCGGCAATATCAGATCTAGATCTACTTGGCTTCACACGATCGATCGAATCAGAGGATGAGGAGTTGAGCGAATCTCGATCTGGAGAGCCTTCTTGATCTGAATCCTCAAAAGATGAAACCCTAGACGGTCGGGAATCAGCGACGGCGGCAGCAACGTATTTCGTTTCTTGGAGAGAGAAGGAGGAGACAGAAAACTTGAGAATATTCGGCTGTAAAAACTTCTGATACTTAGGGTTTGTCGGTTTAGACAAGACCTTTTATAGGAGAGGAGAAGATTTTCCATAATTATGTCATTATTAGATACACGTGGACCAATCACATCAAAGTTTATGAATAAGACCGTTATTCTGGACTTAAAGAATTTTCTGAAAAGTCAAAGTAAAATTCTCGAGATGTAACAGACTACTCGAGTACATGCAGCACTACTCAAGTAGGTAGAAGATGACTACTCGAGTATATAAGAAAAACTACTCGAGAGGGAATGAGGTCATTACTCGAGTACATGAAGTCAACTACTCGAGTAAATAAAAGTTCAAGGAATTAGCTACTCGAGTAACAAGAATAATATACTCGAGTACTTTAGTACTTACACGAGAGGTGGAGTAGATTATTCGAGAATACGAAATACTACTCGAGTATATAAGAATGAACTACTCGAGTATATAAGAAACTACTCGAGACAAAGACTTAGAAAAGTTCTGGAACTAGAAAACAATACTACTCGAGTATGTAAGATAAACTACTAGAGACATAAGGAACTACTCGAGTATATAAGATGAACTACTCGAGTCAATTAGAACTACTCAAGTATAAGGAAAAGACTGCTCGAGTAATTCACTTAGAGAAATTTTCTGGAATGGAATTCTGGATTACTTGAGTATAAACACTGGACTACTCGAGTAGTAGATGAACTACTCGAGTATATGATTTAGACTACTCGAGTAAGTGAGAACTACACGAGAGTCAGAGTCCAATTACTCGAGACCGAAGATAGAACTACTCGAGTACTATATAGTATTACTCGAGTATTTAACTTAGAAAAATTTGAGAAGAGAATTTCTGTAAACTCGAGAGAAGAAAGGGAACTACTCGAGTAGTTGATGTGACTACTCGAGATACATCTTATCTACTCGAGTAAGAGTATTATTACTCGAGTATGAATTCAGTAACTTACTCGAGTAAGTAAAGAACTACTCGAGTACTTTACTTAGGAAAATTTTCTTGACAGAATTTTTCTTCTTCTAAGGGATGACCAGCATCAAGTCTTTTCACATAGTCCTAGAGCTTGAATATGAAGTGTATCCCAATAGAGAGGCTACACATGAGTCAACACTTTGGAGCACACAATGAGGGATTACATTGTATGGTCCTGTATTTGGTGACCCATTGTAGACTGACATTGGTCTACACTTCCTATAAGAATTCCTGCAAACACATAACTCAAACCAAGCATCAAATACAACTTAATTCATCCTAATTCAAGGTGACTTCATCAAATCTGGATTAGTGTGGATACAATACCCAACAATATCCCTTGCCGAGAATCAATGATCTGTTTGACCAGTTGCGTGGTAGCTCTGTATTTTCCAAGATTGACCTGTGTTTGGGTTATCATCAGTTGAGGATTCGTGAGGCAGACATTCCACGAACTGCATTTCATTCGCGGCATGGACATATCGAGTTCTTGGTAATGTCTTTTGGATTGACTAATGCACCCGCCGCATTCATGAATTTGATTAACAGAGTATTCAAGGACTTCATGGATCATTTTGTCATCGTATTCATAGATAACGTTCTAGTCTACTCCTGTAATGCTGAAAAGCATGAGCAGCACTTGCGATTGTTCTTTCAACTTTGAGAGAGCATAAGTTGTATGCTAAGTTGAGCAAGTGCGAGTTTTGGCTACCTAAATTCTCCTTCTTAGGCCATGTGGTGAATAAATATGGGATAAAGGTTGATCCGGAGAAGATAGTTGTAGTGATGGATTGGAGTAGGCCTACCACTCTCAAGGAAATAAGAAGTTTTCTAGGGCTGGCAGGCTACTATAGAAGGTTTGTGGAGGAATTCTCTACATTATCTGCGCCTTTGACAATGTTGATGCAGAAGCATGTAGCCTTTATTTGGAGTGATAAGTGTGAAGAGGCGTTCCAAGAGCTGAAGAGTAGATTATGCACTGCACCAGTTTTGACCCTGCCTACTGAAGGACTAAAGTATGCTGTGTATATGGACGCATCACATGTTGGGCTCGGATGCGTGTTGATGCAAGAGGAAAGGTTATTCCGTATGGGTCTAGGCAGCTGAAGGTTCATGAACGGAATTACCCTACGCATGACCTGGAATTTGCAGCAGTGATCTATGCTCTCAAGTTGTGGAGACATCTGTTATATGGCGCTATATGCAAGATTTACACTGATCATAAAAGTTTGAAATACATCTTCACACAAAAGGAACTGAATTTACGCCAACGTAGATGGCTAGAGTATATGGCAGACTATGATGTAGAGATCCAGTACCACCCGGGCAAGGCTAACGTGGTAGCCGACACCCTGAGCAGGAAGACAGCTAAAACTTTTAACCTTTTGGTGGATTCACTGGTGGAAGAATTTCTACTGATGGGAATTTCAGTGGGAAGTGACAGCTCGACTAGTGAATTATAAGTGTTAGAGCCTTCATGGATTACGCTTACTAGATTGCATCAAAAGGAGGATACAGATTTATTGCATCTTTATAGTAGAGCTGCGAAGGGTGAGTTGCCAGAGTTTTCTATTGATGATATAGGAACCCTGAGATACCGTAGTAGGCTTTGCATTCCCACTGTTAAGGATATTAGGTATCAGTTGTGCAAGGGAACATGGTTCTAATGTGGTCTACCACCCCGGTTTGACTAAGATGAACCAGGATCTGAAATAGATTGCTTGGTGGATGGGTATGAAGGGTGATATAGCAAGGTTTGTATTGAATGTTTCACCTGTAAGCGAGTTAAGGCTGATCATGGAAGGCCTGAAGACAAGTTAACACCTTTGGAGATCCCGAGTTGGAAATGAGAGAGTATCTCGATGGACTTTATTACTGGATTGTTGAGATCTCCCATAGGGCATGACTCAGTTTGTGTGATTGTGGATAGACTGACGAAGAGTGCTCACTTCGTGTCGTTCAAGATTGACTACTCCATGAAGAAAATAGCTGAATTGTATTTGGATGAGGTCATCAGGTTGCATGGAGTACCTGTCAGTATTGTATCTGATCGAGACTCCAGGTTCACGTCCCATTTCTGAAGAGCTTGCAAGAGGGGTTGGGTACCGACTTGAGCTATTCCACCGCCTACCATCCGCAGACGAATGGAAAAACGGAAAGAGTAAATCAGATCGTGGAGGACATGATTATATGTTACATTTTGGACCACGGTGGAGCGTGGGATGAGCGTCTGAGGCTAATGGAGTTTGCCTACAATAATAGCTACCAGGAGAGCTTGCAAATGACTCCATTTGAAGATTTATATGGGAGACATTGTAGGACTCCTTTATTTTGGGCTGAGGTTGGTGAGAGACCGTTGCTAGGTCCAGAAGCCCTTAAAGAGATAAAAATTTCAATTAGGCTCATCCGAGAGAAGCTTCGGGTAGCCCAGGAGCGCTACGAAAAGTATGCCAATTGGCGCAGGACCGATTTGGAATTTGTCGTCGAGGATATGGTTTTCCTAGAAGTTTCCCCGATGTCTGGTGTGAAGGGATTTGGTAAAAATTATAAGTTGGACCCGAGATATGTGGGAACCTTCCGAATTGTTGAGCGGATTTGTGTTTCAACTTATAGGTTGGACCTGCCGGCAAATTTTCCCGGAATGCACGATGTTTTCCACGTGAGTCAGCAGCGAAAGTGCGTGTTGAGCGACAGACAGATTCTCGATGTTGTGCCCCAGTTGGAGCCAAACCTTTCTTTTGTGGAGGTGCATGTTCGTATTTTGGAGTCTCAGGATCGAGTGCTGCGGAGAAAGACAATCCCCATGTTCAAGATTCTTTGGAGAAATCAAGACGTCGAGAGCGCGACGTGGGAATTGGAGTCGACGATGAGGAAATCTCACCCGCATCTCTTCCCTTAGTTTTGGTAAGTCTCCTTGTTTTTGCGATGTTTGATTCTATCATTTTGAATTGGTTTTGGTGTTGTATTAAGTTTCGGTGCGAAACTTCTTTTTAGGGGGAGTGACTGTAACGCCCCCGATTTTTTTTGATGATTTTTTTGATTTGATATCATCATATTTATAACGTCAGGGCGTTACCCTTTTTACGTCATGTTGTCAGCGCTGCACCGTTAGTGCGTTTTCGCGTCCGTTTGGTCTGATTGACCAGATTTTTGGGATTTTCATCGAAACTGAAAGTTTTCGAATTGATAAGTTAAGTTGTGTGATTTTGACTTTGTCATTAAATTCGTAGAGTCAGTGTTCACCTTCAGTGCGAGTTTCGTTTAATTCGGCGCGCGTTTTGGGCTTCCGTTCTGAGTCTTCTCGAGTAGCTATAGTTCTACTCGAATAGCCCATTTTAGATTTTGCTCGGATGCCGTTTTGAGGGTCAAAACGGCATCTTATAAAAAACTAGTTAACATGAAATTTGTTTGTCTCGACGAGATCTTCAACTTTCATGTTTACCACTTTTTGATTTGAAACCGTTTTGAGCCCCTATTTTCATTTTTCTGCTGGAACTCGTGTGTTGAGCTGCTACTCAAGTATATTATGCTACTACTCGAGTAATACATGTTGGAACTCGAGTAATGAGCTGCTACTTGAGTATATTATGCTAATACTCGAGTACAACATGCTGGAACTCGAGTAGGTATGCTGCTACTCGAGTAGATATGTTGGAACTCGAGTGGTTCATGCTGCCACTCGAGTAGGTCGTTTCTGTCTATGTTCGGGTGTCGTTTTGAGGGTCAAAACTGCGTCGTATTTAATAATGGTTAACATGAAATTTGTTCGTCTCGACGAGATCTACGACGTTTATGTTGAACACATTTCGATTTGAAGCCTTCTTCAATCTATATTTTCATTTTCCGAGGACCCACTGGTAAATAGTCCGTTTTTAGACAAAACTTTTTATAAATATCTATATATATATCTTTATCTTTATACTATAAGCAATGAGCTAAACCCCCTTGGTGTAACATGGTGTAACATTTTAATTCCAAAATACCCTCATGTTTGTGGACCATAGTACCGACTGTGAGACGGTTGAGGATCCGGAGTTGGGCTTAGGGCGCTTGAGGTCGTCGCCCTCTCCGGCCTACAACGCAGTCATACCATGTGTTGATGATCCACCCTCTTCTGAGTCGGATTGTGATCAGTTGTTTTCTTGTGGTTTATGCATGCCACAGTTTTGCTAAATTTTGCTGGTTTTGCCCAGACTTGTTCACCTTCGCACTTGGTGCATTCTTTTAAAATTTAGAGGTTATGATAATGGCTAACCTCTCTCTATATATTCTATTTGGCTAATTGTTGTTGTTTTTTTGCATTCTTCCTCCTTTGGTTGGGTTTGGTACATCCTCCTTTGTTTTGCTTACTCACTTGCTTACCTATTCTTTTGTCACTTATTTTTTTTCTGTTTGCTGAGGTATTCTTATTTTGAATGCCTCAGGTTCAGGGTTGTAGACGGTGGTGCGACTGAGTAGTTTTATTGTTGTGTTTGATGAGGGTGCCTCGGGGTTGCGAGGTAGCTTTTGTTCTTTTGTAGTATGCTTCAGACTTGAGAACTTTTAGTGGGTTTGTGTCAGGTGTTTGATGCCCACTGATTGTTTACTGTCATTCTTGGATATTTGGCTAGTTGTTAGTGTCTACTTTTGTGTTAGTAGTTCTTGCTTTCTATAAAGGATTTATGCTAGGATGTCTATATGTATTTTTAACCATAAAACCAACTAATATTACTATATCACACACATCATGTTTTAAAACTCTAAATCACTATATTTAAATACCGTACAAACTACTTCGATATTATTACTATAAATTTAGGGTAATGCACGTCTTGAGTTTTTTTTGGGATGCTAGACTCATGTAGGATGTCTAACCTGTTTACTATAGTATTTTTCGCTGCGTTTAATTACTTTCCTTTTGCTGGACTTGTGAGCCAATAAGCCGAGGGATACAACCAATTGTCTAACTTAAATAAACTTCTTCAATAAAACATTTAAATTGTATTTTTTAGTATTGAGTCGGAGTGTTGCCTGAGCGTCTGCAGTTATCCCCTGCTGACGTGACATCATGATGCGCATTTTCCCTTACTCTGATATTTCGTCGTTGTGGTGAAAATGCGGGTTGTGATAAGGGGACTGCGCTGAGGAGGCGCACGACCCTATGACCGCGTGCATGGGGGGGGGCATCCATGCGTGAGCGTGGATGGGGGTGCATTGTCGGGCGGTCGCGCTCACGGGAGCGCTCAGCCGCACACACGGGATTGCGCGGCTGCGCACATGGGATTGCGGCGGTGGCAGCCTTCCGGTCGAGGTGGCTTGATATCGACGGTTGTCGTCGTTCGTCGTTGTGTGTGGCGCGTGGTCATGGTGTGACCGGGCCGCCCCTTTGGCCATCGTCAGCCAAGGCAGGGGGCGGCACGGTTGGCCGCCCTTCTCGGCCGCACGGGTGGTCGGGCGAGGGTGCGGCCGCCGACGACCAAGGCGGGGGGAGGCCCGGTTGGTCGTCCCTCTCGGTCGTACGGGCGGCCGGGCGAGGGGCTGGTCGGGGCGGCCGCCCCCTTTTGTCACCGGCGGCCAAGGAGGAGGGGCGGCCTGGTCGGCCGCCCCCTTGTCCTCTCCCGCGGCCGGGCAAGGGGGCCCAAGCGGCCTCCCCTTTGGCCGTTCGGGCGGCCGAGGAGGGGGCAGCCCAAGCGGCCACCCTCCTTGGCCGCATAAACGAGGGCGGGAGGCCGGCGGCCGGGTAGGAGGCCGCCCGCCCGCCGCCGGCAAGGCATGATGGTTTCTCTATCATGAGTAGTGGATCGGCGTGCGAGAGATCGAGTGCGGTGATCGCGCGCGCGGTCAAACTCATGATCCCACTAATTTTAGTAGAGATCATGGGGTGGCTATGTGCACACTCTTTACCTATAAAATGGGGTTCATCCCCAATAGTATTAATTTTTGTAGGAAAGAAAACATTTGGGACTAAATATTCCTCAAACATCATGCTATAAAATGACATAGCCATAAGCTAATGGGCCCATTCTTTCCTGAAGAGGAACCAATTGGCTTAAGATTTTAATTTATAGTTAACAGAAATCACCTTTTGAATTAAATTGGTTGTTTTTAATAATTTAGGGACTCTTTTTAGCTATTTAAGAGTTTAAACACTGATTTTAAAATGGTCTCAAAATTTAGGGACTGATTTAGTATTTTTGATTTAATTATTTTAGAGCGTTGTGAAGGGCAGCTCACATTTCAATTTTGGCAACCCATGGTTAAATACAAACCGCAAGATTACATCTGTAAATCAAAATGTTATTGGTGTTAATGTATATTTGGACAAATAACGGGTTCGGAGGCTTAACAGGTCGGTTCAGATACACGCATTTTTGTCTCGGCGTCAAGTCGAACCAAGGCGAGCGCTGGGCGCCTTGACGCTTAGGCGTCAAGGCGGACGCCTAGGCGACACTAAGGAGAGCAAGTCGCATGACGCTATTTTTTTTTAAAAAAAAGACAGTATATAGACTGCGGTTATTATAATAACTGCAGTCTATACTCTGAAGGATATAGACTGCGGTTATTATTAGAACTGCAGTACACATAATATAGACCGCAGTTTTATAATAACCGCAGTTTATAGTATACATGCTATAGACTGCGGTTTTATAATAACCACAGTATATGCTCAGGCTATATACTGCGGTTAATAGAATAACCGCAGTTTATATACTTATGATTATCGACTGCAGTTATTATAATAATAACTGCAGTCTATAACATGCCTGCCATACTTTAGACTGCGGTTATTATAATAATCGCAGTCTAAAGCTCCATTTTTTTGATATAATATTTACCAAGTACAAACACAGCCAGAGATTTTTTTTTCTTCATAGCAGACTAGCAGTTAGCAGTAAGCAACTAAGAATAGCTTCTGATATATGGATTATGGACAGTTAGCATTAAGCAACTAACTAAGCATAGCAGTTAGCAACTAACTAAGCATAGCTTCTGTATCTTCTGATATCATGAATTCATGATATCTTCATATCTCAATTCTGTAACGCCCCCGAATTTTTTCGGCAATCATTTAAGTCCTCGTTGGCGTTACGTTGGCGCATTCCCGGCTCGTGCCGTTGTTAGAGTACCTCGTTAGGTGTTCTTAGAGGTTTTAGCCTGTTGTAGGGTTTCCCCAGCTAGCCGGTGTCTGTTTTGGAGGCCCGGCTGAGCCTCTTAGGGAATCCCTGTACTTTGGCTTCGGGCGAGGTTTGCCCAAGTGTGTGGTCGTCGGAGGTTGTGTCCGACTTCGCCGATGTTTTCGTAGCCCGAGTATTTAGCTACGGTGCGGATTTGGTCGGAATCCGAGAACGTTAGTTTTCGCGCCTTTTCGACGGTCGCTAGTTAGCGAGCCGTCATTTATGTGAGCATATTTGCATGTTTTCGCATTTAGGGCTTAGCGAGCGATGTGGGCGTGCCGTTGCGTAATTGCACGTGCACGTGCTTGCAAGGTTTTATTTTTGTGCGTGTACGTGCCTGCGATCATGTGTTAGTGTGTGTATAAGTATATATGTATATATTTGTGTTAGTGTGTGTGTATAAGTATATATGTATATATTTGTGTTAGTGTGTGTGTAAAGATGTATATATATTTGTGTTAATAAGTATGTGTATATGTGAGTGTTAGAGTGAATATATAAAAATATATGTTTTTTTTTAGTAAATGAGTGTATATATATATGTTTAAATAGGTTATGCATTAGGTTAGCTTCCCCATCCGGCCGGCTGTCCAGGAGAAAAAAAAATCCGCGCGGCGCTGTGCATCCCGAGCGGAAGAAGAAGACGGGCGGAAGCCTCCCGCAGCGCTCCGGCCGCCCGTTTGCCTGCCATTTCTGCCCGGATCTCCAGTTCGAGGCCGGATTCGGACTCCTCTAGGCTAGATCTACGTTCCGAGGTAACCAATTTGTGATTTCTCCACTCTTTTTTTTCCGATCGGTGGTGAAGTTCCCGTTTTTTCCTTGCTTGACCGCCCGGTGTTTTTGTCCAGTGATTTCTTAGGGCTGTTGACTGTGATCTGGATCTTTTGGGAAGAAAGTGTGGGCCGATTTCCTCCAAAGATTTAGGCAAGTATTCCCTTGCCAAAGTAAATCCGTACCTTGCCTTGTTTGCTTGATTTCTGAAAATTTATTTCTGTATATATAGCCTTTTTTACTTGGTTGCATATGGAAATCGGTACAAACCTCGCATTCATGGCTTGTTTGTTGTCAATGCGTTGTTTCCCTTTTTTTTGTGTCATTCCTGCAACTACATGGGGGTGCTATTGGGCTGATTTCCCTTTATTTTTTATGCCCCGATCGGATATAACTCGAGAGCCCCCCGGTAGTAAGTTGTTCGCTACATGGGGTATTTAATTGGTTGCGGTCTCCCTTGGGTGTGTGCCTTTGCCAAGGCTTGTTTTTAATTAGTCGCATGAATATTTTTTTAGCTTGCTCCGTAGTTGCTCCGAAGGCGGATTTGTGTCAAAATCACCTAAATCTCATGTTTGTCTAGTGTTATTTCCCCGATTTGCATGCAATGTCGAATCCCCGTGCGTTTGTGTAGTATCAAACCCCTAAATTTACGCGTACATGTGTTGTTGGTGAACTAATCGTGCATGTGTTGTATAAATTCTCTTGTGCGTGTGAGGTATCAAACCACTCAGTTACAGTTAGTATTGAGTTACGCTCTTTCACTCGTATTAAGCCGCTTGAATGAGCAAATTAGGGGTTTAGTTCGTTGGTACTTATAAAATTCGTAGGCGTAAGACCTCTTGACGCTGAAGTTTAGCCCAAGATAATGGTTTGCAATACAGTATTACCGGGTGTTTAACTCTCTGTAGTGCCTTGTGTACTCAAGTTGAATAAAATTGCGAGGTTAGGTGCGGGTCTAGTTAACCAAGGTCGTCAGCCAAGTCTCCTAGGCGGGTTACTCTAGATGTTTAGGGTTCAGTGTTGACTTCATGGTGGTTCATGGGACTACCAGGAAGGGTTTTTTTTCTTCCGAGTCACTTAATGCTGGAGTTGGATGTGGTTTTGAGGTGGGTCGGACCGATGCCGCCACCCTTGTTTTACTTCTTGTCTTATTAAGACAATGTGAGCTGTTTGGTTGAGTTGGACCGATGCCACCACCACAGCACCTTGAGATGTTTGGGCCCGTTAGACGTGGTTGGACCGTTGCCACCAGTCTAGGCCTGTGTTTCTGATTTTCTTTTTGTCCATCTCCAGTATTAGGTGACTCTTCCTGCTCTAGCTTTATACTTGAATTTATTTGTTATCTTTGCTAATCCTTCCTGCAGATATGTGAGAGGCATGACCTCACCCGTGCACTTGGTGCACCCCTTTTTACCTACTCATGTCGAGTATTTTCCTGCACTTGTTTACTTTAGCTCTTACCTGTTTCACTTCTTTCTCTTGCTATTGTTCACTTCCATGTTTATATATTGCTTTGCTGAGGCGTTCTCTTTCTTTGAATGCCTCAGGTTCAGGTTTATAGCCGACTGAGCGGCTAGGGATCTTCTGGAGTTTGCTAGTGCTGTAGCTGCTGCTGAGTTTCTTTTTCCTCACTCCTGGGAGGTAGTTTCTTTAGACTTGTAGTACAGATATACCTACTCACCAGTGGGTTCGTGTCAGTTGTTGGCGCCCACTGGTGGTTTCTATTTTAGAAGCTTTATACCTTGCTTACACTGCTATATTTCCTGTTTTGGAGTTTATTTCAACTTGCTTCTGGGATGATTTATGTTAGGTTGCTAGTTATTTTAAAACCTATAAAGAAAACTAACTATTATATCAAAAATATAGGCATCATGTTTTCCTTCCTAAAGAGCTTAACCACTATTTTTAAACCGCGTAAAAAAAGGTATTTCCTATATATGATATATATAAATTAAATCTAGGGTTTTGCATATTCTTAGGCGTCCCCTGGGGACGCGCAAGCACTCTCTTAGGATGCTAAAAATGAATAAAGTATTTTCCGCTACGTATAAGTATAATTTTGAAAGGGTGGACTAGTTGATCCACGAAGCCGAGGGATACGGCCTCAAAATATAATTGGTTTTTCGCATCATTCAAGTTTTGAACTTTCTTAGTCTTAGCAGTTAGTGGTCGCCTGAGCGTCGACAGTTATCCCCTGTCCGACGTGGCATCACAACGCGCGTTTTCTTCTACTCTGATACTTCTAAAATTTCGGAGAAAATGCGGGTTGTGACAGTTGGTATCAGAGGGAGGTTGCTTGACAATTTGTCGGGCAACCTTTCCTTGTGAGTATTAGAAGTTTAGCATCATGTCATACACACACCGATATGTCATCGGCACGTCTTGGCTGAAGCACGAACACTACACTCATAGCATAACATGAAGTATACGGGGCATATTATGTAGTATGGGATGCATAATATGTGTTCGTATATGGATCCACCATAGGAGGCAACATGTGAGGGTTATGTAGTATGGGATGCATAACCTCACCACATGAATGCGACTAGCACGTTTTCTTTTTCGTTGCATGAAAATGTTATGTAGTATGGGATGCATAACATTTTCATGTGTACGCCGCTCATAACATGCATTAGGGCCTTTTTAGAATGCATAGCACAATCATGCATAGCATAACATTGCATAAGCACAACGTGCCAAGCTAAAGACTTGCAGGATGACATATGTACACACATGGTTTTGAGTCAAAAAGAGATTAAAAAAAAAAAAAATTCATGCATGCTCGACTTAGGCACAAGAGTTAGTGTGATGGTGGTGAACCATCTTAGGTTAAGCATGACATTATTTCCCCTGTATAAATATATTTATATATATAAAACCCCAGAGCAAGTTGGCAGTGAAAGCAAGTACTTATGTAGGTTTGTCTGTACCTGTTGTTTTGTCCTAGTAGTTGAACTAGGTCCTGATGTTTGTTTGTTGATCTTTTTAGGATGGCGCCTAAGCGTAGAGCGGCGAGATCGACTCCCCAATCTGAGGGCGGGTCTTCTGGTACTCAAAGCGGTACAGTTATGGAAAGTCTGAGGCAGAGCAATGAGGCTCTATCGAGGCAGATGGTGGACGTTCAGTCTCAGATCCAGTCCCTATTGTCTGTGGTGGCAGGACTAGCCCCGAGAGCGCAGGACCCTGCTGCGGGTTTAGCTGTTCCCGCACCTCCTGCACCCCCAGCCCCTTTGGTGCCTCCAGTGGTGGTGCCCCCGGAGATGGCTTTCATCACTCAGTTCCAGCGACTGCGACCCCCTACCTACGATGGTAAGGCGGACTTCATGGTATTGGATGACTGGTTGATTACCATAGAGGAGATGTTTCACTACTCTGGAGTGTCTGATGATCAGAAGGTGATGCTGGCCGCCTATCAGCTGAAGGGGTTAGCGAAGAGCTGGTGGATGAGGGAGAAGGAGGGAATGGTAGGAGGAAGCACTTGGGCTTCCTTCAAGGAGATCTTGATGCGGAAATTTCTACCGTCAGTGGAGCGAGACAGGCTGATGAATGATTTCTTACATCTGAAACAGAGGCAGCTCTCAGTCAGCGAGTACGAGATTGAGTTCAGCAAACTCAGTCGCTTTGCCCCCAGTTTGGTGAGCTCAGAGGAGGATAGAGCAAAGCGGTTCCTCGGTGGCCTGCGGAGCGAGGTACAGCAGCTAGCGGTGGCTCATGGAGCGGTGAGTTATGCTGGGGCAGTGGAGGCCGCTTTGAAGGTAGAGGGCATCGAAAACGCGAAGCATAGAGGACAGCAGGCGAGGAATGAGAAGAGGAAAGCTGCTGAAGCGAAGAGCCCCCAAGTGCCTGGTGCTCCTTCGGGGAAGAGGAGCAAGGAGGTTTGCAGTTTTTGCGGCCGGTCGGGCCATCCTGCTGAGAGATGTTTCAAGAGGGTTGCGGCGCAGAAGGTGCATGTGCATGCTATTCAGGATGCTCCCAGACAGAATGCAGTGTGTACTTTGTGCAAGAAAGAGGGGCATGATGTTGCCCGTTGCTGGTTGAAGGACAAGGTCTGCTATCAGTGCGGACAGAAAGGTCATACCAAGGCCCGATGCCCGCAGCTCCAGTCTGTGCACCGACCAGTTCCTCTTCAGGCGTTGCCACCGCCCAGTCTATGGATAGAGGCAAAGGGAAGCTGAACGTGATATCTTCAGCGGATGCTCAAACTTCGACGCAAGTCATTTCAGGTAAACCTTCTTGCTAGTCTTTTACTTCTTTTGCATATTAGTCTGGCTTTTGCTTTCTTTATTGACTGTGTTATTCCCCGTTGATATTTATATAGGGAGTTTTAAGGTAAAGAACCGCTGGGCGCGCGTTCTCTTTGACTCAGGTGCTACCCACTCCTTTGTGGCTAGGGCCTTTGTAGAGCGGTGCCAGCTGGTTCTTGATCGTGTCGGTGATGCCTTTTGCGTCAAATTCCCCTCGGGTGATTCTGTGATATCAGATCAGGGCATTCTGGATTGTCCTATTATGTTGGGGGATTTCCCAGCCAAGGCGGATCTGAAGGTTATAGACTTGGAAGATTTCGACGTCATCCTGGGTATGGATTGGTTGTCCAGATACGATGCGGTGATCCAGTGCAGGGGTAAGCGCTTGGACTTCAAGAAGGACAACGGTCAGCCTGGGAGTATTTATGGCGATCCGCGCCAGGCCTCTCCGGCGATTTCCGCGGTATGTGCTCAGAGGTTATTCAGTCCTGATTGTTTTGCTTGCTTAGTCGCGGTGTTGGGGACTGTTAGCAGTGTGCCGTTGTTGGATGAGATTCCTGTTGTCCGTGAGTTTTCGGATGTGTTTCCTAGCGACCTTCCCGGTCTTCCCCCGGCCAGAGATGTTGAGTTCGTGATTGATTTGGAGCCGGGTACGCGTCCTATTGCTAAGGCGCCATACCGGATGGCCCCGCGAGAGCTGGAGGAGCTGCGTACCCAGTTGGATGAGTTATTGGAGAAGGGTTTCATAAGGCAGAGCTCGTCGCCCTGGGGTGCACCCGTTCTTTTTGTGAAGAAGAAAGATGGTTCGATGCGCCTTTGCATCGACTATAGGGAGTTGAACAAAGTCACCATCAAGAACAGGTACCCCCTGCCCAGAATCGACGACTTATTCGATCAGTTACGTGGCAGTTCTGTGTTCTCCAAGATTGACCTTCGATCAGGATATCATCAGCTCAGAATCCGGGAGTCGGACATTCCACGGACGGCGTTTCGATCGAGGCATGGACATTTCGAGTTCCTAGTTATGTCTTTCGGGTTGACCAACGCGCCATCAGCGTTCATGGACATGATGAACCGAGTGTTCAAGGATTTTCTGGACAAGTTTGTGGTCGTATTCATAGACGACGTTCTGATTTATTCTCGGAATGCTGCAGAGCATGATCAGCACTTGCGGTTGGTGTTATCTGCCTTGAGAGATCATCAGTTGTACGCCAAGTTGAGCAAATGTGAGTTCTGGTTGCCTCAGGTGTCCTTCCTGGGTCATGTGGTGAACAAGGATGACATATCAGTGGACCCGGTGAAGATTTCTGCAGTGATGGATTGGCATAGGCCGAGCACACCCAAGGAGATTAGGAGCTTCTTGGGGTTGGCCGGCTATTATAGGAGGTTTGTTGAGGGCTTTTCTACCTTGGCAGCGCCCTTGACTAAGTTGACGCAGAAGCATGCAGCGTTCATCTGGAGCGAGCAGTGCGAGAAGGCCTTTCTGGAGCTAAAGAGGAGATTGTGCACCGCTCCTGTTCTGACATTGCCTACGGAGGGCAAGGACTATGATGTTTATGTGGATGCCTCGCATGTTGGGCTCGGAGGCGTATTGATGCAAGAGGGGAAGGTGATCGCGTATGGGTCGCGGCAGTTGAAGACTCACGAGCGGAATTATCCTACGCATGACCTCGAGTTTGCGGCGGTGATTTTCGCGTTGAAGCTGTGGAGGCATCTACTCTATGGGGCCCAGTGCAAGATTTTCACAGATCATAAGAGTCTGAAGTACGTGTTTACTCAGAAGGAGCTGAATCTGCGTCAGCGGCGGTGGCTAGAGTTCGTGGCCGATTATGACGTGGAGATCCAGTACCATCCAGGCAAGGCCAACGTGGTGGCCGACGCCCTGAGCCGCAAGACAGGGAAGATCTTCAACCTCACGTCGGATCGTTTAGTGGAAGAGTTCTTGTTGATGGACATCTCTGTGGGAGGCTGTGATTTGCAAAGCAGTTTGGCAGTGGCAGAGCCATCTTGGATTTCGCTCACCAGGTTGCACCAGAAGGATGATCCAGATTTGTTTCACCTGTACCTCAGGGCTGAGAGAGGGGAGTTGCCGGATTTCTCCATCGACGATTTGGGTACCTTGAAGTACCGCGGCAGGTTTTGCATCCCCACGGTTGGAGACATCAGGAGCACGGTATGCAAAGAGGCTCATGGATCCAGTGTTGCCTACCACCCGGGATCCACGAAGATGTATCATGATTTGAAGCAGATCGCCTGGTGGCAAGGTATGAAAGGAGATATAGCTCGGTATGTTTCTGAATGTTACACTTGCAAGCGGGTGAAGGCCGATCATGGAAGGCCTGGTGGAAAGCTGACTCCTTTGGAAATCCCGACTTGGAAGTGGGAAAGTATCTCTATGGACTTCATCACGGGCTTACCAAGATCTCCAAGAGGATTTGATTCAGTTTGGGTGATCGTGGACCGATTGACGAAGTGTGCGCACTTCGTACCCTATAAGATCGACTACCCGATGAAGAAGATAGCAGAGCTGTACTTGAGTGAGGTCATCCGATTGCATGGAGTTCCCGTGAGCATCATTTCAGACCGAGACTCCAGATTTACTTCCCGCTTCTGGAAGAGTTTGCAGGAGGGTTTGGGCACAGACTTGAGATATTCTACCGCTTACCACCCTCAGACAAATGGGCAGACCGAGCGGGTGAACCGGATTGTGGAGGATATGATCAGATGCTACATTCTAGATCACGGTGGAGCATGGGATGAGCGTTTGCGGCTCATGGAGTTTGCCTACAATAACAGTTACCAAGAGAGCTTGCAAATGGCTCCCTTCGAGGCATTGTATGGGAGGCGCTGCAGAACTCCGTTGTTTTGGACTGAGGCCGGTGAGAGGCCGTTGTTGGGTCCTGATGCTCTAGAGGAAATGGAGGTTGCTGTGAAGCTCATCCGGGAAAAGCTTCGGTTAGCTCAGGAAAGATATGAGAAAAACGCCAACCGGCGTAGGACTGATTTGGAATTTTCGGTAGAGGATTTGGTTTTCTTGAAGGTGTCTCCGATGGTTGGAGTGAAGAGGTTCGGCAAGAACCGTAAGCTGGATCCGAGGTATGTGGGCCCATTCAGAATTTTGGAGCGTATTGGTGTGGCAGCATATAGGTTGGATCTACCCGCCAACTTCCCAGGCGTGCATAATGTCTTCCACGTGAGCCAGTTGCGGAAGTGTGTGCGGAGCAGTGGGCAAGTCTTGGATGTCGTGCCCCAGTTGGAGCCCAACCTCTCGTATGTTGAGGTGCCGGTCCGCATCTTGGATACTCAGGACCGAGTGCTGCGATCAAAGTCTATCCCGATGGTGAAGGTTCTTTGGAAGAATCAAGATTTGGAAAGTGCGACTTGGGAGCTAGAGTCGGCGATGAGGGAGGCTTACCCTCGCCTGTTCTCGTGATTTGTCGGGTATGTTTTATTTCCAGTAACTTTTATATTGTTACTTTCTTTGGTAGTAGTAGTGTACGTAAAGTTTCGAGACGAAACTTTCTTTTAGGGGGAGTGACTGTAACGCCCCCGAATTTTTTCGGCAATCATTTAAGTCCTCGTTGGCGTTACGTTGGCGCATTCCCGGCTCGTGCCGTTGTTAGAGTACCTCGTTAGGTGTTCTTAGAGGTTTTAGCCTGTTGTAGGGTTTCCCCAGCTAGCCGGTGTCTGTTTTGGAGGCCCGGCTGAGCCTCTTAGGGAATCCCTGTACTTTGGCTTCGGGCGAGGTTTGCCCAAGTGTGTGGTCGTCGGAGGTTGTGTCCGACTTCGCCGATGTTTTCGTAGCCCGAGTATTTAGCTACGGTGCGGATTTGGTCGGAATCCGAGAACGTTAGTTTTCGCGCCTTTTCGACGGTCGCTAGTTAGCGAGCCGTCATTTATGTGAGCATATTTGCATGTTTTCGCATTTAGGGCTTAGCGAGCGATGTGGGCGTGCCGTTGCGTAATTGCACGTGCACGTGCTTGCAAGGTTTTATTTTTGTGCGTGTACGTGCCTGCGATCATGTGTTAGTGTGTGTATAAGTATATATGTATATATTTGTGTTAGTGTGTGTGTATAAGTATATATGTATATATTTGTGTTAGTGTGTGTGTAAAGATGTATATATATTTGTGTTAATAAGTATGTGTATATGTGAGTGTTAGAGTGAATATATAAAAATATATGTTTTTTTTTTAGTAAATGAGTGTATATATATATATGTTTAAATAGGTTATGCATTAGGTTAGCTTCCCCATCCGGCCGGCTGTCCAGGAGAAAAAAAAAACCCGCGCGGCGCTGTGCATCCCGAGCGGAAGAAGAAGACGGGCGGAAGCCTCCCGCAGCGCTCCGGCCGCCCGTTTGCCGGCCATTTCTGCCCGGATCTCCAGTTCGAGGCCGGATTCGGACTCCTCTAGGCTAGATCTACGTTCCGAGGTAACCAATTTGGGATTTCTCCACTCTTTTTTTTCCGATCGGTGGTGAAGTTCCCGTTTTTTCCTTGCTTGACCGCCCGGTGTTTTTGTCCAGTGATTTCTTAGGGCTGTTGACTGTGATCTGGATCTTTTGGGAAGAAAGTGTGGGCCGATTTCCTCCAAAGATTTAGGCAAGTATTCCCTTGCCAAAGTAAATCCGTACCTTGCCTTGTTTGCTTGATTTCTGAAAATTTATTTCTGCATATATAGCCTTTTTTACTTGGTTGCATATGGAAATCGGTACAAACCTCGCATTCATGGCTTGTTTGTTGTCAATGCGTTGTTTCCCTTTTTTTTGTGTCATTCCTGCAACTACATGGGGGTGCTATTGGGCTGATTTCCCTTTATTTTTTTATGCCCCGATCGGATATAACTCGAGAGCCCCCCGGTAGTAAGTTGTTCGCTACATGGGGTATTTAATTGGTTGCGGTCTCCCTTGGGTGTGTGCCTTTGCCAAGGCTTGTTTTTAATTAGTCGCATGAATATTTTTTTAGCTTGCTCCGTAGTTGCTCCGAAGGCGGATTTGTGTCAAAATCACCTAAATCTCATGTTTGTCTAGTGTTATTTCCCCGATTTGCATGCAATGTCGAATCCCCGTGCGTTTGTGTAGTATCAAACCCCTAAATTTACGCGTACATGTGTTGTTGGTGAACTAATCGTGCATGTGTTGTATAAATTCTCTTGTGCGTGTGAGGTATCAAACCACTCAGTTACAGTTAGTATTGAGTTACGTTCTTTCACTCGTATTAAGCCGCTTGAATGAGCAAATTAGGGGTTTAGTTCGTTGGTACTTATAAAATTCGTAGGCGTAAGACCTCTTGACGCTGAAGTTTAGCCCAAGATAATGGTTTGCAATACAGTATTACCGGGTGTTTAACTCTCTGTAGTGCCTTGTGTACTCAAGTTGAATAAAATTGCGAGGTTAGGTGCGGGTCTAGTTAACCAAGGTCGTCAGCCAAGTCTCCTAGGCGGGTTACTCTAGATGTTTAGGGTTCAGTGTTGACTTCATGGTGGTTCATGGGACTACCAGGAAGGGTTTTTTTTTCTTCCGAGTCACTTAATGCTGGAGTTGGATGTGGTTTTGAGGTGGGTCGGACCGATGCCGCCACCCTTGTTTTACTTCTTGTCTTATTAAGACAATGTGAGCTGTTTGGTTGAGTTGGACCGATGCCACCACCACAGCACCTTGAGATGTTTGGGCCCGTTAGACGTGGTTGGACCGTTGCCACCAGTCTAGGCCTGTGTTTCTGATTTTCTTTTTGTCCATCTCCAGTATTAGGTGACTCTTCCTGCTCTAGCTTTATACTTGAATTTATTTGTTATCTTTGCTAATCCTTCCTACAGATATGTGAGAGGCATGACCTCACCCGTGCACTTGGTGCACCCCTTTTTACCTACTCATGTCGAGTATTTTCCTGCACTTGTTTACTTTAGCTCTTACCTGTTTCACTTCTTTCTCTTGCTATTGTTCACTTCCATGTTTATATATTGCTTTGCTGAGGCGTTCTCTTTCTTTGAATGCCTCAGGTTCAGGTTTATAGCCGACTGAGCGGCTAGGGATCTTCTGGAGTTTGCTAGTGCTGTAGCTGCTGCTGAGTTTCTTTTTCCTCACTCCTGGGAGGTAGTTTCTTTAGACTTGTAGTACAGATATACCTACTCACCAGTGGGTTCGTGTCAGTTGTTGGCGCCCACTGGTGGTTTCTATTTTAGAAGCTTTGTACCTTGCTTACACTGCTATATTTCCTGTTTTGGAGTTTATTTCAACTTGCTTCTGGGATGATTTATGTTAGGTTGCTAGTTATTTTAAAACCTATAAAGAAAACTAACTATTATATCAAAAATATAGGCATCATGTTTTCCTTCCTAAAGAGCTTAACCACTATTTTTAAACCGCGTAAAAAAAGGTATTTCCTATATATGATATATATAAATTAAATCTAGGGTTTTGCATATTCTTAGGCGTCCCCTGGGGACGCGCAAGCACTCTCTTAGGATGCTAAAAATGAATAAAGTATTTTCCGCTACGTATAAGTATAATTTTGAAAGGGTGGACTAGTTGATCCACGAAGCCGAGGGATACGGCCTCAAAATATAATTGGTTTTTCGCATCATTCAAGTTTTGAACTTTCTTAGTCTTAGCAGTTAGTGGTCGCCTGAGCGTCGACAGTTATCCCCTGTCCGACGTGGCATCACAACGCGCGTTTTCTTCTACTCTGATACTTCTAAAATTTCGGAGAAAATGCGGGTTGTGACAAATTCTCAACACATGATATAATTATATGCCAAGAAGTAGGCAAGTAGCAAGCACAAATGTTCCAACTACCAATATCATGTATTCATGAATCATGATATCTCAAATCCTCAATTCTCAAACCTCAATACATTCATACATATGACCTATCTCAATTCTCAAATACCATGAAGCAGTAAGCATGTAACAGTAAGAAAAAACAGTGGCAATCAATGGTCAAGACTCAAGACAGACTTCAGAGAAAGCAATAACAAAAAAGGGAACACAAAAATATCATAGTCTAGTATTATGGTCAAATCCAAAATGTCTTCATCCATTGCACAATATAGCATATTAGCAGGAAGAATATTTTTAACATTAACTTTAAATAATCATAAAAGATCAACTAGAATCATCATCAAGTAAGTCGTCATTGACATTGCATGTGTTTGGTTGAATGGAGGTACTCGCCATTTGCCCATAATTATCATAAATATCTTCATCATCACTGGCAACTACAAAATGATCTAAATCTTCATCCCCTTGAGCTATTAGTTCATTTATTTGACGATTAGTTCCAACTTCACTTCGTAAATTTCGAGCCCCAGTTCGAAGAGCTCTCTCTACAGCATCCCATGTGAGATTATCATCATCAAAAACTAGAGCTTCCTCTGGTTTGTTCACCATCCACTCACTACTCCAGTCGAGCTCATCAAGCACCAAAGGGTTGTAATTTCTTCCCTTTTCACGTCTTTCTTGGAATCGTGCTTGTAGACGACGATTATAGTAGATGTATACAAGATCACTAAGCCTTTGATGTTCCAATCTATTTCTTTTTTTTGTGTGAATCTGAATCAAGATAATTTCAAACTTATTGGTAAATTAGTAAATATAAAATATTAAAATTTTTATTGAATATTTGTATACTTACAAACTCAAAAGTACTCCAATTGCGCTCACAACTAGAAGAAGAACAACATAAGTCAATTATGTGCAATGCTACCTTTGTAAGGTCAACATATTGGTCCTCTATGTGCACCCCACCAGTCCACTATTCATTTAAGACAAATATAAATTATTTGACATATAAATAATTTAAGAAAAAATAAAAATATAAACAATATTTACTTCGATTTATGGTGGTTCATTGCCTAATAGTCATAGGCTTTCCAAAACTATTTCGAGATGCTTTGTAGTTAGTACCTTGCTCGGCAATCTTGTCTTGCAATTCTTGATCGGGCACTAGTCTTGCAATAACATCATTGAAAGCATCTTGAAATTTCCAGGCATCATCATTATCTTGTTCCTCGTATTCAAAATATTTGCTTGGATTTAGAAACAAAGCCGCCCTATACAATTTTTGCTCCATTTGATTTGTCCATCTATTTTCAACAATCTTAATAATCTTTTTAAATAATCTTTCTTTGTTATCAAAATTTTGTTTGATCTTTTGTTTGGCATCTTCCATTGCAGCACATACTTCAGGCATAGCCGACCTTTCATCTCCATCTACTAATTGCAAAACTGCAATTAGTGGTTTTCCTCCTTTTAGACAATCTCTTACTCCATTCCAAAAATTGGTTGAAAGTATTATTTCAACAATCTGTTTTTTGGCTTCAGTTTTTGCCAAATTAGCGGCATTCCACGGGGGCGACACAAAGAATAATTCAGCTTCTCCCCATGCTTAAGCATACTTTGTAGAGTAAGGAATGATATTGTAAATCTAGTTACCGAATGCCTCACTAGATCACCGACTATAGTAGTCCTTATTGCATCAAGTAAACGAGTGTGTCTGTAGATGAAATTTGTAATCATTCTTGCCTTTCTTATCACAGTTTTGTTCTGTTGTAGCTTGCCTATATCCTCTAGCATGAGATCAATGTAATGAGCTGCACAAGGAGTCCAGAATAATGTAGGTCTTTTTCCATTAAAATTTTACCAGCTGCCTTGTAATTAGAAGCATTGTCAGTCACCACCTGCAGAGTGCAGACATTTGTAATTATTGAAAGCTGTAGACTATTAAACTTGAAATATGATTATATGAAAATTACTAAATTAATGAAACCAAAAAAATTACCTGAACAACACACTCTGCTCCTATCTCTCTAATCTTACTATCAAGTAACTCTGATAACATTGTAGCATCTTGAATATGACTAGATGCATCTACAGAACCCATAAAATAGGATCCTTCTGGATAGTTGACTAGGAAATTGATCAAATGTCTCCCTCTCCTGTCTGTCCAACCATCTGACATTAGTGTGCAACCATATCTCCTCCAGTATGATTGATAGTTTGTCTTCATCTCCATAACTTTATCTTTTGTATTTTTTAGCAATGAGACTCTCAAATCATGATAACTAGGGCCTTTATAACCAGACCCATACTGTCCAACTGCTTCAAGCATCACTTCAAAACTTCGTGCCTTTGTAGCATTGAATGGAATTCCACATTCATAGAACCAATCAGCAACATAACTATCAACTCTCTTTTTCTCTTCAGGTGTTCTAAAACATCTCTAGATAGTAGTTTGTGCAGGACCTTTTGCACGTCTATCATCTACTACATATTCAGGAGCACGCCTCACATGAGCATCCATAGGCCCCCTTTTTTGTGACAAGTGGATTACTTTCCTTTTTTGGCACTTGTCCCAGAACTTGGGACAAATGACGTTTTAGCTGTAGATAATGTCGGGGATACATTTTGTGACCCTGTTGGCTCTCTTTCTTGGTCACTCTCATTGTCATCATCAACAGTCAGATGCACATTGTTCTTTTTTTAGCATTTAAAGCTGAATACATCTCATCTGCTATTTCAGAAGTAGTCTTCAAACACTTGGATACATCTCCATACCCGCCACATAAGTGTTGCTTCAACCTCTTGATACCACCCTTTATCAATTACCACACAAATTATATTTAACTGTATTTTTATCTTCTAGGTTGGGCCAATGACCATACTTCCAACCAGGATCATTTGACTTTGCTTTTCATTTAGGATCCGTTTTTGGATCAAGGTCATTACTACCAATGGATGGAGCAAGAGTGTTGTTGTTTTGGTCTTCCATCTTTCACAAACAGGACCTATAGATTACAGAGTTAGGTCGGGACAATGAAATAAACAACGGCTAAAGAAATCATCACAATGAACAATTTAAAGAACTCTCAAAGACATGCTCATTTAGAAGAGCCAACAAGACCATAAGACCATTTTCATTAGTTCTACTTCTATAGTATGAACAAGACACTCAATGATAAATCTAGCAATACAAAAATACATTTGTCATTTGTCAATCAAATCATGATTCATGAAACACAATTAGTGATTATATAATAACAAATCTTATTTCTAATATTATCTATTTTCTACCGCGAAAATTGTGTCACTCTATGATAGATCTGCAATAAAACAAAAATGGTTAAAATCAATTCAACATAATTATTACCAATCTACATGCACTAGATAGTAACATCGCATACCTTTACCAATGATGGCATTGGCCTAATTTTAAGAGCATCAACTATATCAATCATGTTGCACATGATATAATACTCACATTGAATACTATCTAGTTGTTTTGGGCACTACACAGTAACATAAATAAACAATTGGTAAGTATTTTAATTACAAATGTTTAAATTACAATACATATACTCATATAGGCTATAATTCTAAAACTTACTGGAATCAACTTTGTAACTTTTAGTTTTTTAAAAACTGATACGCCCCTCTTTTGCTAAATCTTTAAATGCACTTCATAAAATATAAAAAGAATTAGTTTATAGCAAAATGTAAACAACTAGAAAAGTAAGTAAATAACTCATTAATAAACTTACTTTGTAATGATATTTTTAATATCATCACGAATGTCATTATTTATGGGATCAAGCCAATAAACTGTATAATTGTTATAATCAATAATAGCCAACATCCAATGTTCTCTGTGAAACAAATGAAATAATTAATAACTTAATTAGAATAAAAAATAGTAATAATCATTGATATTTGATACAAAGATTTTTCATACTAACAATCTATTATAGGGCACAAATAATAAAGAATCTGATTGGAGTTGACTAAGCATCCTAAGCCTGATTTTTAGATCTTTAACTCATGTTTTTGAATGTTCTTTGGCATAGTCATCATTAATAGTAAAAATGGCATGTGGATTATGAAAATATACACCAGTATTGTATGTAAATTTCTTTAATTGTGAGTCTATGTACCTGCAAAAACATGTAAGTTCAAAATCAATTTATATATTAATAAAAATTCTTTTTTTATAATATTTGATACTCAGTAGTAAGATACACAATACTCACCCAATACATGTTAATATGATGTTAGCTCCAATCATTTTCATATTTAGAAAATCATATAACTCTGAATTTTCAAAGTGCATACATGTTGATTCAACACTCCCAAATACTGTTAAATCTAACACTAGAGATATTATTTTATCTTCATTCTCCATCTTACTTATAAAACTGGGCAAGATATCAATGAATTCATTTGTAGTCTAAGTCTCACTAGCCTGTGGAAATAAAAGAATTAATATTGTGGAATGTGGACATCAATATTGAATTCATTGATTACATAAAAGTCAAAAATAATATTATAAATTATAATACCATAGAAGATAATTGTTCATGTCTACTCTGACTACTCTCAGGTTCATATGACCTGGATTCATACTCCGGCTGAGACTGAGAAACCAAAAAGTAATAAAAAATAGTTAATTACCTGCGCAACAAAAAGAAAACATAACATTTCATAAAAGTATACATATTTAAACATAATAATACTTGTGCAACTGGAAGTGCAACACCTGTTCCAGTTCTAGCACTAAACATGTGCATAAGCTCTTCAATTTGATTCTTTATAGTACTAATCTCGGCTTGTTGCGCTTGTTTTTTTGGCTCCATAATTTTTGTTGCGCTTGTTCTTTTTGGATCCATAATTCTTGTTGTTGGCTCAATCTTTCTTGTACTATATCTTCAACATCTTCAATACGAGCTATTGGTGTCCTCTCACTCCACCTATCATTCTTGAAAAATCTTGTAATTGTGGAAAACTTGTCACCAGCTCTAACTCTGCCCGGATGTTCTTGGCCTAAAACAGATGCAAGGATGTCATTTCTTCCATGTGACACTGTTTCAGCACTCTGGGACTCTTGGCTCGACAACTCATCCTAAACAAAAGTAATAAATATTGGAACAAAATTGCAGATAAGAAAATATACTTCTCAAGAAATATTACTATCGATAATTTACAAATGATGAAATGATTCATTTACACTTACCATTTTAGATGTCAATTCAGCTGCATCTTTACCAATGTATTCACTAGTCTTTCTTTTATAACCGGCTTTCCATAACTCTGCACGTGAAATTGGTGCAGCTTCACCTTTTTCAACCTTGACAATAAAATGAAAATAAATTATCATACAAATAATCGAGAAACCAAATTTTAAAATACAAAAAAAACGAGAGAGAAGTAGAGAGCTAATACATTCTTTTTTCTAATCCAGAATAACCCATTATGGAAGTAGTATGAAAGGTCTTCCGTGCTTTTGCTCTCTCAGTATTAACCTTACTTTTCTCCTACAAAACTAAATATGTGTTAATACTTAATTTGCTTATAAGTTATAAAGTTAAAGAATGATATAAAACATTGAATTTAATAAGAAGTTAAGAACACAATCATATATTCTGTAGTAGTGTGATGGTCGACAAAAACTCTCCAATCTTCAGCAGTAATAAAACTATATTTGCAGGAACATTGTATCGATGCTCCAAATCAACATTTTTTACATAATTGATAAAAAGTTTGCATTTCCAAGTCCTCCAACTTTCACCCATGCTTTTCATTAATGCCTTGTAATGACCATCAATATTATCAAAATAAATCTGAAAATAATAGACAATATCAATTAAAAATTAACTAAAATACCAAAGATATGTAATCACTTATAACAAGGTTACGTACATTTAATTCTGCCCATATTTGATCTTTAATTTGTTTATCAACATCCCTCCATGCAACATATGTAATTGACACATAACACTTCACAAGAGATCCCATATAACTCATCAATTTATTTGTTTCAGGCCCGGGAATAATGCGGCCATCATCACGGGAAGAAATAATAAGCTTCCTCCCCTCTAGCCTAAGCATATTCAGTTCATTCATTTTTTTGAATCCTCTTGTTGACCTCGATGAAGATCCCTTATCCGACATTTCCTGTAAAACCCTAAAAAAAACCTAAACCATACAAAAAACCTAAACAAAATTCATACAAAACCGCAATGATATTGAGCTACTAGTTACTAGTTACTACCACACAATCACAGTTCACATATATATATATATATGTTTGTATGTTACTATGTTAGTATGTTACTCAGGAGGTTTAGACATGTATAAATGTATAATAGGGGTTAAACTGCAATATTTCAGCACATTGTGTTGTTTATAACTTCATATACATTTAGAATAGCAAGGAGAGCCGAAACTTGAACACAATGTTTATACTACATGTCTACATTACTAATTTACTACTACTACTACAGTACTACTACTAGTCTACTAATAAAGTGATAAACTAATAATAATAAAAATATTAGCAGTTTAGCAAAGAGCATAGAGATCAAAAGTTCAAAAACCGAGAAATGGTATTAAGAAATAGTATACCTAAGTGAGAATATTAGTTTTGTCGAAGAAGAATCGTTCGAAGCAAAGGAGTGCAGAAACTTGAACAAAATCGCCTTTAGGTTTCTCGCAAAGCGCAACGACCGTAAAAAGAACGACCAAAAACTCGGGAAAACACTAGATTTTTACGGCTCACGGTTAAAATTTTAAAATAGATAGTAAAGACTGCGGTTTATGCATAAACCGCAGTCTCTTCTATGGTTCAGGGTAGAATAGACTGCAGTTATTATATGACTCGCAGTCTATTCTACCGTGAACCCTAACCTAAACTGCGGTTATTGTACAAACCGCAGTCTATTCTCTGGAAGGAATAAACTGCAGTTTTAAAATACCCGTAGTATATTCTCGGGTTCATGACATAGACTGCGGTGTTTTCATAAACCACAGTCGATTGGAGAATTGACTGCTTTTTATATATGAACTGTAGTCTATTCTACACTGACCCTACAATAAACTGCGGTTTATATATGAACCGCAGTCGATTCTCTGGTTCATGGAATAAACTGCGGTTTTAAAATAACCGCAGTATATTCTCGATTCATAGAATAGACAGCGGTTATAAAACATCGGTCTATTCCCATATTTTTTGTAAAAAAAAAGGCGCCAAACGCCTTGTTTACAATTGGGCATCGTGATGCCTAGGCGACGCCATGACAAGAATGGATACACGGATATCCGATACCCGTAATTACTCTTATGGTTTGTCTATTTATACCCACCTAGGGGCAACAGAGAGGGAATTCCACTTTGATCACCATCTGGATGCTTCGAGCAAATCTAACAATTGGGAGCTCCCCAAAATAATAATAATAACCGCATGTGGATTTCGCTTCTCTGGGGCGTCAAACCGAGTACTTTTCCCACCGTGTACTTTGCCATTTCGAGATCCGGGTGAGTTGAACTAGTAGCTAACAGTGCTCCCCAAATCACATCAATAGGCTATGCTGGCATTCTCTTGACGAACGTTCTAGTCTCTCCGAGGAGCCCTGCTCTCCCTAAAAGGTCGTCCATGCAACTGTAGTGAACCTGGTGAAGAGTCAATCCATAGTTTTGTCGTGGTTCGGAAGAACTAGCGGCCCTCGTCGACAAATCCCTCGTGGATGCATGCATTCCGAATTTGGGCGAAGACAACGCCATCTCGTTCGTCCATCTCGATCATTTTGAAGAAAAGTTTTTAATATCACCCTTATTCCACACTCATTTCACCCTTATTCCAAAAACCTCAAATCCCACTTCTCCTAGTTATTTTAGGCCGATAAGTCTTTCTAACGTCACCACCAAAATCTTAGCTAATAGGCTCCACCCTCACTTAAACAAATGTATATCGCTTGAATTAAGTGTGTATATTAAAGGTAGGAACATTCAAGAAAGCATTCTTTGGTCAAGGAACTTGCAATTGATATTAATAAGAAGGTGTGGGGTGGAAATATCATCCTTAAACTTGATATGGAGAAGGCATTTGATAGAGTCGACTGGAACATTTTCTTTTCTATTATGGCCAAGCTCGGGTTCTCTAACATGTTGATAGCATTGATTAAAATGCTTCAATGTCATAACATGTTTTCCATAATTATTGTTGGACAGCCCCATATAATAATGACCCATTTCTTTTGTATTTTATTATTATTTTCTCTCCTTTCTTTAGTCCCACATCATGTATATGACTTTCCTCTCTTTTTCTTTCTCCTATAAATTTGTTCTCATACTTTGTATTTGACCATTGAGAAAGTATATACAAGGTTCAGATTTTCCACTTCTACATGCTATCAGAGGGTCTGGTCCTCTTTGGGCGGCCTCTATTTTCTTAACCGCCTACCTTGGGCGGTCTCCTTTCCGTCAGCTCGGTGGGCTCCTCCTCTCTGTCCGCTTATACCGGTACTACTCGGTGCCGGATAGCAGTTTTCCATCCGCCTGCTACTCGGCGAGCTCCTCTCATTGTCCCTCTCTTTTTCTCCCCTTCCTCTGTTACTTTTATAGCCTTCCCTGTTGGGACCTGCTCGCTCGCTATCGGTGTCTCCTCTGTGGCTCCACCGTCTCTTCCCTTCTCATCCTCTTATAGTCCTCCTCATTCTCTTACGTGGCCAACTCCTCTTTGACTGGCAGCCTCTTTCGGTTTCTGTCTGCGTGGCCTTCTGCTTCCCGCGGACTTATCTTGCACTACGGTGTTCCTGGCGGTGTCCCTTGTGGTCCCTACGGTATGCTGGTTCCAAGGCGTTCTCTTTATGTCCGCTGAGGGCTCCCTTTTCTATCCGCTGCAGTGTCGTCTTCTTAGTCATGGCGTCTCTTGCCGCTGGTTCTTTGTCGTCGTGACCGCTGCAAAGTTCTCATGTCTGCTCTGTAGTCTTCTTACCATTACGGACCTCCTCTGTCTGTATGGCTTGTCCTCTATCCGCTGCGAATCACTGCGATCTCTTCACGCGAATTGTCTCTGTCCGCCGCGGTCTCTTCGCGCAGCTTGTCTTTGTCTGTTGCGTTCTCCTAGTTGCGACCTCCTTTCCTTTTGGGCTCTGCACTTCGGTCGCAACTTCTTTCTTGTCGCTGGTGTGGCCACACCGTGACTGTGCGACCTGCGAACTTCTGCCCCGGCCTTCTCCTTCTCGCAGCGACCTCTCTCTGTGTAACACCCCAGTTTTGCAAGAGATTTGGTGTGCAGTTCTGGAAAAATTTTGTGTTTATGGCAGGAGGCACACGGCCTGCGACACGGGCGTGTCGAGGCCGTGTCGACACTCGGCCCAAGTGTCGACACTTTCGCTCGACAATATGTCGAGAGTAGGGCACACGGCCTGCGACACGGGCATGTCGCAGGGCGTGTCGAGGCCCTGTCGACACTCGGCCCAAGTGTCGACACTTTCGCTCGACAATGTGTCGAGAGTAGGGCACACGGCCTGCGACACGGGCGTGTTGCAGGGCGTGTCGAGGCCGTGTTGACACTCAGCCCAAGTGTCTACACTTTCGCTCGACAATGTGTCGAGATTGGGGCACACGGCCTGTGACACAGGCGTGTCACAGGGCGTGTCCCGCTTGGTCGATGATCTTCGCTCGACGTTTTTCCGCGGTGTCGACACAAAGCCTGTCTACGGGTGTCAAGACTTGGCACACGGCTTGGGACACGGGCGTGTCCCAGGCCGTGTCACCTCTCGGGTTGGTTTCGGGGTCGTGTCATTGGAGGCACACGGCCGGCCACACGGCCGTGTCACTGGGGACACGGGCGTGTCGGATTGAACACGGGCGTGTCGGATGCCCGTGTGTTGTTCCAGGCACGTCAATTTGAGACGACGAATGAGGCACACGGCCCTGGACACGGGCGTGTGCCAGGCCGTATTCGACCCAGGTCTTTATTTTCCAGGCGGATCGTGGCCATTCTTTCCCAGATTTTAGGATCTGACGGTTCATGACTGTTCTTGGGGAGTTAAGTCCAAGAATAGGGTTGAAAACCCTCATTCTCTTCCAAGCTTTCTCTTACTAAAGATCTAGAGATAAGTGAGAACAAAGAAGAAGTAGAAGGAGAGTTCGGGCTGTAGGAGGGGTTTCGGTGCTCCAAATCGCGAACCGAGTCCAGATCCATGGAGCTTAGATCGTTGCGAAGGTTTTTATCCGGCTATTTTGCCATGACAAGGAAGAGGAGTCGGAAGGTAACAACATTTCTCCTCTCGGTCTTTAGGATGCATGTTTTAGCATCGTTTTCTTCTAGATTTTGGGCACCAACCACTCGAATGAGAGGTGTTTTGGTTGCCAAGGTTCAAGAAGAACCTCCGGGTCGATTGAGTCCGTCCCGGCATATTTTTGCATTATAGATCCGCTCCGCTAGTGGATTAGGCATGGTGGGTGAAGCCGTAGTCGCGACCGTTAGTCCGACTCGGTAATGTTGCATACGAACTTAGGGATTCGTAGAGTTTTCGATGCGGCAAGATGCCGCTTGTGATGTGGTGGCAATTTCCCTTTTGCTCGAAAGAGTACGTGTAGTCGGAACCGGGCAAGGTTAGCTCCTCGTGGCGGTAGATGATTTCCTTGGGGGACAAGGTTAGCTCCGTATGAGTTGGAGATGGTTTCCTTGGTAGACAAGGTTAGCTCCGCACGAGTTGGAGATGGTTTCCTTGGTGCGTGGGAACGCTATAGTACAAATGAGGGATTAGGGTGGCTTAGTCTTGGTTTGTAATGTGCCAAGGCGTGGCTATGTCTTCGTGGTCGGCTGGCTATCCCGTGACATGTACGTCATGCGTGGAGAGTGTCCCGACGAGACTAGTCCCCTTATGTGAGACTGACGAGAATGCCAAGCTTGGGTCAAGCCCGGGTAATGAGGCCATGAGCGGGTGGGGTCCAGCAAGGCTTCTTAGAATCGTCAGTTTGTTTTTGTTGGAATCCTGACATGAGACGTCAGAATTTGCAGGCAAGCCTGGGGCTAAGCCTTTGAGCGGGTGGGGCCTAGGCAAGATTCCATGCGGCGGCCTGTGTGCTGTTTGAGGGAGTTGTGTCTCCTTTAGTGTTTTGCGGCTTTAGGCCAATGGGGAAATGATGAGTACCCAATTGATGTGATGTTGTGCTAGATGCATACGCAGTAGGGTGCCTTGGGTGAAGCCCGGGTGTTGCATTCATGTTGCATAAGTAGGCCCTTTTATTAAATGCTCACCAGTAGAGAACGTGTATGTTGATTGAGACATCCAAGCCTGATTTAATGCATTTCTATTTATAGATATTTATATTGCATACGAAGTGCTGACTTGCAGGTTGGAGGGTTCCCCGGGGTCCGTTAGGGGCGGCCGGGAGGAGATGTGTTGTTACACAGTTTTAGGTCAGCCTTTGCTGACCCACGTTACTAATAAATTTTACAGGGCAAGGATCGCATGCAGGAGCTAGCACGCCGGCCAGAAAGGCCCAAGCCCCATGAAGTGTTTTCCTCTTTTGTAGCGCTACTGTTATGATGATGTATGATTGAGACTCTTTTGTCCGGCTTGCATGCCGAGGTATACTAGGAGTGTGTGCACATTCTTGACTGTTATTTTTTTACTTGAGCTTGGACATTTGATGTAAGGCCATAAAGCCATTGTTGTGACTCTTATAGTAGTGGATAACTTCTAGTCGTTCTTTGTTTCCGCTGTGTTATGCAAGTGTTTTGAGTTTGGGGTAGCTATATCAACTTATAATACTAAAGCTGTGGCGTTCGTATGTTGTGGGGGCCCAGCTGGACCCATATTATACGGTCATTACAGGGGAGGTGTTACATTTTGGTATCAGAGCGAGGTTTGATTCAAGGTTAGTGCGTAGAGAAGTTATCCACATAAGAGTAACGCGGGACCGTGAGTGTCCTTATGTTTTAGTCTTGAGATTGGAGACTAATCCCTTATTCCTTGTTTTCCTGAAGGGTGTAAGCAATGAGGTGGGCACTTTAAGAGCAAGGGAAGAACTCTCGGCGAGCAGTGCCACTGCTCCAGGTCTTCTGGGCACGGGTGTAAACCTGGCCGACTTCTGTCGTATGCTTGCAGAAGCGATGGTGGCAGCCCAAGCTGCAGCTGCAGCCCAGGTAGCAACCCCTACTACACTGGACACGGCGACGGCCGTTCCAGGCGGAGAAGCCAGACGAGTGGAGCCTTTGGAAGAAAGGGTGGTGGTAGGACATGGAGACCGGCACATGAAGTATTTCCTGAGTTTTCATCCCCCGTCTTTCAAGGGTGTTGGAACGCCAACGGATGCGGAGGATTGGTGGGTTCGTATTCAAGAACTTTTGAGGGCGGCGGAGACGCCAGAGGAAAAGAAATCTGAGTATGCGGCGTTCATGTTGGAAGGAGACGCCAAGTTGTGGTGGGTGAGCCTTAGTGGCCGCCAGTTCCCTGGACGCACCCTGTCGGTGGAGGAATTTGGGGACGCTTTTCTAAAGAGATATATTCCCATTTCTACACGGTTGGCACTTCAGAGACAGTTCCTGCACTTAATGCAACAGGACAAGACGGTGGACGAATACGTGCAGGAGTTCACCCGATTGGGTCGTTATGCGGGAACGACACTGACCGATGATGTAGAGAGGATAACCTCTTCTACAAGGGTTAAGGGAGAATCTGAGGCAACCCCTCATCTCCATGAAGAGAGCTGGCTTTAGTGAACTTGTTGAAGCTGCCAGGAGTTTGGAAAATGATCTGGAGTGAACCCAGCGTCGTAAGGGTTTCACTCCCAAGCATGGGGAAGGGAAGCCTCCCCAATCCCAAGGAAAGTTGGAAGGGAGCAGATGGAGGAAGAAGCCTCACTTTTCTGGGTCCGGTGAAAAGATCAAGTGGGCGCCTGGAGGTTCTCACTCTAGGGGACCACCGACGTGCTACAACTGCGGGAAGGTTGGGCACATAGCTCATGTTTGTCATCAAGGGGGAGCAGAGCAAGAGGCGAGGCAGGAGCAGACTGTGCGCTCCGGCCCCAGTGCCGCAAAAAAAGGGAAGATGGCGGAATCAAGCGCGTCTCGGTTCCAACCGGTGCAACCAAGGGCTTACAACCTTGGGCAGCAGGAAGCGATCCATCAAACCGATGTGGTGACAGGTATGAAGAAAATTTAAGTTTGCATTTGTGCTCCATACTTTTTAGACCCCTTTTGTGAGATGTCTTGTTGTAGGCTTCGTGTTAGTTTCTGGATACCCTGCTAAGGTATTGTTCGATACGGGAGCTTCGCACTCTTTTCTTGCGGAGAGTTTCATCCGAAGGGTAGGAGTTGAGTCTTTTTCGGCGGACGCGGAACTGAAAGTGCGCATGCCCAATGGGTCATCTATGACCACCAGGGCTAAAGGGCGCATCTGTTGGGAGCTAGACGGAGTTGACTTCGTTTTGGAAGCAGCGGTGTTACCGTTAGTAGAGTTCGATGTCATTTTGGGCATGGACTGGCTTGCAGAGCAGTGCGCCAGCATTGATTGTTTATCCAAGGTAGTGACCCAAAAGAGTAAGGGGCAAGCGGAAGTCAAATTTGTGGGCCTTTGTTGAGTACCCCATTCCCTAATTACGGCCATGCAAATGATACAGGCGGTTAACTAGGGTGGTGTGGCGCTGGTAGCGTTGTTGGATGTTCGTCTCTCCCAACTATCTATTGAGGAAGTGCCTGTGGTGGCAGAGTTCAAGGATGTGTTTCCGGATGAACTTCCTGGAGCGCCTCCTCGGCAGGAGATCGACTTCTCGATCGAGTTAGTGCCGGAGGCTAGACCGTGTCGCGTCCTCCATTTAGGATGACACCAAAGGAGTTGGCGGAACTTAAGGTACAGTTACAGGAACTATTGGAGCAAGGGTATATTAGACCAGTTCTTCACTGTGGAGCGCGCCGGTGTTGTTTGTAAAGAAGAAAGACGGTAGCATGCGCCTATGCATATGTAGTACCACCCCCCCCAATCTTTTTCCCGGGTCGGGCCGGAGGGGTACTACTGGCCCAAGGCGTCCACCCAGGGCTCATAGGGGAAATAATCCACCCTATTCAAGCACTAGATGGCCGTCTTGAGTGGTTCGAATCATAACATTCACAACCCATCAGAATATAGCGGAAGCATTAACAGGAAACCACTACATATATATATAACATATCATATTAATACAGAGGTTCTAGGGCCGAAGCCTTAGGCGTTTATAAAAGCCCGTGGGCTATACATGTACTACATAAGTCTCTCACACACTCTCTCTTCTAAACTGCTCGGCGGTACTCACGTCTCTAAACACCAGAGACGGCGGGGGTGCATCTGCTCGAGTAGACCTAGCTGTTGGCGTAATCTCCTGCGGCAGCGGGTCACTACGGTGCTCCACCTCCTGTGAATGGTTAATCAAATAACTGTTAGTCACAGAGCTAAGTGGAAACAAATCTCCTCCCCAGATCCACATCCTGGGGACGAGCACGCACTCACCCAACAAAAGTAAATAGCCGAAGCAAGAGAGGGTTATCACAACATTTCATATATAATCAACTAGGAGCAATTATAAAAGAGTGCAGTATAACCGGAAAAAGCAGCAAAACATAAAACGGTTATAGCAAGGCTCTACTAGCTCATCAGCACAACAGGTTTTCATATCTTGAATTCTATCGCAGGCATTCACAGCCGCGCACACAAACCACAGGCATTCATAGCCGTGCACACAAACCGCAGGCATTCATAGCTGCACACACAAACCGCAGGCATTCATAGCCGCGTACACAACCCTATGTCGACATAGTTTTGGACCGCTTCTGTTCCAGCAGGGTAGCGAGCCCCGCGGGCCTCACCGATGTGGCCGTCGGTGACAGTGGCCAGTCCTGCCACTTCTGGGGGTGATCGTACCGCACAACCCCAGGCCCTCACGTACAACCTTGTGTACTCTTGGATGTGAGCGACATCCGGCGAATCATTTTGGCCGACCAGCGGAGGAAAACCCGACGGGGAATATAACGGCCGGTCACCCGTGGTACTCATCTCCCTGTCGCCTTGAGTCGTCAACCTTGCCGCACCGGTACGAACGGTCTGCGGAAGGGACTGACCCGCCACCATTTCACCGCAAGCAATTTACAATCAATCAAATAATTGCAAACAATATAACATCGGGTCTACGACGGCCTGCCTTACTAGGCTTACACTTCGGGCATCGACACTTTGCTCTACTTTCGACAAGGAGCGTGGGAGCGCTTTATTTGGGGCTAGACCTGGAGGACTACCTCAACTCCGGTTATCCCCAACTAAGGCTCAACCTAAACAACAACTGCTCGTCAGAGCAGGACCCGGAAATATAAAAGTAAATTGCGATAAGATCAAGTGCGGTGGTTATGCTGCTTATTTAAAGTGCTGAAAGAAATGTGACCAGTACAAGACTGGAGTAGTACTGAAATGAAAGTAATGAAATAATCTTGACCAGTACGAGACTGGAGTAGTACTGAATTGAAAGTAATGAAATAATCTTGACCAGTACGAGACTGGAGTAGTACTGAATTGAAAGTACTGAACTGAAAAGAATAAAGGAACTGGACCAGTGCAAAACTGGAATAATCATAAAGAAAATGGTTAGTAGTGCAAACACTCCATACAGGAGGCTTCAGTTCCATCTCCGTTCTCAGGAGAGATTTTTTAGTTCCATCCCAGTTTTTAAAGACTTTCTTGAGTTACATCCATTTTTAAGATCCAATTAATTTGGTTGCGCCACATTAATTACGACTTAATCTGATCGGGGCTTATCAGGAGTTACACCCTCATTATTTATCGAGAATAATTTGCAACTCACTACTCGTACTCTCACTTCCGAGCGTGCCCAAATCACCCGAGAGTCGAGACGCTCGACGGTTTCATGAAATCTCAAACACACGGAGCTTGGTCACTTGCCTCAGCCACTCTCGTCGATAAGACAATTTGAATTTATTATTCAAATTAGATAGATTGGTCGCGCGCTCCAATTTTCACTTTCGAGAAAAATGAGCGTAATAAATTCCGAGCGCGACCCTAGGCTTCCTTAATTTGGGAAAACTATCAAAACTTATCCCCATGAGTCCAAATTTTGACACAACCCTTGAAGAGGGTATAAATGAGCATATAAAAATTTTCATAATTTTTCAAAGAGTTTTGGCCCTTTAATTTGGCCAAATAAAATTTAATTGGGCTTTTAAAAATACCAAATCAACACCAAAATTCTCAAAAATTTTTGTGGAGGAAGCCCTTAACAAAGGGGACATTTTTCATGTTCAACACTTCTTTCCTACGAGCCTATTTTAGTCTCTTAAAAATCAAACCCATTATGAATTATAATATTATAATATTTATTATAAATATAATAATAATAATAATATAATATATAATATATATTATTATAAAAACTCCTGTACATCTTCTCCCCCCGCGCAGTACAGGAATTCCGCCCTTACGGGCTTCTCCAGCCGCCGGCCGGCCACCGGCCGGCCGTGACTCCACCACCGGCCAACCCGCCGGTGGTGGGCGCTCCCTCCGGCGGTGGTCCGGCGGCCTGCCGCCGACGGCCGCCGCCGGAGCATTTTTTTTTAAAAAAAAATGGACGGGAGGGGGATGGGGTGACGGCGGCAGCACTCCGGCCGCCGGGAGCGCCATGCACGATGTCAGAAATGGGGAGGGGGAGGAAGAGGGAGGGTTCCACCTGAGTTTGGTGGGCTCGGGAGGGGCCGGCTTGGTCGGACATGGCTCAAGGTGGTGGAGGAGGGGAGGAGGAGCTCCGGCTTGGCTTTTTCCGGCCACCTGAGCTCCGGCAGAGGGGAAAGCAGGGGGAGGGAATGCTCTGAGAGCTGTCAGGGGAAAGAGAGGGGGTGGGGTCCTTTTATAGGGAGGGTAAGAGGGGGAGCTTCCTCCCTTTGGGCAAGGTGGGATTAATCCCTCCTTATGAGGGATTAAATCCCCACCCTCCAGCTGTCCAAGGACAGCTGGAGGCCCTCTCCTCTTTTCCCCATGTGGGGAAAAGGATGGTTAGCTCATTATGGGCTTGGGCCTTTTGGGAAGAGAGAGGAAAAGGAGGAGAAGAGGGGGGTGGGGTGGGCCTCCACCTATCCATAGGCTTCCTTGCTGGTTGGGGGCCCAAGGAGAGTTAGGGGGCATGGGTCATCCTCCTTTGGAGAGGAGGTGAGCCCCTCATTTGGAGAAAAATCCAAAAGTGGATTTTTAGGAGGGTTTGACCAAGTCAACCCTAGGGTGGGTCCTCATTGCTGGTCAAAGTCAAAGTGGGTCCAAGTCGTCAGGGTCGGGTCAAAGTTCGGGTGTCGTATCATAATCGGTGTACACACACTTTTCGGTGCACGACTAGGCTTGATTTGACCACGGGTTGACCAATTATAGTCGAAATTGACCGGGACGACTTCCGTTAACTTCGTATTGACCACACGAGTCTAACGCCACTGACTGGGGTCAAATCGGAGTCCGTTTGGCGAAAGTCCGATATTGCGCGTCGCAGTGCGCTAAAATGGTCGAAATGTGTAAAATTGTCGTTAGACCTCGGAGTCCAACTGAACGAGTTCCGATGCACTCGTATTGACTATACGAGGCCACAGGAACTGACAGAACTCAATTCAGAGTTCTCTAGCTCTATTTCCCGCTTAGGGTTATTTCCCACCGGGTCATGGGTAGGGTTCGGGACACTTTATTGGGCCCACTAAGGCTCTGGTGGCCCAATAAAAGGCGGGATGTTACAATCCAATAAAAATAAAAGGATTTTCGTCCCCGAAAATTTGCTTGAAGTAGGGGAAAAAGTAACATACCTGGGGAAAGAGCTCTGAGTGCTTTTCTCGGAGGAGTGCTTCAGGTTCCCATGTGAACTCTTCTCGTCCACAGTTTGACCATAGCACCTTAACCATCGGAATATTTTTGTTCCGTAGTGTCTTCACCTTGTAATCTATTACTCTGACGGGTTCGAGCCGGACGGATCTATCTGACAGTAGTTGCGCCGGAGGGGTAGGAAGGTACTGCTCTGGTTGCCGGAGGACTCGTCTCAAGGAAGAGACATGAAACACATTATGAAGATTCCCCAACTCTGGGGGTAAGGCTAAACGATAGGCGACGGGGCCAACACGCTCTATCACCGGGTAGGGGCCCAAGAAGCGGGGATCTAACTTTTTCTGCTTCCTCAACCGGGAGACACCATGCATGGGTTTATTTTCAGAAACACCATTTCCCCCACGCTGAACTCCACCGGTCGGTGTCGCGCATCATAGTACTTAGCCTGCCGGCTCTGCGCTTCCCGCATTCGCTCCTGAATCAGCCGTATCGCTGCCGTAGCGTCATCGATGTAAGCCACTCCCAAGGCTTCCGGGTCCTCTTCCTGAGCCCAAGTCAACGGTGTTCGGCAACGCCTTCCATACAATGCCTCGTACGGAGCCATCTTAATACTAGCCTGATAGCTGTTATTGTACGAAAATTCGACTAACGACAACAACTGCTCCCACGGCTCATTGTGCTCACTATGCACAGTCAAAGAAGATCCTCCATCGTCCGGTTCGTCCTCTCCGTCTGTCCGTCTGTCTGCGGGTGGAAGGCAGTACTGAAGGCCAACTTGGTTCCCAAATATGCCTGCACCCGCCTCCATTCCTTAGATGTGAAACGACCGTCACGATCAGACACGATGGTCTTTGGTACTCCGTGAAATCGTACCACTTGTTCTAGGAACATCCTGGCCAGGATATCTACTCCGTCACCCTGTCGGTTTGGAATGAACCGCGCTACCTTGGTGAGTCGATCTACGACCACCCATATTGAGTCATTCCCAGCACAGGATCGAGGTAGGTCGTGGACGAAGTCCATGGAGATGTCTTCGAACTTCCATTCTGGTATCGGCAGTGGCTGCAATAGGCCTCCTGGACTGCGACATTCAGCTTTGACCTTCTGACAGGTCTGGCATCGGGCCACGAAGTCGGTGACATCTCTCTTCATTCCAGGCCAGTAAATGGTCCTACGCAAGTCCACGTACATCTTAACTACGCCAAGGTGAATCGAGTACCTCGACTGATGGGCCTCTTGCAGAATTTCCCCACGAATCCCTCCAGTAGCGGGAATAAATATGTGATGCTTGAATTGTAGAATCTCATCATGCAAGTTATAATCCTCCTGTACCCCTCCTTGCAGAGATCGGATGATCGACATTACCTCTGGGTCGATCTTCTGGGCTTCTCGTATCCGGTCCCGGATATCGCATTGGATCTCCATCCAATACAGCTGAGAATAGTACTCTTCCGGATCTCTTTGGGCAATCAGGGTAATCTCCAAGTCTATCAAAGACTGGAAAAGTTCCTTAGGGATCTGCTCCATCCAACTCCCGACTATCGCAGGCTGGCGGCTCAAGGCGTCAGCGACTCTATTAGCCTTCCCGGGGTGATATTGGAGAGTGAAGTCGTATATTGTGAAGTAATCGCATAAGTATTCCAACCATCGGCGCTGCCGGAGATTCAGCTCTTTCTGCGTGAAAATATACTTGAGGCTCTTGTGGTCGGAGAAGATCTCACATTTTACTCCGTACAGATAATGCCTCCAGATTTTAAGGGCGAAGACGACGGCGCCCAACTCTAAATCGTGTGCTGCGTAGTTTAATTCATGCGGCTTTAATTGCCGCGAAGCGTAGGCCACTACCTTACCATGCTGCATTAGGACTGCTCCCAATCCTTTCAGGGAGGCATCAGTGTAGATTTGAAATCCCTCGGTCCCTGAAGGAATCGTAAGGATTGGCGCGGAAATCAGACGCTTCTTCAGTTCGATGAACGCAGCCTCGCACTCTGGCGTCCATCGAAATACAGCGTCCTTCTTGGTGAGAGCAGTCAGGGGTAGGGCAATCTTGGAAAATCCCTTGACAAACTTCCTGTAGTATCCGGCAAGGCCGAGGAAACTCCGGATATCCGCAGCCGTCCTGAGTGGCGGCCAATTCTGTACTGCCTGGATCTTGGCTTGGTCCACTGCCACTCCTTCCTTGTTTATCGTGTGGCCCAAGAATCCAACTTCTTCTAGCCAAAATTCACACTTACTGAACTTGGCGAAGAGAGAGTGATCCCGGAGCTTTAATAGAACCATCTACAGGTGCCGGGTATGGTCCATCTTGGTCTTTGAGTAGATTAGGATATCGTCTATAAAGACGATGACAAAGTGATCCAAGAAGGGTTCGAAGACTCTATTCATCAGGGCCATGAAGGCGGAGGGAGCGTTGGTGAGCCTGAAGGACATCACTAGGAACTCGTAAAGACCGTATCGGGAGTTGAAGGCAGTCTTAGGAATATCTTCCTCTCGGATCTGAAGCTGATAATAGCCGGACCTTAGGTCCATTTTGGAGAATACCGAAGCACCTTGTAACTGATCGAACAGTTCGTCGATCCTAGGAAGGGGATACGTGTTGCGTACAGTAAGCTTATTTAGCTCCCTATAGTCGATGCACAGTCGCAGAGTCCCGTCCTTCTTCTTGACGAAAAGTACCGGGGCTCCCCAGGGCGAGGAACTTGGACGGACGAATCCAGCATCTATTAGTTCTTGTAGCCGGATCTTTAGTTCAGTCAGCTCCCTTGGGGCCATCCGGTAGGGGGCTCGCGATACTGGCCGTGCTCCGGACACGAGCTCGATCTGGAAGTCGACCTCTCGCTGAGGTGGCAATCCCGGGAGGGACTCAGGGAAGATATCTGGAAAGTCTCGGACTACTGGGACCTTGGCGAGCGCCTGGGTCTTATCTTCCATCTCGAAATAAATAAGGAATACTTCATCCTTCTGACGGACTGACTTCACCATCTGTGTAGAAGTCAAGATAATATGAGAGACAGATGGCACACCTGTCAACGCGACGCTCTGGCCATTTGGATTCTGTAGCCGGACTTCTCGCGTGGAACAGTTTATCTGGTCTTGGTGCTCAGCCAGCCAGTCCATTCCCAGAATTATGTCAAACTCAGTTATAGCTAGGATGGTTGCGTAGATTTCAAAACTCTACCTCTCCCAGCGTAGCCTGGAACGAACACTTTTCGGTGGATGTCATATCTGACCCGTCTGGTAAACGGATTCGTATAGACAGTCCAGTTGAGCGAATAACATTTCCCTTTGTTGCGATGAAATCGTGGGAGACGAAAGAATGAGTCGCTCCTGTGTCAAAAAGGGTTTTGGCAGGGTGACCTTCTACCAACAAGATTCCTGACGTCATAGGAAAACATATAGATATATATCATCCAACTAATATGAAAGATATGGTACCTAAACACCTAGAGGGGGGGGGGGTGAATAGGTGACCTAAACCTTTTTGAAACTTTATTGGCAGCAAAACAGTTATCTCACAGATTTCTACAGCTAACAGCAATAACAAAATATAAACTGCTAATCCACAGCACAGCACAGCAGACACACAAATTTATAGTGGTTCCCCAATCTTTGGGTACATCCACTTTCCCCCTTCGCCTATCTAGCAGTGTACTAGATTCGGCCAAACTTCTCCACTATCTCAGAACCCAACTAGGTTCCTACACCTCAGGCCCAAAGCCTTACACTCAGCCACCAAGGCCTACACTCAGCCACCCAGGCCTACACTCAGCCAATCAAGGCCTACACTCAGCCAATTAAGGCCTACACTCAGAGTTCTTCAACTCCTACACTCAGGCAACCAAGCCCTACCCTCAGCCTTTATAATATAGGCTTACAATTCACTCAGATCCAATGGATCCTACAAGTTAAAATTGAATTACAATAACTAACTCTACAACTCAGAAAATAAGAGAGGAGTTGAGAGTTTCTTGAAGAGTTCTTGGAAGAACTCAGCTAGATCCAAACTGACTTAGCTTCCTTCAAAGCTTCTTGAGTAGAACTGAATTAGTCTGAATCCTCTGCAGTTGATCCTTGACCTCTGCTTCTTGAGATCCAGATGATTCTGAATCCTTCTTCTCAGCCTTAGTTCCAAAGACTGAATTCTTGATTGGAGCTCTCTCTCTCCAACTTCTTAGATCTGCTGTTGGACAGCAAGATCTTCTTGATTTGTATCACTTGGATAACTTTATCAGCAACCCCTTGAACAAATCTCTTAGATTGTCTGCACTAGGTCAGAACTTAATCTTCTTAACAATACTTCTTTTCAACTTCTTATTAACACCTTATCAACTCTTTCTGTAAACAGTCTGTGCCTATTTATAGGCCTTCTTCATGGTAACCGGCTGGTCCGGTTCATAACTGACTTCTGACATCTCTGACAAGTGCTGTAAACCGGCTGGAACGGCAGCTGTCATATCATCCAGTCAATTCTTGAAATTCTCTAACTGTCAGATAGTGTCGAGACTTTCTGTTCTTAAGTGTCGACACTTATAGACCAAGTGTCGACACATGCTGTGTAAGTGTCGACACAAGTCTACAAGGTGTCGACACAACTCCTTGTATGTCTCGACACAGATTCTTCTTCAAGTGTCGACACTGAAATTAAGTGTCGACACAAGTACTTGATCTTCTGTAACTTGTTGAATTCTTCTAAGTGTCGACACATCTCCTTTGTGTCGACACATCTTCATGTGTTGAAACTGTCAAGTGTCGACACTGCTTCTTGGTGTCGACACAAGTCTTCAATTTTGTTTCTTCAGCTGAGTGTCGACACATTCCCTTAGTGTCGACACTTGTACTTAGAATATTTTGTAAACTTTTCTGTTCTTTGCTAAGTGTCGACACAGCTCCTTGTGTCGACACTTTCTTCAAGTGTAGAGTCTTCAACTAAGTGTCGACACATTGTGCTGGGTGTCGACACTTTCTTCAAGTGTTGACTCTTTTGGTTGTGTGTCGACACATTGTGCTGAGTGTCGACACATACTTCAAGTGTTGACTCCTTTGAGTGTGTGTCGACACATTGTGCTGAGTGTCGACACATTCTTCATATGTTGACTCTGCTGATTGAGTGTCGACACATTGTGTTGAGTGTCGACACTTGTCCTTAGTCTCTGCAGAATTTTGCTGAGTGTCGACACAACTCCAAGTGTCGACACTTTCTGATGTAGACTCAGCTCTTCTAGGTGTCGACACTTCTGCTAAGTGTCGACACAGCTTTTCTGCATTCTTCTTCACTGAGTGTCGACACAGCTCAAAGTGTCGACACTTTCTGTCTGGTGTCGAATCTTCTTCTCAGGTGTCGACACAATTACTCCAAGTGTCGACACTGCTTGTCTGGGTGTCGACACAAGCTTTCTCAAGTGTCGACACTTTCCCTCTGGGTGTCGACACATGGACTTAGAAACTTTTAGCTTCAGTCCAGTGAATACCTAACCTGCACAAGTAACTCAAACAAACATCAAATACATTATGATGTATATCATTGAGTTAGGTGAGGCTTCTTCAAATCAGGTACATTTGACCAATGTACCCAACAATCTCCCCCTATTTGGAGAAGTCATAACCCTTAGTCAATGATATACACCACTCATAATTAAAAATTAGAAAATGATGTAAAGCAGGTATATGTCAACAGGGTAAACTTAAACATGTAATAAAGCACACATGTATACTCATTAAACATTGCAGAACAAACAAGAAATAGACACATGCTTCTGAACAATCATGAGATATATTTATCAAAAATTGTTCTAACATTGTTTTAATACATTTCCATTGTTTTACAAAAATATTTCATATGTAAAAGATTACAACAATGTTTCTTAGTCTAATCTTAGTCTAGTTCTGATCAGGTTCTTTTATAACAATTCCTTTTTCAGGTTGGACTTTAGCCTTTACAGCAGCAGCAGGCTCAGTATCAGCAGTCTTCTTTCCTTTGAGATCGAGCTTATCAGCCTTGATCTTTTGCCTCTCAAAGTAATGATAGGGCTTAGGAAAGTACTTGCTAGGCTCCACAGCTGTAGGAGGTAGCTTTCCTAACTTAGCCTTCCTTCTATACTGGACAATGGCTTCCTGCCTGATCTCATGCTTCCTCCATTCTGCTTCTGAGAACCACTTGTTTCTATCAGTAGTGTTGTCTTTAGCAGCTTTCTAGGCAGTGAGAATGATATTTCTAGAGGTAGGGCTCCACTGTTCAAAATCTGGCTTTTGTTCTGCTAGTTCCCTAAACCTCTTCTTTGACAGCCTTGTCTCTTCTTCTTTGTCCAAAGCCTCTTGCATAGCTGCTGTTATAGGTTGAACAACCTTTTCTAAATGAACATTGTCCTTGCCCCCAGATGGGCTATACATAGTGCTCACCTCTGCATGAATCATTTCAAAATCTGGAGGTGGATAAATGACTTGAGCTACTTCTTGTGGCTCACCTCCAAGATATGCACTTTGAATCCCTGATTCAGCAACATTATCATCATCACACAGGGGAGGATATCCAAGGGTAGCCCTGATGGAATTTGATATCCACTTAGCATGGTCTGAGCTTGCTTTGACTAACACCCTCTCCCCCTTTATGACTTCTTGTGCAACATGATCTCTTACATCATCTTTCTGGAACCTGATTTGGCTGTCCAAGTACCTGATTCCATCCTTAAAATAAGGTCTAAGCTTTGTAAGCTGTTCAGAAATGACCTTCTGTGAATCCTTGATTGCAGTCTTGACAGCAGCAATTTCATCTTGAAAAGCTTTATCAAATTCAGCCTTTGCAGCAGCAGATGTTGAAGATTCAGCTGGCTTACTCTTCAATTCAGTGATTATAGCATTGTGTGAAGCTGTCAGATTGTCATTCATCCTTAGTTGATTTTCCAGCACATAGCCCTGCTTCAATGCTATATCATCTATTTTTTCCTTTATCTTCTCTTGATGTGTTGCCAGAAACACCACTGCATTTCCACCCTTGTGGAAGCATTCATTCATTTCCTTCTTATTCAGGTTCATCTCAAACCTTATTGACTTTATATCTTGAGCTAATCAGACTGTAGGGACTTGTGCCCTTCATCCACATAAGCTTCTATTGCTTTCCTTTGTTCATCCATCTTTATTTGCAATGCAATCAGTAAAGCACTATAGTCAACAGTTGGAGCGTGCTGAACTATAGGCTGTGGGGCAATGGATTGCAAGGCTTTCTTGTAACTCTGACTTCTCCTCTTGAAGACATAGAGTTTCTTCTTTTTAGCTTGTTCAGCCTCATCTTCCTCAGACTCTGAAGTACTGGCGATATCAACCCTGTCCTTAGGGCTTGATGGTTTGTCAGCTTGCACATCTAGTGCTTTCTCACTTGCTTGCCTTCCAGGCTCTTCCTGAACTTGCAGTTGCTCCCCCTCAGCAGCAGCACCCTTCTCTTCAGCAGCAGCAACTTTATCCATGTCAAAGTCCTCTTGATCTAGATTTAGAAATAGATCTTCCATGGTAAATTTACTGGTGACTGTGCAGGAGAAGTACTGGGTTCATCAACTACTTTATCAGGAACCACTTCTAGGATAACTGATGTGTCTTGGAGAACAACATCTGGTTCTTGATTTGCTTGCTGAGTTTGCTGATGGACATCAGACAAATCAGAATCTATTACAGAAAAATCTAAAGTATTGAGGTCAGTAAGTACCTCTTGGATAATGATTGTGGCTTGCTCACTGTCCAGAGTAGAGGGTTCTTCTACTGCTGGAAGCTCCCCCTGGCTTGGATCCTTATACTTGGGGCTAGCTGGAGGCAGCTCCCCCTGGATTTCAGCTGTCTCTTGAGGAGCAGGAGACTTCTCTGCAGCCACTTCCTCTTGACTATCAGGAGTGAAAACAACTTGTTCTTCACTACCTGAACTGCTGGAGGACTCCTGTGTCACAGGAGCTATCTTCCTCTTCTTCTTTGGAGGTGAAGCTTTCTTAGTAACTGGCTTCTCTGGGGTAGGTATTTCCTTAGATAGTACTCTTTCCCACCTGGAAAATCCTTTGATCCATCCTTCTCATGTGATTGATTTTAGTACCAGCAGCATTGCTCATTACCTCTGGTATTGTACCAGCCAGGTAGAGACTTAGTATTCTGCCCAGATTGGGCTTCTTCAGACTCTCCTTAATTTTCTCATACACAACCATGGACCAGTCTGTTTTTAGGTTGAAGATAATTCTGGTCATAACACTGAACATGGAGGCTGACACCCTGTCATGCCCTCCAGTCTTGCTGAGTATAACTTTCCCCACAATTTCAGACAGGAATTTTCCTTGGTTATTCATTCCTTTCCTGTTGAATACAGATCCTATCTTCATCTTAGGATCTAGACCACACCAGGTAAGTGCTTCCCTGGTCTTAGATGTAGTCACTTCCTCTTCTGCTTGAATTTTAGGTAGCTGAAGTACCTTTCTCAGAGTTTTGGGTGAAATCTTGACCTTGGTTCCATGCACTCTTGATTTGATTCTGTAACCTGAGTCATCTACAGAAGCTCCAGTAAGGAATTCAAGAACTTCCTTCTTCCATATTTTGGTTGGTTCTGAAACCAAGTACTCCAATCCAGAATCGGTGACTAGGGTTACCACCGATTTGATTTCTTGATCGCCATCATTGAACGCGCCACGAACTAGTTCATAGCCTTCATTGACGTTCTCCTCGAGCTTGGGAGCCATTAGGGTTTGTAGAATTAGTCTTTAGAAAAGAGAAATGTCGACACAGTAGTTTGGTCTCGAAACTCAGAAAGCGTGTCGACAAACAAAGACAGAATCCTATTTATACCTTTCTGGTTTGAAGACGAACAGGCGGGATGGATTACTAAAGATGTGTCGACACTGGCAATAAGTGTCGACACTGACTTATAATGTCTCGACACACATGTGTCGACACAAGTTTAGTCAACAGATTCATGTGTCGACACATGTTTATGTGTCGACACCACTCTACTCGACGAATAGTCGAGACTTTACTTAGAAAATTCTGAGTAAAACATAAGTGTCGACACCTCATTGGATGTGTCGACACCAACTCGACATGTGTCGACACTAACATTCTGAAGTGTCGACACCAACTTCCTAGATGCGTCGACACCATTTTCTGAAGTGTCGACACTTACTATTCTGTGTCGACATAGACTTGTCTATGTGTCGACACCTTTTTACTTAGCCAATTTTTAGTTCTGTAAACTTAGTCTAAGTTTATCATACCTAGTTCAATTTTGAACCTATTGAACTTAGCTTCTTCTAAGGGCTTAGTAAACATATCAGCTATCTGATTATCAGTTTTAACATATTCAAGTGCAATATCATTTCTTTCTACATGCTCCCTAAGAAAGTGATATTTAATCTCAATATGTTTAGTTCTACTATGTGATACAGGATTATTAGCTATTGAAATAGTACTTGTAGAATCACAGAAAAGTGGAGTTCTACTTACCTGAAATCCATAGTCTTCTAGCTGATGTTGAATCCACAGAAGTTGAGCACAACAACTTCCTGCAGCTACATATTCTGACTCAGCTGTGGAGATAGCCACACTGGTTTGCTTCTTACTACTCCATGAAATGAGTCTTCCACCTAGAAATTGACAGGATCCAGTAGTGCTCTTTCTATCTTCTTTGCATCCTGCAAAGTCTGCATCTGAATAGCCTGTTAGATCAAAATCTCCATTCCTAGGGTACCAGAGGCCTAGATAAGGTGTGCCCTTTAGATATCTCAAAATCCTTTTGACTGCAGTCAAATGAGACTCTTTAGGGCAGGCTTGATACCTGGCACAAACACATGTAGCATACATGATGTCAGGTCTACTAGCAGTCAAGTATAAAAGGGAGCCAACTATCCCTCTATACAAGGTTTCATCTACAGGTTTCCCTGCATCATCCTTGCTAAGAGACATACTTGACCCCATAGGAGTCTTCATGGTACTGGATGAATCCATACCATACTTCCTTATGAGTTCTAGGGTGAACTTGGACTGACATATGGATAGACCACTTTCAGTCTATTTAACTTGGAGACCCAAGAAAAACTTCAGTTCTCTCATACTACTCATCTCAAATTGACCTTGCATAAGTTTTGCAAACTTTTTGCAAAGGCTGCTTTCAGTAGACCCAAATATAATGTCATCTACATATATTTGGACTAGTATGACTTTGCCTCTAGATTCCCTAAGGAATAGAGTCTTATCTATTTTCCCCCTTGTGAACTTGTTCTCAATGAGGAAACTAGATAGGGTTTCATACCAAGCTCTAGGAGCTTGCTTTAACCCATACAATGCTTTCCTAAGTCTATAGACATGATGTGGAAGAGTAGGATCAACAAAACCTGAAGGCTGCTCCACATATACTTCTTCCTTTAGATTACCATTTAGCAATGCTGACTTCACATCCATTTGGTATACCTTGAATCCTTGATAGGTTGCATAGGCCAAGAACATCCTTATGGCATACAGTCTGGCTACTGGAGCAAAGGTTTGATCAAAATCAATACCTTCTTCTTGCCTATAACCTTTAGCAACCAATCTTGCTTTATTCTTAATGATGACTCCTTATTCATCTAACTTATTCCTGTAGATCCACTTTGTTCCTATCACATTGTGATCTTTAGGTTTAGGAACCAGGTCCCAAACCTTGCACCTTTTGAACTGATTAAGCTCTTTCTGCATTGCTTCAGTCCACTGTGGATCTTGTATAGCTTCTTCAAATTTCTTTGGTTCTATTTGAGACAGAAAACTTGAATATACTACAGCATCTGATTTTGCTCCTTGTCTGAACACCTTGTCTTGGATCTCCAATAATCATCTCTACTGGATGATCTCTTAGATGCCTGTTGGCTGGAGGCATCCTTACTTCTGGTTGAACTTCTTCAGCATCTTCATCAAGCTGAGTTCCTTGTACTTCTTCAGCTCCTGGTACATGTAGTTCTCCCCCTGGACATAAGCCATCTTCTTCTACTTGCTGTCTTGCAGCAGGTACATCTTCTATGGTTAGCTTGTCCATCTTCTTAGTAAGACCTGTGGGGCTGCACACACTACTAGACAACTTATTGTTAATAAGTTTTGTCTCATCAAAAACTACATGCACAGACTCCTCTACAACTTGTGTAGTCAAGTTGTAGACTCTATAAGCCTTACTATTATTGCTGTACCCAACAAACACTCCCTCTTGGGACTTGGCAGCAAACTTAGTTAAGTAAGACTTTCCATTGTTAAGTATGAAGCATTTGCAACCAAAAATCCTGAAATAGGATAGGTTTGGTTTCCTGCCTTTCACAACTTCATAGGGGGTCTTGTTTAACCTTTTAGTGATGGTAGCCCTATTTATCACATGGCATGCAGTGTTAACTGCTTCAGCCCAGAAATACTCTGGCAGTGATGAATCACTTAATAGGGTCCTACCAGCCTCTATCAAGGTCCTATTCTTCCTTTCAGCAATGCCATTTTGCTGAGGTGTTCTAGGTGAAGAAAATTCTTGAAATATCCCAAAGTCTTCACATAGTCTTGTCATGCTATCAGACTGAAATTCAGTGCCATGGTCACTTCTAATTTTGACCACTGTACTGTTTAGTTCATTCTGAATTTGCTTGACAAAGTTATGGAAAACACTAGGTGTTTCAGATTTCTGTCTTAAGAAGAACACCCAGGAAAACCTTGAGTAGTCATCTACAACTACAAAGGTGTAGACCTTCCTACCTAAGCTGTGAACTGGCATTGGACCAAAGAGATCCATATGCAAGAGGTATAAGCACCTCACAGCATCTTTGTTTCAATGCTCCTAAAGGTGGATTTAGTCTGCTTGCCCTTTTGACAAGCTGAGCAAATGCCATCTTTAACACACTTAACTTGAGGACCATTCCTCACTAACTCTTTGCTAAAGAGTTTGCTAATAGTCTTGTAATTAAGATGGGCAAGCCTCTTGTGTCATTTGACACATTGAGAGACTGTCTCATCAGCTACAAGACAAACTGGAGAACTATTGTTCTCATCCATAATGTCTAGACAATAGACATTTCTCTTCCTATAACCTGTCAAAATGATCTCTTGATCACTTGACCTCTTGATATGACAACCATCTTTAACAAATGAGATGTCATACCCTACATCACTTAATTGACTTATACTTATAAGGTTGTATTTCAACCCTTTAACATAAGCCACATGAGTAATGGTAACAAGGTTTGAAGAAATGTTACCAAACCCTTTGATGATTCCTTTTTCAGAACCACCAAAGGTCACTTTAGGACCATTTTTGATTGGAATGTAATCCTTCAGTAGTCCCCTAGTTCCAGTCATGTGTCTGGAACATCCACTGTCCAAGTACCATGTAGGGGTATGGCCACTTGGACTTACCTGCAAGACAAATTACTTAACCTTAGAACCCAATAAAGTTTCTTGGGTCCTTGGTAACTGTTAGTTTGCAACTTAACAAAACTACCTACTGGCTTTCCACCAGGTAGCTTGCTACTCCCATTGGCACTTGCATTGTGCCAACAGTCCAAGGCAAAGTGGCCAACTTTGCCACAGCACCAGCATTCAAACTTGTTGTACCTTTGCTTAGGTACAGACTTGGCTGTCTTGACTACAGCAGGCTTATTGAATGTTGGGGCTTTGCCCTTGGACTTGGACTGATCCTGAATAGTCCTAGCTGGTTTAATAAAACCCAATCCAGCCTTTCCTTTATGATGAACAAATTCATCAATCAAGGGTAGCACTGATTTAGGTTTTGAAAACCTAGCAACTAGCTCTCTTTCCTTCTGAAGATTGATCTTCAGTCTCTTAATTTGATCATTTTTATAGGTGATAGTTCCCATCTGAATCACAGTAATGTGTTTCAGCCTGGCTACCTCATTGAGTTTTTGATCAAATTTCTTCTCAAAATCTGTTGCAGCTGCCTTGAGATCAGCAATCTCCTTTGCCTGACTTTTGGCTAGGGTCTTGCTTTTCTTATAGACTTGCAACAGTACTTTATATTCATCTAAGAGCTGATGAATATCTCCCTCAGATTCAGAAACACTTCCATCACTTGATGAAGATGAATCTGACTCTGAACTAGAACTGGAATCTGAACTTTGAGTTGGACTTTGTACCTGACTAGGTCCTGGCTGCTCCAGGATTTTGGTACTTTCAGTCAATGCCATCAGTCCTTGGCACTGACACTCTTCTTGTTCATAGATTGATTCCATGATCTGCATAAACTCTTCTTCTTCTTCAGCAAATAGCCCTATGTAGGCTTCAGCATCTGTCTCAGTGTCTAAAGAAGAAATGTCTGAAAGAGTCTTCTCATTCTTTGCAACAAAGGACTTCTCCTTCTTTCCTTTGAAGTGAGTCTTCTTTTGTCACTGGATTCTTTTCTTCTCTCAGGACAATCTGCAATAACATGACCCTGTCTATTGCAGCAGTAACACACTATCTTAGACCCAGTTGCCTTGCTAGTCTTTGTCTTTTTCTTGTCCTTCTTTGAAGGCTTCTTCTCCTGATACTGGACTTCTTTCCCTTTGGAAAATGAAGGTCTGGACCTCCACTGTTTCTTCTTCAGGAATTTCTAAAAATGTCTGGTGAATGCAGCAAAGTCTTCATCACTTTCACTGCTTGTAGACTTTGTGCTAACAGACTCATCAGATTCTGATTCAACTACCTCTGGAGGAGGAGTTGATGACTTAGTCCTGCCCTTTCTAGGTACTTCTGACTTGAAGGCAACAGTCCTTTCCCTGTGCTCAGTCCTTGTTTATTTTTCCTCCTCTTTTCTCACTGACAGCTGCATCTCATAAGACAACAACTTGCCAAACAGTGTGGGAGGAGGAATTTCTCCCAACTTTGCCATTTCTCTGATGGCACAGATCTTGGTGTCCCAATCTTTGGTTAGGGACCTTAAGAACTTATCATTCAATTCATAGTTAGTGAACTCTCTTCCATAGGACATGAGTTCATTAACAATTCTATAGAACTTCTTGTAGCATTCAGTGATGCTATCTCCTCTTACTTGCCTAAAGCTCTCATACTCTTGATTAACCAAGGACTTCCTATCTTGCCTAACTTCTTCAGAACCTTCCATATAAACAATGAGAGTATCCCACATCTCTTTTGCTGTTTTACAGTGAATTAAGTTCTGAAAAGTGGCATCATCAATGGCACTTACTATAATGTTTTGTGCCCTCTTGTCCATAGTGGCTAGGACAATTTCATCCTTAGTCATCTCAGAGAAATCCTTTGGAGTTCTCTGTGTAGCATCCAAAACTGAAACCTTCATGGGCACATATGGCCCCTCTTTGACTGTGATGTAGATTCTAGGGTCAGAGGCCTCCATAAATAGCCTAACCCTTTCTTTCCAGATCCCAAAGATCTCTTTTCTGCATATGGGCAGTTTCATTGAACCCAATTCCTTGTGATTCTCTGAAGAACCCATGTTTCTTGATTTTCTTGAAACTGTGTTCTGACTTACACTGAATCTGTCAAACTGGATCTCCTCAGACAGTTAGTCCTTTTTGAGGAACCCGGCTCTGATACCACTTGAAAGATATGGTACCTAAACACCTAGAGGGGGGGGGGGGTGAATAGGTGACCTAAACCTTTTTGAAACTTTGTTGGCAGCAAAACAGTTATCTCACAGATTTCTACAGCTAACAGCAATAACAAAATATAAACTGCTAATCCACAGCACAGCACAGCACAGCAGACACACAAATTATAGTGGTTCCCCAATCTTTGGGTACATCCACTTTCCCCCTTCGCCTATCTAGCAGTGTACTAGATTCGGCCAAACTTCTCCACTATCTCAGAACCCAACTAGGTTCCTACACCTCAGGCCCAAAGCCTTACACTCAGCCACCAAGGCCTACACTCAGCCACCCAGGCCTACACTCAGCCAATCAAGGCCTACACTCAGCCAATTAAGGCTACACTCAGAGTTCTTCAACTCCTACACTCAGGCAACCAAGCCCTACCCTCAGCCTTTATAATATAGGCTTACAATTCACTCAGATTCAATGGATCCTACAAGTTAAAATTGAATTACAATAACTAACTCTACAACTCAGAAAATAAGAGAGGAGTTGAGAGTTTCTTGAAGAGTTCTTGGAAGAACTCAGCTAGATCCAAACTGACTTAGCTTCCTTCAAAGCTTCTTGAGTAGAACTGAATTAGTTCTGAATCCTCTGCAGTTGATCCTTGACCTCTGCTTCTTGAGATCCAGATGATTCTGAATCCTTCTTCTCAGCCTTAGTTCCAAAGACTGAATTCTTGATTGGAGCTCTCTCTCTCCAACTTCTTAGATCTGCTGTTGGACAGCAAGATCTTCTTGATTTGTATCACTTGGATAACTTGATCAGCAACCCCTTGAACAAATCTCTTAGATTGTTCTGCACTAGGTCAGAACTTAATCTTCTTAACAATACTTCTTTTCAACTTCTTATTAGCACCTTATCAACTCTTTCTGTAAACAGTCTGTGCCTATTTATAGGCCTTCTTCATGGTAACCGGCTGGTCCGGTTCATAACTGACTTCTGACATCTCTGACAAGTGCTGTAAACCGGCTGGAACGGCAGCTGTCATGTCATCCAGTCAATTCTTGAAATTCTCTAACTGTCAGATAGTGTCGAGACTTTCTGTTCTTAAGTGTCGACACTTATAGACCAAGTGTCGACACATGCTGTGTAAGTGTCGACACAAGTCTACAAGGTGTCGACACAACTCCTTGTATGTCTCGACACAGATTCTTCTTCAAGTGTCGACACTGAAATTAAGTGTCGACACAAGTACTTGATCTTCTGTAACTTGTTGAATTCTTCTAAGTGTCGACACATCTCCTTTGTGTCGACACATCTTCATGTGTTGAAACTGTCAAGTGTCGACACTGCTTCTTGGTGTCGACACAAGTCTTCAATTTGTTTCTTCAGCTGAGTGTCGACACATTCCCTTAGTGTCGACACTTGTACTTAGAATATTTTGTAAACTTTTCTGTTCTTTGCTAAGTGTCGACACAGCTCCTTGTGTCGACACTTTCTTCAAGTGTAGAGTCTTCAACTAAGTGTCGACACATTGTGCTGGGTGTCGACACTTTCTTCAAGTGTTGACTCTTCTGGTTGTGTGTCGACACATTGTGCTGAGTGTCGACACATACTTCAAGTGTTGACTCCTTTGAGTGTGTGTCGACACATTGTGCTGAGTGTCGACACATTCTTCATATGTTGACTCTGCTGATTGAGTGTCGACACATTGTGTTGAGTGTCGACACTTGTCCTTAGTCTCTGCAGAATTTTGCTGAGTGTCGACACAACTCCAAGTGTCGACACTTTCTGATGTAGACTCAGCTCTTCTAGGTGTCGACACTTCTGCTAAGTGTCGACACAGCTTTTCTGCATTCTTCTTCACTGAGTGTCGACACAGCTCCAAGTGTCGACACTTTCTGTCTGGTGTCGACTCTTCTTTTCAGGTGTCGACACAATTACTCCAAGTGTCGACACTGCTTGTCTGGGTGTCGACACAAGCTTTCTCAAGTGTCGACACTTTCCCTCTGGGTGTCGACACATGGACTTAGAAACTTTTAGCTTCAGTCCAGTGAATACCTAACCTGCACAAGTAACTCAAACAAACATCAAATACATTATGATGTATATCATTGAGTTAGGTGAGGCTTCTTCAAATCAGGTACATTTGACCAATATACCCAACATAATATACATACCTATATATATATATATATGAAATATACAACAATAGTGGAAGATCTGATATCTTATATCGCCTAAGATATATACCTATGACTACGTCAGGGGCTGGTCCATGCTGCAGGTCCAGTGCATAGGCCTCCTGGGGAGCTGCTCGGCCCTGCTGGCCTCTCCTGCCAGCTCGGCCTCTACGGCCTCTTTGACCCTGTCCCCGTACCGGTTGTCCACCCTGGACTGCTCCTAGTCCTGGTCTCCCTATCGCCTGAGGGCAGAAGGCCCTCATATGTCCCGGCTGCTGACACAAAAAGCAGTTCCCTGCGAAGGGAACATCTCGTCGGGCCACTAGTGGGGGCTGTGGAGCTGGAGCTGGTCTACTGTCTTGTTGTGCAGCTGGGGGTCTGTGGGGGTGCTGGTGGGCGCCTATAAGGCAGCCTGCGGCGTCGCTGTCTGCTCTCTCTATCCTGTCTATGGGGAGTGACTCCAACGTCTCGCCTCTGGTCTCGAGGAAGCTCTACTTGACCTCTGCGTCGCTGAGCCACCATCTGCTGGTCCAACTCTAGAGCTGCCACATGGGTGGCTATGGTGTGGAAGGTGGCCTGAGAGAGCATAATCAAGGACTGCCTCAGGCCGTCTCGTAGTCCTCGGTAGAACCGAGAAGCCCTATCCCTGTCGGAGGCAGCCAGGTTCCTGGCGAAGCGTGCCAGGTGTATGAACTCTCTCTCATACTCTGCCACAGTGCGGTTGCCCTGTCGAATGAGCAGGAACCTCTCTTGCAGCGCGGCTCGGTCTGCATCTGTGATGAAAAATTCTAGCAGAGCCACGGAGAACTCCCCCCAAAAGATCGTGCTCATCGGCCGACCTCGGAAGGTAGAGTGACTAGACGCTCTCCACCAATCCCTCGCATATCCCTCCAAGAGGGTCACCACCAAAGAGACTGCTGCCACAGCTGGGCACATCATCCCTACCAACAGCTCCTCCACTCGCTCCACCCACTCTACCTGAATGGTCGTCTCTGTACCCCTGAAAGGGGGAGGCCTTAGTCCTCGAAAAGTCGTCAGCAGATCTGTGGGTGCGGTCATCTCCCGCGGTGGCTGTGCCAGGGCATCTCGGAAAGTCGCTAGTATAGCCGTCAGTGTCTGCCCTATATCTGACTCGGCAAACGGTACGGCTGCGGGAGCAACCGGGTCTGGTGGTGGGGTAGCTGGAACGAATCCTCTGGACGAGGATCCCCCGTTACTGTACTCCGGTATCTGGAGAAGTAACATGAAAGAGTGTCAGTATTTTGCAAAAGTAAGGGAATTTGCAAAAGCGACAACCCAAGCGGAAAACAATGGTGTATGGGTGTACTAACGCACAGTCTAGAATCCCTAAGCTTCTACACTAGGGTCCACCAGGCTTCCACTGCAAGGTTCGTCCCGAACCTAGAACGAAGCGAGGGACGGAGGGATCCTGAGACTGCTCCACAAGGACGAATCGTGATCGCTCTGATCCATTTGTAGTACCACCCCCCCCCCAACCTTTTTCCCGGGTCGGGCCGGAGGGGTACTACTGGCCCAAGGCGTCCACCCAGGGCTCATAGGGGAAATAATCCACCCTATTCAAGCACTAGATGGCCGTCTTGAGTGGTTCGAATCATAACATTCACAACCCATCAGAATATAGCGGATGCATTAACAGGAAACCACTACATATATATAACATATCATATTAATACAGAGGTTCTAGGGCCGAAGCCTTAGGCGTTTATAAAAGCCCGTGGGCTATACATGTACTACATAAGTCTCTCACACACTCTCTCTTCTAAACTGCTCGGCGGTACTACTCACGTCTCTAAACACCAGAGACGGCGGGGGTGCATCTGCTCGAGTAGACCTAGCTGTTGGCGTAATCTCCTGCGGCAGCGGGTCACTACGGTCCTCCACCTCCTGTGAATGGTTAATCAAATAACCGTTAGTCACAGAGCTAAGTGGAAACAAATCTCCTCCCCGGATCCACATCCTGGGGACGAGCACGCACTCACCCAACAAAAGTAAATAGCCGAAGCAAGAGAGGGTTATCACAACATTTCATATATAATCAACTAGGAGCAATTATAAAAGAGTGCAGTATAACCGGAAAAAACAGCAAAACATAAAACGGTTATAGCAAGGCTCTACTAGCTCATCAGCACAACAGGTTTTCATATCTTGAATTCTATCGCAGGCATTCACAGCCGCGCACACAAACCGCAGGCATTCATAGCCGTGCACACAAACCGCAGGCATTCATAGCTGCACACACAAACCGCAGGCATTCATAGCCGCGCACACAACCCTATGTCAACATAGTTTGGACCGCTTCTGTTCCAGCAGGGTAGCAGCCCCGCGGGCCTCACCGATGTGGCCGTCGGTGACAGTGGCCAGTCCTGCCACTTCTGGGGTGATCGTACCGCACAACCCCAGGCCCTCACGTACAACCTTGTGTACTCTTGGATGTGAGCGACATCCGGCGAATCATTTTGGCCGACCAGCGGAGGAAAACCCGACGGGGAATATAACGGCCGGTCACCCGTGGTACTCATCTCCCTGTCGCCTTGAGTCGTCAACCTTGCCGCACCGGTACGAACGGTCTGCGGAAGGGACTGACCCGCCACCATTTCACCGCAAGCAATTTACAATCAATCAAATAATTGCAAACAATATAACAGCGGGTCTACGACGGCCTGCCTTACTAGGCTTACACTTCGGGCATCGACACTTTGCTCTACTTTCGACAAGGAGCGTGGGAGCGCTTTATTTGGGGCTAGACCTGGAGGACTACCTCAACTCCGGTTATCCCCAACTAAGGCTCAACCTAAACAACAACTGCTCGTCAGAGCAGGACCCGGAAATATAAAAGTAAATTGCGATAAGATCAAGTGCGGTGGTTATGCTGCTTATTTAAAGTGCTGGAAAGAAATGTGACCAGTACAAGACTGGAGTAGTACTGAAATGAAAGTAATGAAATAATCTTGACCAGTACGAGACTGGAGTAGTACTGAATTGAAAGTAATGAAATAATCTTGACCAGTACGAGACTGGAGTAGTACTGAATTGAAAGTACTGAACTGAAAAGAATAAAGGAACTGGACCAGTGCAAAACTGGAATAATCATAAAGAAAATGGTTAGTAGTGCAAACACTCCATACAAGAGGCTTCAGTTCCATCTCCGTTCTCAGGAGAGATTTTTTAGTTCCATCCCAGTTTTTAAAGACTTTCTTGAGTTACATCCATTTTTAAGATCCAATTAATTTGGTTGCGCCACATTAATTACGACTTAATCTGATCGGGGCTTATTAGGAGTTACACCCTCATTATTTATCGAGAATAATTTGCAACTCACTACTCGTACTCTCACTTCCGAGCGTGCCCAAATCACCCGAGAGTCGAGACGCTCGACGGTTTCATGAAATCTCAAACACACGGAGCTTGGTCACTTGCCTCAGCCACTCTCTATATATATACAGGAATTCCGCCCTTACGGGCTTCTCCAGCCGCCGGCCGGCCCCGGCCGGCCGCCGCCGTGACTCCACCACCGGCCAACCCGCCGGTGGGGCGCTCCCTCCGGCGGTGGTCCGGCGGCCTGCCGCCGCCGGCCGCCGCCGAAGCATTTTTTTTAAAAAAAAAATGGACGGGAGGGGAGGGGGTGACGGCGGCAGCACTCCGGCCGCCGGGAGCGCCATGCACGACGTCAGAAATGGGGAGGGGGAGGAAGAGAGGGTTCCACCTGAGTTTGGTGGGCTCAGGAGGGGCCGGCTTGGTCGGACATGGCTCAAGGTGGTGGAGGAGGGGAGGAGGAGCTCCGGCTTGGCTTTTTCCGGCCACCTGAGCTCCGGCAGAGGGGAAAGCAGGGGGAGGGGAATGCTCTGAGAGCTGTCAGGGAAAGAGAGGGGGGTGGGGTCCTTTTATAGGGAGGGGGAGGGGGAGCTTCCTCCCTTTGGGCAAGGTGGGATTAATCCCTCCTTATGGAGGATTAAATCCCCACCCTCCAGCTGTCCAAGGACAGCTGGAGGCCCTCTCCTCTTTTCCCATGTGGGGAAAAGGATGGTTAGCTCATTATGGGCTTGGGCCTTTTGGGAAGAGAGAGGAAAAGGAGGAGAAGAGGGGTGGGGTGGCCTCCACTTATCCTAGGCTTACTTGCTGGTTGGGGGCCCAAGGAGAGTTAGGGGGCATGGGTCATCCTCCTTTGGAGAGGAGGTGAGCCCCTCATTTGGAGAAAAATCCAAAAAGTGGATTTTTAGGAGGGTTTGACCAAGTCAACCCTAGGGTGGGTCCTCATTGCTGGTCAAAGTCAAAGTGGGTCCAAGTCGTCAGGGTCGGGTCAAAGTTCGGGTGTCGTATCATAATCGGTGTACACACACTTTTCGGTGCACGACTAGTCTTGATTTGACCATGGGTTGACCAATTATAGTCGAAATTGACCGGGACGACTTCCGTTAACTTCGTATTGACCACACGAGTCTAACGCCACTGACTGGGGGTCAAATCGGAGTCCGTTTGGCGAAAGTCCGATATTTGCGCGTCGCAGTGCGCTAAAATGGTCGAAATGTGTAAAATTGTCGTTAGACCTCGGAGTCCAACTGAACGAGTTCCGATGCACTCGTATTGACTATACGAGGCCACAGGAACTGACAGAACTCAATTCAGAGTTCTCTAGCTCTATTTCCCGCTTAGGGTTATTTCCCACCGGGTCATGGGTAGGGTTCGGGACACTTTTATTGGGCCCACTAAGGCTCTGGTGGCCCAATAAAAGGCGGGATGTTACAATCCAATAAAAATAAAAGGATTTTCGTCCCCGAAAATTTGCTTGAAGTAGGGGAAAAAAGTAACATACCTGGGGAAAGAGCTCTGAGTGCTTTTCTCGGAGGAGTGCTTCAGGTTCCCATGTGAACTCTTCTCGTCCACAGTTTGACCATAGCACCTTAACCATCAGAATGGTTTTGTTCCGTAGTGTCTTCATCTTGTAATCTATTACTCTGACGGGTTCGAGACGGACGGATCTATCTGACAGTAGTTGCGCCGGAGGGGTAGGAAGGTACTGCTCTGGTTGCCGGAGGACTCGTCTCAAGGAAGAGACATGAAACACATTATGAAGATTCCCCAACTCTGGGGGTAAGGCTAAACGATAGGCGGCGGGGCCAACACGCTCTATCACCGGGTAGGGGCCCAAGAAGCGGGGATCTAACTTTTTCTGCTTCCTCAACCGGGAGACACCATGCATGGGTTTTATTTTCAGAAACACCATTTCCCCCACGCTGAACTCCACCGGTCGGTGTCGCGCATCATAGTACTTAGCCTGCCGGCTCTGCGCTTCCCGCATTCGCTCCTAAATCAGCCGTATCGCTGCCGTAGCTTCATCGATGTAAGCCACTCCCAAGGCTTCCGGGTCCTCTTCCTGAGCCCAAGTCAACGGTGTTCGCAACGCCTTCCATACAATGCCACGTACGGAGCCATCTTAATACTAGCCTGATAGCTGTTATTGTACGAAAATTCGACTAACGACAACAGCTGCTCTAACGGCTCATTGTGCTCCACTATGCACAGTCGAAGAAGATCCTCCATCGTCCGGTTCGTCCTCTCCGTCTGTCCGTCTGTCTGCGGGTGGAAGGCAGTGCTGAAGGCCAACTTAGTTCCCAAATATGCATGCACCCGCCTCCATTCCTTAGATGTGAAACGACCGTCACGATCAGACACGATGGTCTTTGGTACTCCGTGAAATCGTACCACTTGTTCTAGGAACATCCTGGCCAGGATATCTACTCCGTCACCCTGTCGGTTTGGAATGAACCGCGCTACCTTGGTGAGTCGATCTACGACCACCCATATTGAGTCATTCCCAGCACGGGATCGAGGTAGGCCTGTGGACGAAGTCCATGGAGATGTCTTCGAACTTCCATTCTGGTATCGGCAGTGGCTGCAATAGGCCTCCTGGACTGCGACATTCAGCTTTGACCTTCTGACAGGTCTGGCATCGGGCCACGAAGTCGGTGACATCTCTCTTCATTCCAGGCCAGTAAATGGTCCTACGCAAGTCCACGTACATCTTAACTACGCCAGGGTGAATCGAGTACCTCGACTGATGGGCCTCTTGCAGAATTTCCCCACGAATCCCTCCAGTAGCGGGAATAAATATGCGATGCTTGAATTGTAGAATCCCATCATGCAAGTTATAATCCTCCTGTACCCCTCCTTGCAGAGATCGGATGATCGACATTACCTCTAGGTCGATATTCTGGGCTTCTCGTATCCGGTCCCGGATATCGCATTGTATCTCCATCCAATACAGCTGAGAATAGTACTCTTCCGGATCTCTTCGGGCAATCAGGGTAATCTCCAAGTCTATCAAAGACTGGAAAAGTTCCTTAGGGATCTGCTTCATCCAACTCCCGACTATCGCAGGCTGGCGGCTCAAGGCGTCAGCGACTCTATTAGCCTTCCCGGGGTGATATTGGAGAGTGAAGTCGTAATCGCATAAGAATTCCAACCATCGGCGCTGCCGAAGATTCAGCTCTTTCTGCGTGAAATATACTTGAGGCTCTTGTGGTCGGAGAAGATCTCACATTTTACTCCGTACAGATAATGCCTCCAGATTTTAAGGGCGAAGACGACGACGCCCAACTCTAAATCGTGTGCTGCGTAGTTTAATTCATGCGGCTTTAATTGCCGCAAAGCGTAGGCCACTACCTTACCATGCTGCATTAGGACTGCTCCCAATCCTTTCAGGGAGGCATCAGTGTAGATTTGAAATCCCTCGGTCCCTGAAGGAATCGTAAGGATTGGCGCGAAAATCAGACGCTTCTTCAGTTCGATGAACGCAGCCTCGCACTCTGGCGTCCATCGAAATACGGCGTCCTTCTTGGTGAGAGCAGTCAGGGGTAGGGCAATCTTGGAAAATCCCTTGACAAACTTCCTGTAGTATCCGGCAAGGCCGAGGATACTCCGGATATCCGCAGCCGTCCTGAGTGGCGGCCAATTCTGTACTGCCTGGATCTTGGCTTGGTCCACTGCCACTCCTTCCTTGTTTATCGTGTGGCCCAAGAATCCAACTTCTTCTAGCCAAAATTCGCACTTACTGAACTTGGCGAAGAGAGAGTGATCCCGGAGCTTTAATAGAACCATCTGCAGGTGCCGGGTATGGTCCGTCTTGGTCTTTGAGTAGATTAGGATATCGTCTATAAAGACGATGACAAAGTGATCCAAGAAGGGTTCGAAGACTCTATTCATCAGGGCCATGAAGGCAGAGGGAGCGTTGGTGAGCCTGAAGGACATCACTAGGAACTCGTAAAGACCGTATCGGGAGCTGAAGGCAGTCTTAGGAATATCTTCCTCTCGGATCCGAAGCTGATAATAGCCGGACCTTAGGTCCATTTTGGAGAATACCGAAGCACCTTGTAACTGATCGAACAGTCGTCGATCCTAGGAAGGGGATACGTGTTGCGTACAGTAAGCTTATTTAGCTCCCTATAGTCGATGCACAGTCGCAGAGTCCCGTCCTTCTTCTTGACGAAAAGTACCGGGGCTCCCCAGGGCGAGGAACTTGGACGGACGAATCCAGCATCTATTAGTTCTTGTAGCTGGATCTTTAGTTCAGTCAGCTCCCTTGGGGCCATCCGGTAGGGGGCTCGCGATACTGGCCGTGCTCCGGACACGAGCTCGATCTGGAAGTCGACCTCTCGCTGAGGTGGCAATCCCGGGAGGGACTCAGGGAAGATATCTGGAAAGTCTCGGACTACTGGGACCTTGGCGAGCGCCTGGGTCTTATCTTCCATCTCGAAATAAATAAGGAATACTTCATCCTTCTGACGGACTGACTTCACCATCTGTGTAGAAGTCAAGATAATATGAGAGACAGATGGCACACCTGTCAACGCGACGCTCTGGCCATTTGGATTCTGTAGCCGGACTTCTCGCGTGGAACAGTTTATCTGGTCTTGGTGCTCAGCCAGCCAGTCCATTCCCAGAATTATGTCAAACCCAGTTATAGCTAGGATGGTTGCGTAGATTTCAAACTCTACCTCTCCCAGCGTAGCCTGGAACGAACACTTTTCGGTGGATGTCATATCTGACCCGTCTGGTAAACGGATTCGTATAGACAGTCCAGTTGAGCGAATAACATTTCCCTTTGTTGCGATGAAATCATGGGAGACAAAAGAATGAGTCGCTCCTGTGTCAAAAAGGGTTTTGGCAGGGTGACCTTCTACCAACAAGATTCCCGACGTCATAGGAAAAACATATAGATATATATCATCCAACTAATATACATATACATATATATATATATGAAATATACAACAATAGTGGAAGATCTGATATCTTATATCGCCTAAGATATATACCTATGACTACGTCAGGGGCTGGTCCATGCTGCAGGTCCAGTGCATAGGCCTCCTGGGGAGCTGCTCGGCCCTGCTGGCCTCTCCTGCCAGCTCGGCCTCTACGGCCTCTTTGACCCTGTCCCCGTACCGGTTGTCCACCCTGGACTGCTCCTAGTCCTGGTCTCCCTATCGCCTGAGGGCAGAAGGCCCTCATATGTCCCGGCTGCTGACACAAAAGCAGTTCCCTGCGAAGGGAACATCTCGTCGGGCCACTAGTGGGGGGCTGTGGAGCTGGAGCTGGTCTACTGTCTTGCTGTGCAGCTGGGGGTGCTGGGGGTGCTGGTGGGCGCCTATAAGGCAGCCTGCGCCGTCGCTGTCTGCTCTCTCTATCCTTGTCTATGGGGAGCGACTCCAACGTCTCGCCTCTGGTCTCGAGGAAGCTCTACTTGACCTCTGCGTCGCTGAGCCACCATCTGCTGGTCCAACTCTAGAGCTGCCACATGGGTGGCTATGGTGTGGAAGGTGGCCTGAGAGAGCATAATCAAGGACTGTCTCAGGTCGTCTCGTAGTCCTCGGTAGAACCGAGAAGCCCTATCCCTGTCGGAGGCAGCCAGGTTCCCGGCGAAGCGTGCCAGGTGTATGAACTCTCTCTCATACTCTGCCACAGTGCGGTTGCCCTGTCGAATGAGCAGGAACCTCTCTTGCAGCGCGGCTCGGTCTGCATCTGTGATGAAAAATTCTAGCAGAGCCACGGAGAACTCCCCCAAAGGATCGTGCTCATCGGCCGACCTCGGAAGGTAGAGTGACTAGACGCTCTCCACCAATCCCTCGCATATCCCTCCAAGAGGGTCACCACTAAAGAGACTGCTGCCACAGCGGGCACATCATCCCTACCAATAGCTCCTCCACTCACTCCACCCACTCTACCTGAATGGTCGTCTCTGTACCCCTGAAAGGGGGAGGCCTCAGTCCTCGAAAAGTCGTCAGCAGATCTGTGGGTGCGGTCATCTCCCGCGGTGGCTGTGCCAGGGCATCTCGGAAAGTCGCTAGTATAGCCGTCAGTGTCTGCCCTATATCTGACTCGGCAAACGGTACGGCTGCGGGAGCAACCGGGTCTGGTGGTGTGGGTAGCTGGAACGAATCCTCTGGACGAGGATCCCCCGTTACTGTACTCCTGTATCTGGAGAAGTAACATGAAAGAGTGTCAGTATTTTGCAAAAGTAAGGGAATTTGCAAAAGCGACAACCCAAGCGGAAAACAATGGTGTATGGGCGTACTAACGCACAGTCTAGAATCCCTAAGCTTCTACACTAGGGTCCACCAGGATTCCACAGCAAGGTTCGTCCCGAACCTAGAACGAAGTGAGGGACGGAGGGATCCTGAGACTGCTCCACAAGGACGAATCGTGATCGCTCTGATCCATTTGTAGTACCACCCCCCCCCCCCTAACCTTTTGCCGGGTCGGGCCGGAGGGGTACTACTGGCCCAAGGCGTCCACCCAGGGCTCATAGGGGAAATAATCCACCCTATTCAAGCACTAGATGGCCGTCTTGAGTGGTTCGAATCATAACATTCACAACCATCAGAATATAGCGGAAGCATTAACAGGAAACCACTACATATATATAAACATATCATATTAATACAGAGGTTCTAGGGCCGAAGCCTTAGGCGTTTATAAAAGCCCGTGGGCTATACATGTACTACATAAGTCTCTCACACACTCTCTCTTCTAAACTGCTCGGCGGTACTCACGTCTCTAAACACCGGAGACGGCGGGGGTGCATCTGCTCGAGTTGACCTAGCTGCTGGCGTATATCTCCTGCGGCAGCGGGTCATACGGTGCTCCACTCCTGTGAATGGTTAATAATAACCGTTAGTCATAGAGCTCAAGTGGAACAAATCTCCTCCCCGGATCCACATCCTGGGACGAGCAGCACTCACCCAACAAAAGTAAATAGCCGAAGTAAGAGAGGGTTATCACAACATTTCATATATAATCAACTAGGAGCAATTATAAAGAGTGCAGTATACCGGAAAAAGCAGCAAAACATAAAACGGTTATAGCAAGGCTCTACTAGCTCATCAGCACAACAAGTTTTCATATCTTGAATTCTATCGTAGGCATTCACAGCCGTGCAACAAAGCAGGCATTCATAGCGCGCACACAAACCGCAGGCATTCATAGCCGCACACACAAACCGCAGGCATTCATAGCCGCGCACACAAACGCAATGCATTCATAACGCGCACACAACCCATGTAGACATAGTTTGGACCGCTTCTGTTCCAGCAGGGTAGCGAGCCGCAGGCCTCACCGATGTGGCTGTCGGTGACAGTGGCCAGTCCTGCCACTTCTGGGGGTGATCGTACCGCACAACCCCAGGCCCTCACGTACAACCTTGTGTACTCTTGGATGTGGCGACATCCGGCGAATCATTTTGGCCGACCAGCGGAGGAAAACCCGACGGGGAATATAAACAGCCGGTCACCCGTGGTACTCATCTCCTGTCGCCATGAGTCGTCAACTTGCCGCCACCGGTACGAACGGTCTGTGGAAGGGACTGACCCGCAACCATTCAACCGCAAGCAATTTACAATCAATCAAACAATTGCAAACAATATAACATCGGTCTATGACGGCCTGCCTTACTAGGCTTACACTTTGGGCATCGGCACTTTGCTCTACTTTCGACAAGGAGGGTGGGAGCGCTTGATTTGGGGCTAGACCTGGAGACTACCTCAACTCCGGTTATCCCCAAACTAAGGCTCAACCTAACAACAACTGCTCGTCAGAGCAGGACCCGGGAATATAAAAGTAAATTGCGATAAGATCAAGTGCGGTGGTTATGCTGCTTATTTAAAGTGTTGGAAAGAAATGTGACCAGTACAAGACTGGAGTAGTACTGAAATGAAAGTAATGAAATAATCTTGACCAGTACGAGACTGGAGTAGTACTGAATTGAAAGTAATGAAATAATCTTGACCAGTAAGAGACTGGAGTAGTACTGAATTGAAAGTACTGAACTGAAAAGAATAAAGAATTGGACCAATGCAAAACTGGAATAATCATAAAGAATAATGGTTAGTAGTCCAAACACTCCATACAGGAGGCTTCAGTTCCATCTCCGTTCTCAGGAGAGATTTTTAGTTCCGTCCCCAGTTTTTAAAGACTTTCTTGAGTTACATCCATTTTAAGATCCAATTAATTTGGTTGCGCCACATTAATTACGGCTTAATCTGATCGGGGCTTATCAGGAGTTACACCCTCATTATTTATCGAGAATATTTGCAACTCACTACTCGTACTCTCACTTCCGAGCGTGCCCAAATCACACGAGAGTCGAGACGCTCGACGGTTTCATGAAATCTCAAACACCCGGAGCTTGGTCACTTGCCTCAGCCACTCTCGTCGATAAGACAATTTGAATTATTATTCAAATAGATAGATTGGTCGCACGCTCCAATTTTCACTTTCGAGGAAAATGAGCGTAATAAATTCCGAGCGCGACCCTAGGCTTCCTTAATTTGGGAAAACTATCAAAACTTATCCCCATGAGTCCAAATTTTGATACAACCCTTGAAAGTGTATAAAATGAGCATAGAAAAATTTTCATAATTTTTCAAAGAGTTTTGGCCCTTTAATTTGACCAAATAAAATTTAATTGGGCTTTTAAAAATACCAAATCAACACCAAAAATTCTCAAAAGTTTTGTGGAGGAAAGCCCTTAACAAAGGGGACATTTGTCATGTTCAACACTTTTTTCCTAGTAGCCTATTTTAGTCTCTTAAAAATCAACTCATTATGAATTATAATATTATAAATATTTATTATAAAATATAATAATAATAATAAATATAATATATAATATATATTATTATAAAAACTCCTGTACATCTTCTCCCCCCGCGCATTACAGGAATTCGCCCTTACGGGCTTCTCCAGCCGCCGGCCGGCCACGGCCGCCGTGACTCCACCACCGGCCAACCCGCCGGTGGGGGGCGCTCCCTCCGGCCGTGGTCCGGCGGCCTGCCGCCGCCGCCGCCGCGGAGCATTTTTTTTAAAAAAAATGGACGGGAGGGGAGGGGGTGACGGCGGCGGCACTCTGGCCACGGGAGCGCCATGCACGACGTCAGAATGGGGAGGGGGAGGAAAGAGAGGGTTCCACCTGAGTTTTGGTGGGCTCGGGAGAAGCCGGCTTGGTCGGACATGGCTCAAGGTGGTGGAGGAGGGGAGGAGGAGCTCCGGCTTGGCTTTTTCCGGCCACCTGAGCTCTGGCAGAGGGGAAAGCAGGGGGGAGGGGAATGCTCTGAGAGCTGTCAGGGAAAGAGAGGGGGTGGGGACTTTTATAGGGAGGGGGAGGGGGAGCTTCCTCCCTTTGGCAATGTGGGATTAATCCCTCCTTATGGAGGGATTAAATCCCCACCCTCCAGCTGTCCAAGGACAGCTGGAGCCCTCTCCTCTTTTCCCCATGTGGGGAAAAGGATGGTTAGCTCATTATGGGCTTGGGCCTTTTGGGAAGAGAGAGGAAAAGGAGGAGAAGAGGGGTGGGGTGGGCCTCCACTTATCCTAGGCTTGCTTGCTGGTTGGGGGCCCAAGGAGAGTTAGGGGGCATGGGCCATCCTCCTTTGGAGAGGAGGTGAGCCCCTCATTTGGAGAAAAATCCAAAAAGTGGATTTTTAGGAGGGTTTGACCAAGTCAACCCTAGGGTGGGTCCCCATTGCTGGTCAAAGTCAAAGTGGGTCCAAGTCGTCAGGGTCGGGTCAAAGTTCGGGTGTCGTATCATAATCGTGTACACATACTTTTCGGTGCATGACTAGGCTTGATTTGACCACGGGTTGACCAATTATAGTCGAAATTGACCGGGACGACTTCCGTTGACTTCGTATTGACCACACGAGTCTAACGC